>CM077152.1:188472610-188520924 GCA_039583875.1 Platanthera guangdongensis
ACGAATGTCGCATCCTGGCGAATGACACACCCATCGAATGTTGAACCCTGCCGATTATCGCACACCCACCGAATGCCCCCCGGGCCAAGGTCTGTGCCTTTCACTTGTATATAAAGGGAAGAGCTGTCTTTAGTGAAACATTCAAAATTACCAATAATGCCCTCATTTTTATATTTTAATGACTTGACATATATTATAATTTATTTCAAAGAAATTAAAATAAATGTCCATTCAAGTAATTACACTATCAAAAAATTAGATGTAATGATAAAAATCCATTTAAATTCAAAAAAATTTTAGTAGAGCTCTTACACCTACTATGGTAGGTTGTCATTAGTCATGTCAGCGGTCTATTCAAGGAAGGTTGTCATTAGGCATATCAGTGGTATTTTCGAGATGATGACATTAAATCAATCAATTTTATTAAAGTCAAAATTAATATTTTCAGAAAAAAAAACATATATTATTTTACAAAATAAAAATTATAATATTTATATATATTTTTTACGATCATTTTGAATACTCATATGTATATGTTGGGGGCGAAACCCGCCTTGATGGGGCGGGCGAAACCCGTATCGCCGGTCGGGTACTGTCGTCCATGGCCATAGGGGGGGAGCCCTGTCGGGCACTCGTGTATATATATATATATATATATATATATATATATATATATATATATATATATATATATATATATATATCATCTCTTCCCTTTTCCCATGCCCTTCCCCTTCCCCCTGCCCTTCCTCTTCCCCTTGCCCTTTTTCTGCTTCCCACTAGTCTTGCTCATGCCTCCATCGTCGCTTTTCTTGGGCCGGCGATCCACCAGATGTTTCACATTCAGCACACCCTTGTTGAAGTAGCCTTCCGTCGACTTAAGAACCCGATCCTCGGGTTGGCGGTTCTCAGCTTTATTGTGGTTATTTTTACGCTTGGAGAATATTCCAAGATGTTTGTCCTAAATACATGAAGAGAGAATATTCTGTGATTCATCACAGAAGATTGAATATTCCATTCAATCTTCTGTGATGAAAGAGCAAAAAGGGGAGAAAAAAATAAGTATTAAATATGTTCACCTGCTCCATTTTCTTCACCTCCCTCCTTTTTTTGATGTTCTTCGTCATTGGTTTCGCGACACTCAGAGGCATCCTGTGACTTTTTATTGGCTGAATCAAATAAAACAATTTAGATATCATTAAAAAAAAGTCTACTGATTCAAGGCGCTTCTCCCACACCCGCTTGAAAGCGGAACACTTTTCACGGCGGGAAACGAGCCATTCAAAAACATCCACACCAAACGCACACCTAATGTGTCGATTCTGCCAAATGTGGATGCAAAGATGGGTGAGCCCCAGAATGGTGTGGGATACGCGCCCACGTGTGTGCCGGCAATCCAGCATAATCAGCGCATTTTGAAATATCCCTCGCTCGTTATACCGATTTGAAGTTTTTGAATGTAATGAGGTGTGACTTCAAAGGGCTTTCACCTTTCCGCCCAAAGCAGTCGCATTCTTGTTTTCCAATTTCTTCCTCTCTTTCCAAGTCGAGCATGAGGAGCCTACATCAAAGAGTTAAAGATTTGCACATTTGAATTTTATCTCAAAATGATAAAATTAGAGGGGAGGTCCCCGCAAATAACCCAACAACATGATAAAGAAACAAATTTTTGAGGGAAAAGACATGGGAATTTACCCAATTTCTCAATTTCCTTCAATATTTTATTCATAACCATCTCCTCATCTTCATCGTCAGAATTTCTCGTGGATTCTTTGGCCACAGTTTTATTATACATATCTGCTACATTTGATGACTGGAAAAGAGGCAAAGGAAGAAGAAAGAATCAGTTGTGTGATGGTATTAATGTATTTTCATATTAAAATTGTGTGCATGCAAACATTTCTTTTAGCCAAAATCAATTGAACTTGGGCATGGCCAAATAAATCAAAGGCTATATTAGGTGCAACTAATGATAAGCGGTGAGAAGTGGAAGAATTAAATTTAATATTAGTATTGTGAGGACAGAACTAAATTTAATAGCCTATTTGGAGTAATAGTTCACTCGCTTCTGTGTTTATTGGTTGTTGCAGATTGATGCATTGACAACAAAGCGAGGAAGACGAGTACGGGTTGTGGAACGGGGCTTGAACCGGGGTTTTTATTTTAGTTTTTTTTTTCAAATTGATTGAATGATGTTTTATATAATCTGTGATTTCTCTTCAAAGCTTGAATCACTCTTCTAAATTGCATCTGCTCGTAGAAATCAACGGTGCGGATCAACGGAGCGACAAATAGATAGCCAGCCTTTTAGTCATTTATGTAGATGATGCGTTTCCGGTGATATTTTTGTTCGACTTTGATCTTTCGTGTTGTTTTGGCAGACTTGTAGTGATCGACTCTGCTGTTCTACGGCCCGATAGATATGGAAAACGGTTCTATGTTTCTCTTCCAACTGTTGCCGAACGTGGATTGATTTTAAAAGCAGTTAACCGTAAAAAGCACGGTGCTCCTGATTTTGATTATGATTCCTTCGCCGAATTTAACGGGTGCTGATCTTGCTGCTCTAGTAAGGCAATACTTATATCATCTAATGATATATTACTATATAAAAGGGAAATTTCTTTTTTGGGTGTAACATCAAGGCATCTTCCTGTTGATTCAATTGTTAAATCTAGTAAATTGATTTGTTTTGAATCTGAATTCCAAGTCCACTTCAGGTTTTCATCAAATGTTACATAGCTTGTTATCTAATTTCTTCTCATCTAATTAGTATAGTCTATATGATCTAGGCTCTTGACAATATCCAAGAAAGACAAATTTCTTCTCTTTTCTAATTTTATCCACTCCCCTATGGTTGTGTGAATAAGCAATACATCCAAATATTCTGAAGTGGCTTGAATTGGTTTGGTCTAAAGTTGGCTTCATAAGGTGTGATGTAGTGAAGTGCATTGGTGAGAGATCTGTGTAGAATATGTACAGAAGTGTTCATTGATTCTACCCAAAGAGTTTTGGGAAGATCCTTTGAAAATAAAACACTTCATTGCTCTCTCTAATATAGATCTGTTTTTTCTTTCTATTTTCCCATTTTACTAGTAATATTTTTCTCATTCCTTCTTTCCTGTAGTAATCTAAGAAAAGTTTGAAGGTGGATTGATGGGGATCCATCATACTGTGCATCAGGAGGGGTTCACCGCAAGGCGGGACCCACGTTCGTGTATTCGCGCGGGAGGACTTCACCGGATCGCCGATCCAACTCCGCGGATGTGTCCGGATCCGCGTCGCAAGTCAAGATCATATATTACTTTATATTTTTGGTTTATTATTAGTATATTTAAGTGTCCCCCCGGCCAATAATAGTCGTTGATTGGGGATGCCATGATCTTTTTGTTATTATAAATAGAGGTGCTAGGGGCTGAACAAAGGCATTGCATAATTTTGGAGACAGTTTTCCCGGATTCCAGCGATCATCCCTCGGTGCCGACACCGTGGAGCCCTAGGTGACAATTCCTAGGTTGGTTTTCTTCCCCCATATCCTTCCCCTAACCCTTGCCATCATTTTCCACCCTTCAACCTTCATCTTCCCCCGTTGCAGCCCCCTTTCCGTCACCACCAACAGCTGTCCTGCTGTTTACAGCAGCCGGCAGCCCCACAACCTCCCCGCCTTCAGTCACCCCACCCACCGGTCCCTCTTCAAGCCGTCAGACCTCCCCACGCCAGCCCCACCTGATAAAGTAAAATTCATTCTTGATATGGCACCTCCTCGTTCTCCTAAGGAGGTTCAGCAGTTAGGAGGAAAGCTAGCAGGCCTGGGTTGGAGATAAGAGTACTTCTTTCTTCAAAACTCTTCGAGGAGCGTCAAAGTTTGAGTATACTGAAGAGTGTGTCGAAGCTTTTGAGCAACTCAAGAAACAACTAACCCCCTCTGCTCCAGAGCCCTCAAGTAGGGAAAATGTTGTATATCTACCTGGGAGTTGGCCCGAAGGAAGTCAGCTCGGTTCTCGTCAGTGAAGAAGGGTGGAGGCAATATCCAGTCTACTATGTCAGTCACATCCTCAAGAGTGCTGAAATGAGATATCCAATTCTGGAAAGGCTGGCTTTGACACTAATGATATCAGCTTGAAGACTCCGCCCGTATTTCCAAGCATACTCGATTCAAGTAGTAACTGATCAGTCTTTGAAGAGTGTGCTAGAGAAGTCGAAACATTCAGGAAGATTGGCCAAATGGGCAATAGAGCTAAGCGAGTTTGAAATCTCTTATGTGCCCAGGACAGCTATCAAGGCACAAGTATTGGCAGACTTCATGGTGTATACAACTGGTTCAAGCAGAATGGTCCCCCTCAGCATGGACCATTTATCTAGATGGGGTTTCAGGCAAGTACTCCTTTGGGGGCAGGAGTAGTTCTCATTAATCCGAATGGAGTCAAGCTGGAGCAGGCCATAAAATTCTTCTTTCCAGTCACGAACAATCAAGCAGAATATGAAGCGCTCTTGGCTGGCTTGAGATTTGCAAAAGAGTTGGGAATTGAGCATGTTGACAGGATGGAGGGGAGTTTGGTCTCCCTTGCGGAGGGAAGACCTCGGAACTCTTCCATCCAGCAATAGAGGGAGGCGAGTTGATGCAGGTTGAACAGCGTCCCTCTTGGATGGATCCGTTCATACTCTATCTGTCAACGGGAGAGTTTCATCAATCTGTTAAGGACAAGAAAAGATTCAAGATTAAAATAGAGTATTACTATCTCATCTCAGGAGTTTTTTACAGAAAGACTTTTCTCTCGCCAATGTCCAGGTGTGTGTCAGAAGAAGAAGTTTCTGTCGTACTTAAAGAGGTTCAATCTGGTGAATGCGGCAGCCATTCAAGAGCAAGGACTTTGGAGAAGAGAATTTTGCGGCAGGGGTATTTTTGTACCACCATGAAGAAAGATGTCGAGTCGTATGCAAAGAAGTGTGTTCAGTGCCAAAATTTTGCTCCACTTGAGCTTCAGCCGGCTCAGCAACTCAAGTCAATCACAACACCATGACCCTTCGCAGTTTGGGGGATGGATCTTCTCGGTCTCTTTCCCATGGCGAGCAGGCAACATCATTTCATCTTAGTTATGATTGACTATTTCAGCAAGTGGATCGAGACTAAGGCATTGACAAAAACAACAACTCGGGTAGTAAAAACTTTGTTTGGGGAGAAATAATCTGCAGACATGGAATTCCGATGGCGATCATCACAGATAATAGGCCTCAATTCAACAATGAAGAAATGATCAGCTTTTGCAGGCAGATTGGAACAGAACTGCGGTTCTCGTCAGTTCATCATCCTAGAAGCAACAACCAGGTTGAAGCAGCCAATAAGCAAGTTCTTAACTTACTTAAAAAGAAGGTGCAGAATCTCAAAGGAAGTTGGGTTGACCAACTCCCTTCAGTTCTATGGACTCTAAGAATGACAGCTTCATCGGCCACTGGAGAAACTCCCTTCAAGCTCTCTCATGATTCGGAGACTCTTATCCCTATAGAGTTCGAAATTCCAATTCCAAGAGTCTTGCTTGCCAGACGAAGTTGGGAAGATTGATTGGAGATCAACGATGAAAACATGAAATGT
Source organism: Platanthera guangdongensis (assembly GCA_039583875.1). Classification (NCBI taxonomy): domain Eukaryota; kingdom Viridiplantae; phylum Streptophyta; class Magnoliopsida; order Asparagales; family Orchidaceae; genus Platanthera; species Platanthera guangdongensis. Next base: position 188,478,198 of record CM077152.1, read on the forward strand.
AGTTTGAATCAAATTGAGGGAATTCAGGATGAAGCCGCCATCAGACAAGAGGAGGTCAAAGGAAGAGTAGTCAGGTTTTTTGGTAAGAACATAAGGGTCAAACACTTTCTGGTGGGAGACCTTGTTCTAAAGAAGGTTGATGCTGTCGCAAGAGCTGGCTCAGTAGGGAAGTTGAATCTAAACTGGGTCGGTCCATTCATCGTCATGGAGGTTCTAAAGAACGGTACATATCGACTACAAACTTATAAAGGGGAAAACATCTCTCATACTTGGAGTGGAGACGACCAGAAGCGGTTCTATTCTTAAACGATGTTTTCGTCATTTGTATTCATTTAACGATCATATCAATAAAGAATCCCCTACTGACACTTTTCTTTGTCAAGTAATTCTTTTTTTCTCTCTCCCTCTCTTGGCAACTTGAAATTAAGGATCATTAAGGCAGCGTTTGGCGCGGCTTATCGCATCTTATTTGCTCCGGTGAGGTTGGACAAAAACGTCATTGTCATAGAATGTATGTTTGGTATGACAAATGTTACAATCGTTACCAAAAAAACTCATTTGGGGCTTAAGATTTTGATATGACAATGACATTTTTGTCCAACCTCACCGGAGCAAATAATCTGTCATAAGCCGCGCCAAACGTAGCCTAAATCAGGAGACATCGTCGGGTCCAGCTTAAACCCCCACCAGAATCGTTGTCATTGGCGTAACACCACGATGACCACGTGTTGCGGGGAGATTTTGTACCGAGTAGTGAGAGCCTACAGACTCTCGTGCGGAGGACTTCTGGATTGCGGATCCCAGCTAGTACCTAATCCACCTTAGCGTTTTGGAGGGTCGGGGTGGTTGTTAGCTCTACCATGCATCATAAGGGATATCTTCGTTAAAGCTTTGATGATCTTTCTGAGAAAGCAATGTTGCCCTGCACACACCTATGCCCAACTGATCACCTTAGTCTGTGACCCTCGAACACTCTTTGATACTTTCAAGCAGTGCCTGTAGGGGACCCATAGCCAGGTTGATCTCTCCGAGGAAAGCAATGCAGCCATGTATGCACCTGCCCAATTGATCAACTTGCTCTGTATCCTCAGGCAAGAGAGAAGTGTACCTTTTTTCTCATGTTGCAGAGTCTACAGCTTTTGTACATTGTTGAGGAAAGCAATGCAGCCCTGCGTGCACCTGCCCACTTGGTCACCCAAGTCTGTAACTCATTCTCTCCAGTCCGCAAATGTTGTTTTCTCAGGTCGTAGTAGCCGCTCGCTAAGGTATACAGATCTGGTGATCTCTCTGAGAAAAGTAATGCAGTTTTATGCGCACCTGCCCAATTGATCGTCTTATATCACCTAAGCATGGATAGCCTTTTATATCTGCACAGGTCGCTTCATTGGCATTTTTCTGGCGGATAAGATTACGGTTTGTTTATGCAACCTGCATTATCAGTTTATGCGGCCCGCAGTATCTTTTCGGCCCGCACGTGCGAACTGATGATCATTAATTATGGGACCTATGGTGCTCAATCTGTTCACACAGCCTGGCAAATCAATGTATGTGGTCTCCAATGTGTTAATTCTGCCCACTCAAGGTTATTCCCATCATTTTATGCGGCCTCTGTCATTAAGTTGGCGAATTCTTGCGGCCTGGTAAATCAATATTCAGCAATCTTCTTTACTCAGCGTGTGCGCGTCTTAAGATTATTTTTCGTCATTTTATGCGACTTAAAATGTTAATTTATGTGATCTAGTTCTCACCGTGATATGGTCATTTTCATGCATTGGTTCTGGCCTTCACATCGTATATCGCTACTTTGCTAATACTCAGGTCACGATCTGAAAATTCTGCCCACCTCAAGTGCGGGAGAACTATCACAGCGACCTAATAATCGGTCTTCTAAATGTGATATCGGCAGACCGCAAACATGATCAGAACATCCAACATAAATAATGCGAGTAAAATAATTGCTGTTTTTTAATTTTATTTTACTCGCATTATTTATGTTGGATGTTCTGATCATGTTTGCGGTCTGCCGATATCACATTTAGAAGACCGATTATTAGGTCGCTGTGATAGTTCTCCCGCACTTGAGGTGGGCAGAATTTTCAGATCGTGACATGAGTATTAGCAAAGTAGCGATATACGATGTGAAGGCCAGAACCAATGCATGAAAATGATCTTTGTATTTAAGGAGATAAATGTGAATAAATCTAGAGTAGTCATCGATAAAAGGTATCAGATACTTCTGACCTCCTGTTGTGACAAAGTTTTTATAGTCACATATGTCAGAATGTATTAACTCTATCAATTGTGTGCTGCTAGAAATCTGACTAAAAGGTGTTTTAGTTATCTTAGTGTGAACACAAATTTCACATTTATCAAACTTGGTTGTTGTGTCTAAGGGGATATTATGAGTTTTAGCTAGTAAGAGTAGTTTTCTATAGTTCACGTGTCCTAGTCTTGCATGTAAAGTCTTAGGATCTATTAGATTTGAACTAACCTGATTTACTACTTCGTTTGCTAGACTCAATCTATACATCTCATTTATGACATAAGCGCAACCAAAGTAATGCGACTTACTCTACTACCATTAATATTAAAAGACTTACTGACATCGCATAACAGAGTAATTGAAACTAAATTAACAGCTAATGTATGTATCAATTTAACATTCTTCAAAATTAAATGTGTACCTGAAGAGAGTAGCAAATCCACAGTTTCAGTTAGGAGTACCTGAACATTGTCTCCATTCACAACAGTCATGGTCTTGTCTACTGCAGTATGTTAATTTATGTGATCTAGTTTTCACCGTGATATGGTCATTTTCATGCATTGGTTCTGGCCTTCACATCGTATATCGCTACTTTGCTAATACTCAGGTCACGATCTGAAAATTCTGCCCACCTCAAGTGCGGGAGAACTATCACAGCGACCTAATAATCGGTCTTCTAAATGTGATATCGGCAGACCGCAAACATGATCAGAACATCCAACATAAATAATGCGAGTAAAATAAAATTAAAAAACAACAATGGTGAGCTGGTAAAAGTATCCTTTTTCATTTCAATCAAAATGCATTTACACTGTTGAACCTGCGCAATTTACAAAAGAGTCCGCCGGGCCTTTGCAAAATTAAAACAAAACGTACATTTCTAATCTAAGGAAGCTTTGAGTTTCTTGGCAGCAAAAGTTCCGTCAGGAGTCATAGATCCATCGATATCAGCGAGTGGCGAATAGCCTTCTGATCCGCTGCTACCACCACCAGCGCTTTCGCTGTCCACATACTCGCGCGGCGAATTCACGTCGTCAGAGCTGGAGTCCTCTGATGCGGTCTCCGCAGACTTCTCACCATGTCCGTCATTATTTGACCCTTCACCGACCGCCTCCTCCGCTGCGGGCTCTCGATCATCCTGTTGTTCTTCTTCCTCTTCCTCTTCTTCTTCCTCTTCCTCTTCCTCTTCTTCTTCATCCGCACCGACCTTAGCTTTTCCCTTAGTCGCGCGCTCCATTGCGGCTACTTGCATTTTCAGCTCAGGGAAGAGCTCGACGAAGGACACGTTTTCAACGCCCTCTCTAGCAAAACCCTTCTTGATGAAGCGACTGATTGCGGCCTCGACGCTCTCCTTGACAAAAGACATCATCGCGCCTTGGAAGGGAGGATTCTCAATATCATAAGCCACCTGCAAGGAATTAAGTAAAATCAGACACCGCGGCTTCAAATGCCAGGTCGCGGCGAGTACAATTCTTATCGAGTCCTTCTCCTTCAGCTAAGCGACCTCGGCCCCCAGCCGCTTGTTCCTTTCTCAGAGCTGCTCATTCACCTTGACGGTATCCTTCATCACGCAACCCATGAAATGGCTTGTCACCAAGCTATTCGAATGGGCATGTGCGTCTTAGGTAGGGGATGTCGGCAAGGGGTATCTCCTAAAGATCACGCAAGTTTTGCTTTCCGTACATGGTCGTGTTCACAACATGAGCATGTCGAGTGATCCTCAAGCTCTTCCAGGATGGAAGCGCGGTGGAGACGCGGACATGCTTGCTTTTTTGGTGCCACTGCATCATCCGGTCTCCGCGAAGGTCTTTTTGGGTCACTCCAAAGTCATGGAGAACGAATGTTTCTGAAGAAGAGTAGCCCGCCGCGGGGTCTTTTTCCCCTCTTCTCTTCCTTGCCATTTTTTGTTTCTTTTCCCTTTGTGTGAGGGTCAGCCCGTCGGGGGCTTGCGGTAAATTGGCAACTACCACCAAGCTCGTTGCGGAAAGAAATTGGTTAGAATAAAACAAGCTACGAGGAAGCGGATAGGAATTGCAAGCCGCTAAAACTACTCACTCTTGTGGCGGACATAGTATCCGAACTTGGCAGCAGAGGAAGGCAATGGTCAATGTCAAGTCGAGAACCACCCAAGAACTCGACTATCTTCTTCTCAGTACCCGCCAGCTTGACACTTTAAAAGTCACTATCTGCCCGTTCCTGCGGATAGGTGTGCTCAAAGCCGAGGTCACCTTCGAACATTAGATAGCGGGTAGTCCAGTTGTGAATCTTGTTCGGCTGATTGACCATCTTCATTCACCTGCAGTAGAAATAGATGATTCCTTTGCATGGTCTGCCGCCGAATGGGGTAATGGAGCGGACGAACATTAGATAGCGGGTAGCGCAGTTGTGAATCTTGTTCGGCTGATTGACCATCTTCATTCACCTGCAGTAGAAATAGATGATTTCTTTGTATGGTCTGCTGCCGGAGGGGGTAATGGAGCAGATAGAGAAGATTGTCCTGAACACGTTGAGAGAGAACGCAACCCACTCAGATCGCAGGTAGGGCAGATAGCTGTAGATTGAAGTTATGGTGTTGGGTGTGAGCTGCACGGGAACCACCCCATAGTGTTTAAAGATCTCAGCGATCTCCCACATTAGGGGGAATATGAAGCCTCAGGCGAAGTGGTCAACAGGGATTGCAATTTGGTTCGTCATGGAGGTGTTAATTCTTGCTCGATCTAGTGAAAAGCGGACATGAACCGGAGAGTTCTCCATTTACTTCTTGACGATGTCCTACAGATCAACCTCTGTCAATTTGCTTTTTTTGTGGTCGGCGACATGGAAGGCTTCCGTGGCATCAATACACGTGGACACCATTTTCACAGACCACAAGGACTTCTGCTTCGAACCCATTTCCTGAAATGAATGAAGAATGAGGATTTATTTATAGAATATATGGCCTGCCTATAACCAGCCCATCCTCGCGGTTTAATCTAGCAGCCCGCACAGTTTGCAGATATACTTCCAGCTACATCTAAAACCTACGGTTAGCATTATCAATTCAAACCATTTACAGAATCAAGTATAGCAGGAAATGGCGGATAGGAAAAGATGTTGGCACAGATCGCAGCATTTCATAAACAAGCAGTTCGCAGAAAGTAAGAATCAAATCAAATATTAACTAGATGGTCTTAAGACATCACAGCACAAGTATCCAAATTATATTACAAATACTTGAAAGAAGTCATCCGCGGTCAGAGCGGTCTCGGCGATCTCGGCGATTATAATGCTCATTTCGCTCCGGGCGATCTTTGCACATATGCGTTACTTGATCACTACCTTGAAGAATCATCCCATACAAGTGCTGCAGATGGCAATGCATAGTGTGGAAAGTTCGATGCACTCGATATGCCGCTTGATTTATACGGCTCAAAGGAACCAAGTACTCCCCAGGCGGTCTTGATGCATCGGTCGTCGCGGGTTGCACCCTCCTCTCAGCGGGATTCGATGTCTCGCCGGAAGCCACGCGATCTGACAATCGCGGCTTCTCGGCATGCCCTTCAACAGTTCGTCGGATTTTGGTCTCTCGGACCAGGCTCAAGTATTTTTCTTTGTAGAAGCGAGCATCATCATCAAATCGCCGCCTTTCTTTTTTCTCTCTTTTAAGGGCAGCATCAATGTTGACGGCCTGATCCTACAGCGCTCTTTCCCTGTCCTTTTTTGTCTTATCCAACTCAGGTTGCAGGGCCACTTTCTCATCCGTGAAGGCCCTTCTTTCTCTTTCCATCGTAGCCACTAACATGGCTAATTTGTTGTTTAGGTCGCCGGTATCCTTTTCGAAGGCGGACTCACCGGCAATGATCTCGCTAGGAGGAAGAGTTGGTTGTTGTGGAGCAGGTTGTCCGGATCGAGATCCTAGGTGAGATCATTTCAAGGTTGGATCGGATCAGATCGCAGGATCGGATTGAGGATCGCAAGATCCTACCGTATTCATAAATTAAGACAATATAAAATTGAATTTTATATCATTCAACTACATACTCAATTAACAAAAAATATCAATGAATGAATAATTATATTAAAAATTTTGTATAACTAAATAAAATAGATAATATCATACTAAGTTCACTTTCAATTTCAGGTAAGACATTCAATGTCTACTATCAATAAAAACAAATCTGAACTGATGCATTGGTGGAAGGTTAGAATCAGGAAGACGAACCTAGATTGTTGGATTGTTCGTACACTGGAAGCAAGAACCTTGAATTGCTCATATACTTGATTTCTAAACGCTAGATTGTTCGTACGTTAGAAAGGAAGAGAAGACGTCGGTCTGAAAGTAGAAAGCAAAAAGCCACTAGATTACTAACTACTGGATTGCTCATACGCAAAAATATAAGATAAGACACTGACATCACTTGAAGTGGAACCTGATAAGGAAGGAAAAAGAAGACATTGTCTGAACTGGAAGCAATCGAAGACGTCGCTCTTGGCCTCCGTTTGCAATCGGCAATCGACACTTGGGATACCAACATGATATTATTCTGTGATGGAGTATGGGGGAGTAATTGGGACAAGGTTAAGCAATGAGTTTTGGGCGTTGGACCTGTTGAATGGGATCGGGATAGGGTTGGACATGTTTCTAGTTACCTTTGGTCGGAACGGTGAAATCGGATTTGGATCACGATCCTAAAACTCCTAAGATCCAGATCGTGATCACAGCCATAAATGTGTCGCTTTAGATCTTAGGTAAGATCTGGATCGATTTACAAAATCTGGATCGTAAGATCGCAAGATCCTACGATCTGAATCACGATCCTGATAACCATGTTGTGAAGGCAAGAACTCGCCTGATTCGATAGAGGTCGTGACAGGTTCGGTCCTGAAAAAAGAATGCAATCAGGGAAAGTCAAAAGCGGGTCACTGCAAACAAAAATTGCAAAGAACAAGACCGCTAGATCGCAAGTTGCCTCGGCTAATCGCTGCAGCAACTTGACAGTTATCGAAGACAGGTCGCTTCTTGCGCTCCGGGTCGAAAAAGTTTAGGCGTTTTTTCCAGTCTTCATGAGTCTTTGCTCTCTTCTTGGCCGCCAAGCTGGTGGAGATGACATTATCGTCGGTCTCCGTGATGATCTTTACCAGTTTGGATTTTTGGGGCGGGGACTTATAAGGTCACGGGAACATGACACTCCTTGGTGCCGGTTTAACGTCCCTGACCGCCAAAGTTCGGCTACAGATCGCAAGTCCGCGAATTGCTTGCCCGCGCTGTCCTCTAAGATCGCCTTTTCCTTGGCAGCTTTCTCGGCCGCGATTTTCTCCATGAGTTTCTTCTTCTCATCTCCCTCTGAAGCCGGAATAGAAGTTTTCTCGCCGCCTCTGACCTCCAACACCAAGACTTCGTCATCCTTGGTCGACTGGACGTTAGAGGCGGGCTGAAAAACCTCCAACAGAGATTGATAATTTCTTCCAATTTATCATTATCAAGATTTTTTATCATCTCGTCGGTAGAGAGACTGACTGTAAACAGTGAAGTATCACTCCCAGGACGGCGGTCTCCGGAGTAACGTAGCTGGTCTCAGGAACCTCCTTCTCTCGAGGTCTAAACTGCATGCTCGCAGCTCCAGTCCGCACTGAGACGTTTGGCTCCTTCGCTAAGTGAATCCTCTTCGCTATGCGCTCAGCGACAGAAGGCTTTTTCCTCTTCTTTTTCTCCACAGCGCCATGTTGACCCTTCTCCATAATATCTGTTGCGGCGTGGCCAAGGCGCCGCAGCCCTTCGCGGACAGCTTCAGTGTCAACAGAGGCCAAGGAAAAGAAGAGGACGAGCTGGTTTTCAGTTCGCCCCACTTCCGGCAGCTCATATTCTTCAGCCCCTTTCTCTTCGGCAGTCTGCCCCTCCTCTGCAGCTTTCTCGCCGGGGAGGTCGTCAGCAGGTTGTTGAGCTCCAGAAGACTGGATCACCCCATCCAGATTCAATCTCAGCATTATTGTTCCTGAGGAAGTGGGAACACATCCATGTTCAAAGGATTGTCTGCAGTCGCCAGAGGATCGACCATCGCCAACACGTTGGAAAGTGTGTCTGCATTCCTCTCAACAAGAATCACCAATATGGGGGCCTCAAGCTCCGTGGACTTCTTCCCAGTTTCCTTGGGAGCTTTCCCTTGGATCGAGGATTCTCCGGTCGCGCGGACGGGAGTTCCTTCTCTCTTCACAATCTTTTTTGTCTTGACGGGCATTTTTTTGATTTTCCATCTCTTGCGGACACATTTGAGAAAAGCTTTCCTAGTCCAGTCATTGCGGACTGAAAAATGTTAACCACAAATGGTGAGAATCGACCCGTGGTGCTAGAAGTTTTGATGGAACTAAAGAGCTTTCAGGGATATTTATAGCACCGACGACATTAAAGGCAGTTGCGACCTCGAGGTTAGGGGAACATTTTTGAAACTTCACGAAATTTAAAAATGTGCGGAGATTATGTTAACCTTGGAATCTGCAACCTCTTCTCAACTCAGTGCCCAGGTCTCCGCTGTCTCATTCCTCAGGCCGCGCAAGCATCCGACTTAGTCTTGACATTTTTCCAGCCTCGCAGGTTGCTTCCTAGCTTGGCGGACTGCGTAGGTCACCTTCCTCAACGGCGGACAAAGTTTCCAATCCGCCCAGGTCGGCGGCTTCCTAGACCATCTGGTCGGGAAAAAGCCCTAGGTCGCAAGGCCCAGTCAGCCCTATTCGAGCAGACTGGCGGCTTGCTCTTTTTATTTTCCTTTGTTTCCCGTCACCTCTGCCCGGTTCTCCTGTACCCCGGGCAGGCGGTTATTTTAGCCCTGCCCGTTGGGGCAGACTCCCAAGCCTATAAATAGGGGGAGTGGCACACCCAAGGTAGGCTGACTCGAACCCAGGAGCTCCCTTGTTAAAAACTCCGGACTTGATTTTCAGGCTCTGTGGTCTGCTGCTTGAACAACACTTTACACTTTTTTCTTCTCCTTGTAACCGCACTTGTTCAATCAAATGAAAGCCCGCCGCAAGAATGACATTTGCCATGGCGAGCGAAGTCTGGTGTTGTCACAAACTGCGGCTCTGGCTTTTTCTCTTTTCCCTTGACCGCTAGTATCCTATGCCCTCTTTTCTCCTCGCAAGTCCAGAGGCGTTTTTTATGCATCAACAGATTCAAAGGGAATACAAATGATCAAACAACACCTTAGTTAAGTGTTTCAAACAAAAGATCTGAGAAACATTCGATACTTCTTTGGCCTTGAGATCGCAAGACGTCCCGATGACCTCATTCTATCTCAACGGAAGTACTGTCTCGACCTTTTTCAGGGTGTTGGCTATTCTGGATGCAAGTCGGTTAACACTCCTATAGATGTCAATCACAAGCTGTGTGCACATGCTTTTGATGCAAATCTTATTCTTCCAAATCCAGAATACTATCGGCGATTTGTTGAGAAATTGATTTACCTAACGGTCACGAGACTGGACATATCCTTTGTTGTTGGGATGGTTAGACGGTTCATGCATTCTCCTCGGATGTCTCATCTTCAGGCCGTCGAACGCATCCTGAGATATCTAAAAACTGCTTGTGATCAAGGGCTGACATATAAAACATCATCTTCTACTCCAACATTGGTTGCGTACTCAGATGCATATTATGCTGGTTCCCTGGATGATCGGCTTTCTACCAGTGAATTTTGTATCTACTTTGGAGGTCACCTTGTTACCTGGCACAGTAAGAACCAAGCTTTGGTTGCTCGATCTTCAGCTGAAGCTGAATACCGATCAATGGCCCATGTTTTGGCCCATTTTTGTATTTTCTTCTCATTTGTTTTTAGTCACACATCTTGCATTTGGGATTCTTCTCTCTCTACTCTCCTTATATATTTGTACTCATACTTGTATTTACACACACAAGAAGGATATACAAGGTTTCATTTTTCAGCCTAAGTGTTCTTCTACAACAATGAAGCCATAGAGGTTTTTTAGGTATTTCAGACTGAAAAGGTCTCTCTCACTCCCTCTATTAGAAGATTTTGAGTTTCTAAAGGGATTGTGATCTTGTCAGTTCGCTTTCTTCTTTTCATAACCAGTGTTTCTTATATTTACTTTGAAAAGCTAGATTTAAAGAGACTCTAAATTTTTTGATTCTATCTTCATGTGCTTGAAGCTTCCCATTAGTTCAATAAAAGAAAGTAAATTCAAATCTTTTGATTCTTTTATGGTTGCCACTATATGATCAAAGAATGAAAGGAGGTTTTTTAGTATTTTGGAACTATTCTTCTATCCAATATTTTATTACCAAGGTTTCTTATTTGATTTATAATTTTATTTCTTCGGCAAAAAAGTCTTGAATTTTTTCAGTTTCCCTCAGTTGCAATATATCAAACTCTCTCCATGCTGTTTGAAGTTCAGTAATAATTACCTAGGTGTTCCCCATGAATTCTAGCTTCAGGATATCACAAGCATTCTTAGCAGTTGTTGCAGCCATTATTCTTAGAAAGATGCTCTTGTTGACTCCTTGTTGTAAGAACAAAAGTACTCTAGTATCCTTCATTTGATTTTCAATATATTGTTTTATTTTGTTTGCATCTCAAATGTTTATAGGTGACATTTCTAAAGGTTGATCATAGCCCAGTTGCACCAGCTCCCATAGGCCTAAAGAGATGAACAAAGCCCTCGTCTGAATGCTGTGATTGTCACAAAATTCTCTGGAGGAATGAGATTTATAGGGACGAGATGAACAACATGGCTCCTCCTGATGATGATGACCCAATGGTTTCTGAAGTTGACCCAGAGATTCATACCTTCCTCTTCCTTGTGTCTGTAAGAAAAATTACTCCTCTGATATCGCTATAGGAGAATACAACACTCAAGCCTTTATCGAACCATAACACTCTAATATCGCTATAGGAGAATAGAGGAATAAAAGTACTAAGTAGAGTAGTGTGGAGTTGGAGAGAGTGAAAATGCAAGATTTACTTTTCTTCACACCTACAAAAATGTTTCCTTTGGTATTTATGCAAGCCCTAAAATTTTCTAGAGATACACTGTGACGTTATTTTAATATAAAAAACTTTTGATTTTTGACTCCATTGCAATGTGTGGCTAGTCTTATCTTCGTCTTTTTCTGACTCTTTCATTGTGGTGTGTGGTTGGTCTTCTCTTCTTCTCTGCTTTGAGAAACTAATTCCAACATATCATGTTTATCATGAACACACAAAACATATTGAAATATATTGTCACTTTGTGAGAGAAAAGACTGTGGATGGGACAAGCAGTACTAAATTTGTCAAGACTTACAACCAATTTGTTGACACCTTTAAGAAGTCCCTTACAGGAACCAAGATCAAAATTATAAGAAACAAGTGTGTGGGTGCTAACATCTTAACTCCATGTCTCCATCCCTGCTCCAGCTAAAGGGGAACTATAAGAATGTTATAATAGGTGTGGAGTCACCTGGAAGTGACCATGTCACTCAATTTATTTTGCCAAATGTACATTCTCCTACATAGGGATCTTAAACGTATGAAGCGGAAAACTAAAACAATCAGAAGACCTCTAGGGCACACTCCACTGTAGATTTCATCAGGTATTAACAAGAGCATAAGTTTGTCCAAATTGAAGCCAAAAATTCAACCTTTAATCTCAAGGACAAAGACAGGTGTATCCATCAAGTTCTCTACATATAATGCCCACAATAAATGGTCATAAGGTGGATTGCACTAATAAATACAGTGAGGAATTGTTGATAATCATTAAAACAACGTAACCATTAAGAAACCATTTTGGCAATTCAATACAGGTCAAGGACGTTTCAGAAATACCATGAAGCAACTCCATTCCTTAAGCGATGCTCCTAGCCTTGACACATGAGAACTTGAAGGATCATGTATAACTGCTTTTGCAGCCTTCGATTTCACCATATCTGATTTACCTGTACAACAGTTATGCAAGTCCATTAAAAATCCATAATCATTTTAAAAAACTTAGGTTCTGTTTGGGGGGACTTATTTTCCCCGGTCAAGCAGTTACGACCGCATGAACCGGACCTTAAGTCCCCACCAAACGGAACATAACTTCATGCGGTCTGGTTCATGCGGTCTTAACCCCTTGACCGGTGAAAATAAGTCCTCCCAAACGGAGCCTTAAGCTCCCACAGCTAGAGTAAGCAATAAAAACATGCCAAATATCCTATAAAAATGTAAATACTTTTTCTTAATGCAACAAGAAATGATAAAATAGAGAGACATACATTAACAAAATTTCACTTGCATATATTTGACAACGAAAAAGAAGCTCAAATACTATCTGATGCAGGACGACGCGTAGGGTTTGCGTGTCGTCGGCTTTTTCTAGAAAACCCTAAATGCGTGCAATAAAATATGGATTTTGCAAACAATTTGAGCGGGAGTTGCGCTGACTTATGAAATTAAGCAACGTTTTTTATAAAGCACACAAAAAACTATTTTTGTTTTAAAAAAGAATTTTCTTAAAATAATGGTTCGATTCTGAATCCGGGGAAAAAAATTTGCAACTTTCATTCTGTTCCCCCTTGTCGTAGCAAAACGTAAATCGTGAACTCCAAATACGTTTCCGTTTAAAGTTTTCGACGTAGCGTTCGCTGACAAAACTCGGGCGAAAACCCAACAATGAATCTAATTATCTTAAGAGAAAACTTAGAATACGATATAAGCAAGTTACCCACAAAAATAGTCGTCCTTTCGTATTCGAAGTCGATGACGATCACGCGAGAGATTCCTTGTCACCTTCGAACTCCCGCTCCGAGGTCGGCCGCTATCGCACACGGGCACCACGGAGAATCTCTCACTCACAGACAAAAGTGGTTCCACAGAGTCACTCACTCTAGAGAAGCCACAAACATAACAATCTAATTTCACTCGCTCTCGCACAGGTGGCTCCACGAATTGTCTAACACAAGAACTTAAATTTACTCGCTATTCACAAAGAGGTTCCACGAAATCTCTAAGCACAACTTTCCTATCTCATATACCACATTAAGCTTTCAATTTTCTAACTATTCACGGAAGTAAAAATTTCACACGTCACTGACTAAGCACAGCGAAATTGATTTTATTGTTCACCAATCAAAATCTCCTCTCCTAAAGCACAACGGTTTTCCGATACCACTGATACGGGAAATCAAACAGCATCCTATTCTAATAAATAAAATCCCCTAACTCTATCACGCTAAGCCTACTGTTTCTCTTCGTCGGAAGGCCAACAAATTAAGGATCCTTAATCAACTTTACAGCAACTATACAGGAAATCAAATACAATATTCATCATCTTGCTAACAGCAACAGGAACAGACAACTTCACTCCTACAGGAACATTAACTCAATAATAGCAATCACTCAATACATTCATCTGATACCTCCCCCAAAGAAAACTACAACAACCCTATTTATAGGGTTTCGAAAAATAAAAACGAAATCAGGTACCGGTAGATCTTGAAGGTGTCGGCCATGGCGGAAGCTTGGTGGAGCGGATATGGCGGAAGCGGGCGGTTGCAGAACCGCCGGGGGTTGGAACTCTGAAGAGTGTGGCGCGGTATAGTGGGCAGAAGCCGTGCGGGAGTGCTGCAGCGCTGATGTGGGGGACGTTGTGGTTGGGAGTTGTCGAACCAAGCCCGGGACTTCCGTGAATCTGAGAGATGAACAGTGCCACGGCTGAACTGCTGCTTTTAACCTAATTCCCGATATATATAGCTAAAAATTTGCACCGTTTATGCGAAATTTGGCTCGAAAGTTGTTAATTTGAATTTAGAAATTTATTATTATTATATTTATTTCGAGTCAGCAATCTTTCGGGAAAAATTCCGGTCAAACCGTGCAAATTTTGAAAGTATGTTCAATATGAAAGTTGTAGATCACGTTCTTGGCTACAAAATACATATATTACTTGGCTAATTCCAACATGTATTGTGGGAGAACCAACTCAAGCTTTTTTTGACTTAAAAAAACTTGAGCTTATATATGTTATTCTGTATATATATATATATATATATGTGTGTGTGTATAAATATTTATCTTTATTATATAAGCAAACTCATAAAGTACTTTGGTGTAATATTTTAATACTATACTACCCATCATATAGTTAACTTTCCTTTTCATTTGTTTGAGTCTTTTTAGTCATTTTTTCTTATATTTAGAGAGGAGAGAGAGAAATTACGTATATGTTGAGGGCACAGCCCGCAGCGACGCATCGAGCACGGGTGAAGCCCATGCGGAGGTGGGCGAAGCCCGCCTAAATGCGGTCGAAGACCACCCAAGAGCTATCCCCTCCTTTTCATTTGTTTGGGTCGGATCTTGGGTGGTCATTTTAGTCATTTTTTCTTATATTTTGAGAACTCTTCTTATAGATGTGGCCGAAGACCACTCAACTCGTAGACTGAAAAAAATGATTCAGTCTGATTTCACCACCCTGTTCGGCAACCGATAGATTTTGAGAATGAATGTCGCCACCACGACTAATGATGCCCCCACGACAAATGTCGCCCCCCACGACAAATGTCGCCCCCACGACAAATGTCGCCCCCACGACAAATGTCGCACTCACGACCAATGTTGCTGCCTCAGCCAAATGTCGCCCCCTCGACAAATGTTGCACCCTCGACAAATGTTGCACCAACGACAAATGTTGCCCGCATGAAGTCCCCCCGTGCACGACTGCTTGTATATATATATATATATATATATATAGCTATAACTTATCAGTGTAACACTTATATATATATATATATATAGACACACAAGAGCTTCTTCGCATGGGCTAAGTCCGTGCTCGAATCTCTCCTGCGGCCTTCGGCCACATCCAGGCAGGCTTCGCTAGCCTCCACACGGGCCATGCCAAGATAACTTGACGTGACGCCAAGCAGGGATACATGGCGTTGAGTGCTCTCAAAGCCAAGATCTTGGCGTTGAGAGCACTCGACGACAAGATCTTAACATTGAGAGCACTCGACGCCAGCAACACTCCAAAGTCTTGGCGTCGAGTCCTCTCAATGCCAAGATCACTTTCCACTTATACAAAACAGATCTTGGCTTTGAGAGCACTCGACGCCATGTATCCTTGCTTGGTGTCGAGTGCTCTCAACTCCAAAGTCTTGGCATCGAGTGCTCTTAATGCCAAGATCACTCGACGCAAAACATGTCTTGGCTTTGAGAGCCCTCGACGCCAAGCAAGGATACATGGCGTCGAGTGCTCTCAAAGCCAAGATATGTTTTGTATAAATGGAAAGTGATCTTGGCGTTGAGAGCACTCGACGCCAAAACTTTGGAGTGCTACTGGCGTCGAGTGCTCTCCACGCCAAGATCTTGTGTAACGGCCCGGTTTAGAGCTCAGAGACCCACCGCACCCAACACCTGGGCCGGAGCAGCATGTCTCGCCCCAAGGCCCGTTACAGGGCTGCAGCCTAGGCACTCAAACCCCTCTTCGGCCTGTTTCTCAGCACGGTAGGTTTTTGAGCATGCCAGGTTTTGAACCCGTCGCGTCACAGTCCGAAATCTAACGACAGTTTTACACATTTCGACCATTTTAGCGCGCTGCGATGCGCAAATTTTGGATTTTCGCCAAACAGACTCTGATTCAACCCTAGTCGGTGGCGTTGGACTTGTGTGGTCAATACGAAGTCAACGGAAGTCGTCCCAGACAATTTTGACGACAATTGGTCAACCCGTGGTCAAATCAAGCATAGTCGTGCACCGAAAAGCATGCGCACACCAATTGTGACACGACACCCAAACTTTGACCCGACTCCGATGACTTGGACCCTTTTTGACTTTGACCAGCAAGGGGGACCCACCCTATGGTTGACATGGTCAACCCCCCCCCCCCCCCCCGAAAAACTCATTTTTGGATTATTTTTTTTCTCCAAGTAGGGGACCACCTCCTCTCCAAGGGAAGATGGCCCATGCCCCCCCCCCTCATTCTTCTTTGGGCCCCCAACCAGCAATCAGCCATAGGATAGGTGGAGGCCCACCCTACCCCTCCTCTCCTCTCCTTCCCCCTCTCTTTTTCAAAAGGCCCAAGCCCATAAGGGCTTCTCCTTATTCTTTTCCCCACATGAGGGAAAGATAGGGCCTCCAGCTGTCCTTGGACAGCTGGAGGGTGGGGATTAATCCCTCCCTAAGGAGGGATTAATCCCACCTTGGCTAGGGGAGGAGAGCCCTCCTACAGCTCAACTGGTGATGAGAGTTGAAAGAACTCCATAGTTAAGCGTGCTTGGGCGACAGTAGTACTGGGATGGGTGACCTCCTGGGAAGTCCCCGTGGTGCACACTTGACTATCGAGTTTGCCTCATCAAAGGGAGGTTGTGGCCACCAACAACCCGTCAGTGGGCTGAAGAGGGATTGGGGTGCTTGTGCTGCAGCCCGGTAACGTCGCCTAGAGCGGAGCCGTGACGTCTTCACGTTGTATTGGCTAGGGTCGTTACAATAAAAAGGTGCACTTTTATTGTAATGTCCCTAGCCGATACAACGTGACAGTGTCACGGTTCCGCTCTAGGGGACGCTACCGGGCTGCAGCCCAAGCACCCCAACCCCTCTCCAGCCCACTGGCGGGTTGTTGGTGGCCACAGCCTCCCTTTGATGAGGCAAACTCGATAGTCAAGCGCGCACCATGAGGACTTCCCAGGAGGTCACCCATCAGATCAATTGGTGATGGGAAGTGAAGGAACTTCATAGTTAAGCGTGCTCGGGCTGGAGTAGTACCAGGATGGGTGACCTCCTGGGAAGATCCTCGTGGTGCGCGTTTGACTATCGAGTTTGCCTAATCAAAGGGAGGCTGTGGCCACCAACAACCCGCCAGTGGGCTGGAGAGGGGTTGGGGTGCTTGGGCTGCAGCCCGGTAGCGTCCCCTAGAGCGGAGCCGTGATACTGTCACGTTGTTCCAGGCCGGGTGGTGCCCAAGGAGGAAGGCTCCTTCCCCAGCGCCGGTGGTGGCGCTGGGGGACTGTTATACT
Source organism: Platanthera guangdongensis (assembly GCA_039583875.1). Lineage (NCBI taxonomy): Eukaryota > Viridiplantae > Streptophyta > Magnoliopsida > Asparagales > Orchidaceae > Platanthera > Platanthera guangdongensis. Next base: position 188,495,417 of record CM077152.1, read on the forward strand.
ACTGGGGGCGGCGGCCTCCAGCAGTGGAGAGCGACGGTGCCGCCGGAAAATGCGGCTCCGGCGGCACCCGCAAAAGCAGAGAGAAGCTCTGTTTTTGAGCTGGCAGCGGCGGCGGCACGTGGTCGCCGGACCACCGCCGGCAATAAGCCCGGCCCCCGGCGCGCCAGCCGGGGGTGGACTGGCAGGCGATCAACCGCCCAGAGAGCGGGGGTGGCACGGTGACGCCGGGAGCAGGGCCACCGCCACCCTAGGCTCTCGGGATGAGATTTCCGGCGGCGGCCAGCGGCGCTAGGCCGCCGGACCACCGCCTAGAGAGTCGCCGGCCCCCGGTGAGTTGATCAGGGCCAGCGACGGCGGCTGGCGGTGGTGGAGGCTGCCACCCTCCACACTGCCGGGAGCAGCAGTGGTCGTCTGATCTCATGATGAGATCGGACGGCCCTGATCATCTTATTCCCCCCCCCCCCCCCCGGCTCAGCATCTGCGCCCCACAGTGGATCCGCTGCCGATCCGCTGTGGGGACAAAAGGATAAAATGCATCATGCGGCTCAATTTCAGCCGCAGGATCTAGAAAATTTACTATAGGCAGACCAAATCTAGGGGCAGAGACTTGGGAATTTGTTTGGGCCAAATCTATGCCTCTAGGAGAAAAGCGACCAACATAAAAAATGTTCCCCATGATGAGGAATATGTTGGGTCCGGCGTTCCTTCACTTGACCCGTGGCGCTCTTCTACTTATTTAAGAAATTAAGTAGCACCCTTTCCAACAGTCCGGGCTTTTGGAACAGTTGGTTATGCTCTTGATCCTTCAATTGGTATCAGAGCAGGTCACGGGTTCAAGACCGGGGGAGCGCTATTAAATCCTGATTTTTCCCTTCTACCTGTGTGGGTCCGGCGGGTCAAGCAACCGTGGACATGTGGTAACCCCACCTCTGAGCCGTGCAACCGTGGACATGTGGTAACCCCACCTTTGAGCCGTGTGGGCCATGTGGTAACCCCACCTCTGAGCCATGTGGGCCATGTGGTAACTCCACCTCTGAGCCGACGGGTTGTGCTGGACGGCGGGGGGGGGATTGTTGGGTCCGGCGTTCCTTCACTTGACCCGTGGCACTCTTCTACTTATTTAAGAAATTAAGTAGCACCCTTTCCAACAGTCCGGGCTTTTGGAACAGTTGGTTATGCGCTTGATCCTTTAGAATATCTCCACAAAAATTTTGAGAATTTTTAGAGTTGATTTAGTGTTTTTAAAAACCAAAATAAAATTTGTTTGGCTAAATTAAAAGCCCAAAATACTTTGGAAAATTATATAAAAAAAAATTACTGTGCTCATTTTAGGCACTCCTAAGGGTTATATCAAAATTTGGAGTCATGGGGATAAGTTTTGATATTTTTCCTAAAATATTGGAAGCCTAGGGTCGCGCACGGATCTTTATTCCGCTCGTTTTCCCTAAAAGGTAGAAATTGGAGCGCGTAACCACCCTTTTTTTAATCAAATAAGTACTTTAAACTATTTTATCGACGAGAGTGGCCGAGGCAAGTGACTAAGCTCCGGGATTTCCGAGATTTCGTAAAACCGTCGAGCGCCTCGACTCTCGGGTGATTTGGGCATGCTCGAAAGGTGAGAGTACGAGTAATGACTTGGAGTTGTCCCTGACGACTAATAAGAATGTAACTCCTAGCCAACCCTTGATCTAATTAAGCCGTAATAATTATGGCGCAACCAAATTAAAAGGCCCCTCTCTAAGCCTATAAAAGGCCCCTCTCCCTCTCCTTCCCCTCAAGCCTCAGAGCAGCTCACCCCCCTGCCTGACCCCCTGCCGGAGCCCAGGTTGCCGGAAAAAATAACCCGAGGCCCCTTCCCCCCTCCACCACCGCCACCATGGCATGGCCGACAAGGCCGGCCCCTCCCGAGCCCACCAGACCCAGGTGGAACCTCTCTCCCTCCCCTCTCCCCATTCTGGACGTGTTGCATGGTGCTCCCGGCGGCCGGAGCGCCGCCGGCGCCACCCGAGCCTTGTTCCAGGCCGGGTGGTGCCCAAGGAGGAAGGCTCCTCCCCCAGTGCTGGTGGTGGTGTTGGGGGAGTGTTATACTACTGGGGGCGGCAACCCCCAGCGGTGGAGTGCGGCGGAGCCGTCGGAGAACACGGTTCCGGCGGCACCCGCAAAAATAGAGCATAGCTCTGTTAGAGCTGGCGGCGGCGGCCGGAGGCGCATGGCCGCCGGACCACCGCCGGCGAGAAGCCTGACCCCCCGGCGTGTCGGTCGGGCGTGGACTGGTAGGCGGTCATCCACCCGAGGAGCGGGGGTGGCGCCTGGAGCAGGGCCACTGCCACCCCAAGCTCTCGGGTTGAAAATTCTGGCGGCGGCCGGCGGCGCCAGGCCGCCGAACCACCGCCCAGAGAGTCGCCGGCCCTCAGCGAGTTGATCGGGGTCAGCGACGGGGCTAGCGGAGGCTGGCCGGTGGTGGTGGAGGCTGTCACCCTCCATACCGCTGGGAGAAGCAGTGGCCGTCCGATCTCATGATGAGATCGTACGACCCTGATCATCTTAATTCCCCCCCCCCCCCCACCACGCCTCAACATCAGCGCCCCCCCCCCCCCCCCACAGCGGATCCGCTGTCGATCCGTTGTGGGGACAGAAGGATAAAATGCATCTTGCGCTCAATTTCAGTCGCAGGATCAAGATAATTTACTATAGGCAGACCAAATCTAGGGGCAGAGACTTGAGAATTTGTTTGGGACAAATCTATAAATGTAGGAGAAAAGTGACCAACATGAAAAATGTTCCCCATGATGAGGACTATCTCCACAAAAATTGAGAATTGTTGGAGTTGATTTAGTATTTTTAAAAGAAAAAATAAAATTTGTTTGGCTAAATTAAAAGCCCAAAATACTTTGGAAAATTATAAAAAAAATTACTAGGCTCATTTAAGGCCCTCCTAAGGGTTGTATCAAAATTTGGGGTCATGAGGATAAGTTTTGATATTTTTCCTAAAATATTGGAAGCCTAGGGTTGCGCACGGATCTTTATTCCGCTCGTTTTCCCTAAAAGGTGGAAATTGGAGTGCACGACCACCCCTTTATAATCAAATAAGTACTTTAAATTATTTTATCGACGAGAGCGGCCGAGGCAAGTGACTAAGCTCCGGGATTTCCGAGATTTCGTAAAACCGTCGAGCGCCTCGACTCTCGGGTGAATAGGGCACGCTCGGAAGGTGAGAGTAGGAGTGATGACTTGGAGTTATCCCTGACGACTAATAACAATGTAACTCCTAGCCAGCCCTTGATCTAATTAAGCCGTAATAATTATGGCGCAACCAAATTAATTGGATCCCAATAATTGATGTGACCTAATAAAATCTCCTTTAAATCTCGATGGAATTAAAGTCTCCTGAATAAGAGTGATTGGACTACTAACTATTTTCTTTGTGTTTTCTCCAGTCTCGTACTGGTCAAGCTTAATTCAGTACCTTCTATTTAGTACTACTCCAGTCTCGTACTGGTCAAGATTATTTCAGTACCTTCTATTTAGTACTACTCCAATCTCGTATTGGTCAAGCTTATTTCATTACCTTCTATTTAGTACTACTCCAGCCTCGTACTGGTCAAACTTATTTCAGTACCTTCTATTTAGTACTACTCCAGTCTCGTACTGCTCAAGCTTATTTCAGTACTTTTTATTCAGTACTACTCCTGTCTCGCACTGGTCAAGTTTTTCTCAGAATTTTCTATCCGTACATGTCACATTTTGTTCCAGCACTTTAAATAAGCAGCATAATCACCGCACTTATTCTCATTACAATTTACTATTATAATCCTGGGTCCTGCTCTGAGGAGCAGTCGTTGTTTAAGTTGAGCCTTAGTTGGGGATAGCTGGAGTTGAAGTAGTCCTCCAGGTCTAGCCCCAAATAATCCGCTCCCTTGCACCTTGTTGAAAGTAGAGCTAAGTGCCGACGCCCAAAGTCTAAAGCCTGGTAAGGCAGGCCAACGTAGAGCCGATGTATGTATTGGTTGCCCTTTTATTTGATTGTTTGTAAATTACTTGCGGTGAAATAGTGGCGGGTCAGTCCCTCTCGCAGACCGTTCGTACCTGTGCGGGAAGGTCGATGACTCAAGGCGACAGGGAGATGAGTACCACGGGTGACCGATCGTTATATTCCCTGTCGGGTTTTCCTCCGCTGGTCGGCCAAAACGATTCGTCGGATGTCGCTCACATCCAAGAGTACACAAGGTTGTACGTTAGGGCCTGGGGTTGTGCGGTACGATCACCCCCAGAAGTGACAGGACTGGTCATTGTCACCGACGGCCACATCAGTGAGGCCCACGTGGCTCTCTACCCTGCTGGAACAGAAGCGGTCCAAACTATGTTGATATAGGGACTGTGTGCGCGGCTATGAATGCCTGTGGTATGTGCGCGACTATGAATGCCTGCGGTGTGTGCGGGGCTGTGAATGCCTGCAATAGAATTCAGGATATGAAAACCTGATGTGCTGATAAGCTAGTGGAGCTTTGTTATAACTAACTAATATTGTTGTTGCTTTTCTTTCCAGTTATACTATCCTGCGCTCTTTTATAGTTGCTCCTAGATATATATATATGAAATGTTGTGCTAAATCTCTCTTGCTTCGGCTATTTACATTTGTCGTGTGGGTGTGTGCTCGTCCCCAGGATATGGATCCGGGGAGGAGATTTGTTTCCACTTAGTTCTGTGACTAACGGTTATCTAAATAACCATTCACAGGAATTGGAGCATCGTAGTGACTCGCTGCCGCAGGAGTTTACACCAGCGACTAGGACTACTCGAGCATATGCACCCCCGCCGTCCCCAGAGTTTAGAGACGTGAGTACCGCCGAGCAGCATAGAGAGAGAGAGTATGAGGGTCTTATGTAGTGCATGTGTAGCCCACAGGCTTATATAAACGCTTAGGCTTCGGCCCTAGAACCTCTGTATTAACTTGATATGACATATATATATATATATATCTACAGTGGTTTCCTATTAATGCTTCCGCTATACTTTGATGGGTTGTGAATATTATGATTCGAGCCGAGCAAGGCGGTCATCTAGTGCTTGGTTAGGGTGGATCGTTTCTCTTAAGAAGCACTGGGTGGACGTCTTGGGCCAGTAGTACCCCTCCGACCCGACTAGGGCAAAAGGTTGGGGGGTACTACAATCAGTCCCGGAGAATAGCACTTTTCGTAACCATAAAACTATGCTAGCATCTCTTCTTCAACCACACCGACTTTATCAGCATCAAGACATTTGTTTTAAATTTTATGTTTTTCTAATAAATTGTTAAACTGACTTCACTTTTTCACATACTTCAGATGGAGGACAGCAATACATCAGGTCGCAAGACCTACGCTTGTCGTCGCTGGAGCCTAACTCCCTTAGCGGTCGGCGCCTGCCAATAGGGAATATCACAAGACCTACGCCTGCCGTCGCAGGGGGATAACCCCCTTAGCGGTCGGCATCTGTCAATAGGTAAGGTCGCAAAACCTACTCCTGCCATCACTGGGAGCTAACTCCCTTAGAGGTCGGTGCCTACCAATAGGCAAGGTCGCAATACCTATGCCTGCGACCTCCCACTGCTGACGATCGAAGGTCTGTCCTTCTCTCCGCAGTAGGTCGCGACATTGCCAGGGGCTACTACCCTCATGCCCGTCACCGGTTTGAAGATCCGCTCTTCACTGCATTCTTGGGACCACGTCCCAGCGGCCTCCCACTGCCGACGAATGAAGGTCTGCCCTTCTCTCCTCAGTAGGTCGCGACGTTGCTAGGGACTGCCCCCCTCGCTCGCCACAGGTTCAAAGATCTGCTCCTCACCGCCTCCTCGGGACCACGTCCTAGCAGCCTCCCACTGCCTACGATTGAAGGTATGCCCTTTTATCTGCAGTAGGTTATGGCATTACCAGGGTCTACCCCTCGCTCGTCATTGGTTTGAAGATCCGTTCTTCATCGCCTCCTCAGGACCACATCCTAGCGGCCTCCCATTATCGACTATCGAAGGTCTGCCCTTCTTTTCACAGTAGGTCGCGGTGTTATCAGGGCCTGCCCCCTTGCTCACCACCGGTTAGAAGATCCGCTCTTCACTGCCTCTCTAGGACCACGTCCCAGCGGCCTCCCACTGTCGACGATCAAAGGTTTGCCCTTCTCTCCGCAGTAGGTTGCGACATTGTCGGGGCCTACCCCCCTCGGTCACCGCCGGTTCGAAGATCCGCTCTTCACCGGCTCTCCGGGACCACATCCTTGTGGCCTCCCACTGTCAGCGATCGAAGGTTTGCCCTCTCATGTAGTAGGCCGCGACACCGCAAGGGCCTGCCCCCATGCGATTACCTAGTTCGAAGGTCCGCCCTTCACCTCTAACCATTCAAAGACATCCCCTGTTAGAACATGCGTTCTGCATCTCTTGGTTTGAGAATAACAAATCTCAGTATATATTTGATCACGTTTGTTGTGTGTTTATAGTGTGTACGGTTACAGGTGTAAAGAATGAACGAATCAAGTTCTGACACCTACCGCCATGCGATAGCACTACCGTCGAGCACTAGCCTTGAATTAAATAGAATGAACTCTCGTGAATCTACAGCGTGACGCTAGCCTTTACCGCGACGCTATAGTGTTCTCAACGAGCATCAAGATGATTCTTCGAGAAGATAGAACTACCGTCGAGCGATAGCTTGGTACCACGTAGCACTAGCTCACTCAACGAGCGCCAAGACAGATGCGTCGAGAGAGAGCTACCGCCGAGAGATAGCTTTGTATCGCGTCACGGTAGAATTAAAAAGAGGAAAAATATTTTCTGGGATATTTTTCCAAATCTGCTAGACAGGTGTCACTTTCGCGCTCATCAACCTACCGTCGAGAGCTAGCTCTACCGCTGGTGGTAGCTTATTTTAAAATGACTATTCAACTGATTAAGGAGTAGAAAAGTAAAGAGGTCAATTTGGGCATGGTGGGAACTAAGCGACGATGGGCATGAGCGTGGCTATCAGTAATTTATTATCTGTAATCAATTTATTTTAGTATAATGTATCAATTGTTTTTTTGTGGGAAGAAATGAATATTGGGAGGGAAAATTTAAATTTAATGACCAAATTTTGTGTGGTAACAATGATAGTGACTTATTATATGTTGTCACTAAAATATCTCTTTAGTGATTAGATTTATATTTCGTCACTGAAGATATGTCTTAGTGACAAAACTTATCTGCGGTCATTCAAGCCGTCTTCAGTGACCAACTTAAATATTTGGTGACTAAAGTTGTAACTTTTTAGTGATCGAACATCTATTTCGTCACTGAAGATACGTCTTTAGTGACCAAATAAATTTCAACATTAATTTAGGAGAAAGTATTTTTATTTTGGAGGGAAATTATTATTTGGGAGGAATGATATTAGTGAATAATTATTTTAGTCCAAGTTAAAAACTTTAGTGACAATTTTTTTTGTATCCGTAGTAATATGTGATGAAATTTTATTTTATCACTAATTAAAATACATTTACTAACTAAATTTTATATATGGTCACAAAATAATTGATTTTAAAAATTTAGTGACAAAATATATGACTTGTCAAAAAAAAGTAAATTATTGGTGGCCAAACTTATGCTATTTTGTTTAAATTATATGTTTAATGATATTTTTTAAAAAATCATTTTTATTTATTAGGAGGGAATAAATAAATTTTTTCATGAAGGAAACTCCAAATTTGGATAACTATTGACAAATTTTTGTTAACTAAATAAATAATTTAGTGAACTAAATTATTTTTGCTCGTGAATAATTAAAAAATGTATGTTAGTGAGAGAACATATTTTTTGTCACTAAAGTTATATCTTTAGCGACCAAACTTTTATTGTTACTAAAAATTAGTCGTTAGCGACTAAACTCTTACTTCGTCAATAAAGAGATGTCTTTAGTGACTAAACATTTTCTTTGTCACTAAGGATATGTCTTTAGTCATAAAATACATTTTGTCACTAAAGTTGTGTCTAGTGACCTAACTTTTATTTTGTCGCTGAAATTGTGTCTTTAGTGATTAACTTTTACTTCGTCACTGCCTTTTGTGACAAAATTTTTACTTTGTCATTATAGATGTGTCTTTAGTGACGAACTATTTGTTGTCACTAATTTTTTGTCACTAACGACCAATTTTCTTGTAGTGTCGCGTGGTATCAGGAAACACCAAATATATCTTGATTTGATTGAGAAGTCAGTAGGTCCATCAAATATCAACGGGAAGGCAAGGATATATTTTATTTTCATGAGGAATAACTTATTTGTAAGCACAATGGCAAAATCCACAAAATTGAAAAGAAGAAAAGGAAGGATTTTATTCTCTACGAGCTACCGTTGAAGCTATCGCCGAAGCTACCGCCAAAGCTACTGCCACGCTGTAGCTTCCTACACAGCCTTCTAGCCCGAAATTAAGCTTCTGGACACGATTTTTCACGAAATTTGAAAGGGAAGTTCACCATAGCAATCTAAAGGGAAGGAAGGGGTCATCCCAACTCATTGAGGTGTAGATTTCTTCAGTGGATATCAAAAGGAATTCATGCGCGAGTATTGAAGGCTACCAACATGATGATCAAGAAGACTTCGTTCTAATATTAACGTGAAGGATTCTCACTGCGAAAAAATCTCATCAAGTGCACACCTTCATGGATCTGAAGAACATCAATGAGAAAGTCTCTCAATCCACAAAGATCAAACTTTTGCTAGCAAATTATCATCAACACCAAGGGTTCTAGTTAGAGGTGAGTTTTCTCTTATTATTGTATTCTTATTATATTTTTCTCTTTTCTAATTGTGATTGTGGTGAGCAAAATCGACCGGCGAGGGTCGTCGGAATCCGGGGGGATTTAATGAGAAATCGTCCTGGGGAAGGGACGTCTAGATCGGGGGATCTAACGGGACTCTAAGACACTTTCTTGCGTGAAGGTGAAGAGCCGGCTCGAAGACCTTTCTTGGAGGGAAAGGGAGAGAGCCAACCGGTCCGGGTAATGTGTCGGTTCACCGCCTCTGATCTCCGGCGTCATGAAGATCAAGTTTTTGTAATTGTGAAAAATAGTTGTAAATTCAGTTTTTAATGAAATTTATTTCATGTTCCTTTTTTTGCTAATAACATTGTGATTGTTAGCTTATGATTCTCTAAAGGGTGCGTAGATCTCCAAGGAGGAATTTGCCCAGAAAAATGAGGTCTGTGACCTACCACCGCTCGTTAGCAACCTAACGCCCCGTGGTAGCTTCCAGAACTAGTTTTTCTGGACCAAAATATTTCGAATTTCCAATTATCATCTAAAACCTTATTCACCACCTCTAAGGTTAGTAACGCGATCCAACACGTGGTATTAGAGGCATGTTATTCCAAAACGGTTCACCACTGGGAATAATGGACAACCCTAATCTTGAATCGACTAGGGGAGATGAAAAATTGTACACAAAAAATTTGTTAGCACCGCCTATATTTACAGGATTGAATTATAATGAATGACGAACACTAATGAGGAAATTTCTTATGTTATTAGATATAGAAGTTTGGAATATTACTTGTATCATGCCCCCAAATAATTTAAATAAACACGGATGTCATTTAAATGTCAAAGCTATGAATAGTCTGTTTTGTGGTCTTGGTCAAAATATTTTCAAACTAATCTATACGTTTCATACTGCATATGATATATGGAGATTTCTTGAATTATCTTATAATTCTCTTCTATAGATAATGAATCTGAGCAATTCCATATGGATCCAAGTGAAGAATCAAATGAAAACTTACTTTTGGAGGAGGACACATCAAACATATCAAGCGAAAGGGATGATGAAAATATATCGTTGGAAGATAAAAGTCAAGAGGAAGATGACAAAGGAACCTTTTGTTCAAATCATGCCTCGTCCAAGAGCACTGTAAGAAAATCAATTTTCCTTCTTGTTTGCAATTCTATTTCGACATTATATGTGTTAGATGTCGCTAAATGTAGAATTAAGAAATTGAAAAATGTTATTTCAGAATTGTGATTAGAAAATAAAAATTTAAAAGCACAACTAAATGTAGAACCAAAACTTGATGTATCTCGTTCTTCCTCTAGCTATGTAGTTGAAAATATTATATCTTATTTTGATTGCAAAGAACTTAAAGAAAAATTCAAGGTTTGTAAAAAAGAGCTAAATATTTCTAAAGAGCATAATGAAAAATTGATTAATGAAAATGTTGCTTTCTCATAAAATAGAATCATTAAAATTATTTATTCAAAACTTTTCAAGTAATAAAAAACCTTTTATCTCTAGTTTATCTTCAAAACTATATGAGACTTCTACTAGAATGTTAAATCATATTAAACATATACCTGGTAGATTATTTAATTTTAAAAGCATGATAAATCACAATCATTATTTAACTGCTCCCAATATAAGTTTAAATGTTCACAAATTTTCTACAAATAATAATTTTGAAAATCATTATGAAAATTTGAAATATAAGAATATTTAATATCAAAAGTATGAATGAAGACCCAAAGTTAAAAATGATGCACCTATTCCATCCGAAAGGGCATATTCATTATTATCTCCATGTGGTTTATCATGCTATGTTTGGGTACCCTATGGAACCACAACAATTGGCTCCTTTTGAAAACCTAAATCTCTTATCCATTAGTATTTTTCCTAGTGCGTGAAGTAGAAACTAATCAAAACAAAATTACTCGTTAATCTACTTCACGATGTTCATAATGTTCTTTGTGTTTTTTTGGTTTCCCTTTTGTTTTTTTTCTTTTGTATTTTTTCTTAAGCCAACATGTCATGAACACTTTAGATATATTTTTGCTATATGACTTTCTTATATTAAGATTAATGATAAATCAATCTAACTGAATAAATTGAATACAAGTCATATCATTGTTAAGTGTCCATAATTTACTTTTTTTCATTATTCTATCACGCTGTCTTAGTATGTCTGTGATCATTCAATCATTATGTGTGTCTCACAATAGTGGGGGTGTAGGTATGTGTGCTTTAGAAATGTTAACCTGTAAAACACGTCTTGTCCTTAATCGGGGAGGGTTCCAGTAGGTCCTTATGTGGCACTGGGGGATGTGTTGTTAAGGTGCGTGCCTAGGCACGCCTGAGGCACCTGGCGCATGGGGCGCAAGCTAGTGCGCCCTAGTAAGCCCAAGGTGGGCAATGTGCCTCAGGCGCACTTCAGGCGTGCCTAGGCACACGCCTCACATTCCTACCGGGCGCAGTTCAGGTGCACCTTATTGCCTGAACCGGTTTTAACCTAAAAATTGGTTCTGGCAATCAGGCGCGGCCTTATATCCTGATTCATTTCTTGCTTGCATTTTAGGGTTTAAGGTTAAGAATTGAGCTGCTTCCCACTAACTGCCGATTCCCATCCCCGACTCCTCCACTCTCCTCCTTTCTTCTCGCCGGAGTCGCCACCACTCTTCTAGCCAGAGTCACTGATTTCTCGCCGGAGACGCAAAAGAAGGATTAGTCGGCTGTCAGCCCCGTTCTTCTTTCCAGAGTCACAAAAACTCCCGCATCCTCTCATCTCCTCCTTTAATTGTAAGAATCATTCTACGTTTCTCCTCTTCTTTCTTCTTTTAATTGCTGGTAGGATTATTTCTGATGAATCTTTTTTTTTCTAAGTTTTACTTGTAAGAATCATTCTACATTTTGCTCTTCTACTTCATTGTTGAGTTGTTCACTTGTTCTAAACTTTACTTGCTTCCATTTCCCTCTATTTTGCTCTCATGTAAATCAATGAACTGGATGAAGCTTAGTTAACTGTTTTATAGTGAACTGGAAGAAGCCCAGTTCACTGTTTATTGTGAACTGGGCTTCCAGTTCACTGTAAATCAGTGAACTGGATGAAAAATAATTTTTAGCTTTTTAAACTTAGAAGTTGATGTCCCTGTCTTTGGATGAATAATGGTTTAGACAAGCATACTTTCTAGAAGGACCCCCTAAATGAAGGTTTTGGCCTCCTGATGTTCCATGGGTACTAGAGAATGGTAAGAAGGATAGGAATTAAAAGTAGCATGGAGAAAGTATACAAGTTACAACTTGTACAGCCTGAAGGAAAAGGTGATTAGGGAGAAACTTTGAAATAGTTACCTAATAAGTAAGATGTTGATAATTATACATAGGTAAAATAATGGTGAACATACGTAATTCCACCATTATCCGTGTATTTCTTGTTGTCCTCTATTACACTATAAAAGTTTGAATGCATCATACCATATCTTCAAATCACTATTGATGTTTTTAATATTTACGATACAGTTGAGAAATGTTAAAACATACAAAGTTAATCTAGGGCTTGTGATGCAAATTGAATAGTTTATCTTCTTATAAAATAGTGTTGTTTGTACTAATATCAGCTGTTAAATGCAACTCCGTGGTGTCATACAACGTGACATTATGTCTATTCTTTTTATTTGCTTAAGTACATCAAAAAATGTTTTTGTATTATGAACATATAAAATTAATTCTGTTGTTCCTTTTCTTACTGGCCCAATTTTTTGCATGCTTCGTATTATTAGCTACTTAGCTCTGAAAATTAATTCAGCATCCAGCTCTGAAAATGGATGCAAGTGATTCTGGTTCATCCAGCATCCAATCAAGGATTGATCCATGCTGGAAGTACGTGCGTCAGATTTCTTCCGCCAATAAAAACGACTTGACTTGCATTTTCTGTGATAAAGTCATGAAGGGCAGAATTTATCGTGCTAAACAACATATTGTTGAGGGATTTAAAAATGCAAAAGCTTGTCTCAAAAGCTCCCACATATTCACAACGAAATTCAAGAATACATGGAGAAAATAGCAAGTACAAGCAACACAGACAACCAAGCATTGCCTGACTTTGTAGATATTGACACGTTTGACAGTGATGAAGAAATGAAAGCCAATGTGGACAAGATTCATAAAAGAGAAGGCTTATCCAAGTGGCCTCGAACAAAAGGACCAATAGATGTATTTTTGCTCCAAAGGTTGGCAATGTAGGGGCACAAAAAGAAGCTAAACAAAAGATAAAACAAACTTCTATTAATGAAGTTTGCAAGAAGGAGTTGAGATGACAAGCTTGTAAATATATAGCTCAATGGATGTACGATGCATCTACCCATTCAACATTATAAAACATCCTAGTTTTGCGATAATGGTGGAATCCATTGGACAGTTTGGAGTTGGATTGAAGCCACCGAGTTACCATGAGATTCGTGTTCCTTGGCTAAATAATGAAGTTAATGCAGTGAAAGACATGATGAAGACATACGAGGATGAGTGGAGGGCCATTGGATATTCTATTATGGCTGATGGATGGACGGATCGGAAAGAGAGAACGTTAATTAATTTTTTAGTCAATTCACCAAAAGGGACATTTTTCCTATAATATGTTGATGCAACTGAATACTCGAAGATGGGAGAAAAAATATTTGAATTGCTAGATAGAGTGGTTGAAAGGGTTGGAGAGTTGAATGTGGTGCAAGTTATTACGGATAGTGCCAACAATAATGTGCTAGCAGGTAAATTAATAATTATTCATTACTAATCTTAATCATCTTCAATTTTTATTTTTTGTGTACACGATTGTATGATATTTTCATACCCAGCAAACTAACACTCTAACAGGTAAATTATTGGAAGCGAAACATCCAAATTTGTATTGGACGCCATGTGCAGCCCATTGTATTGATCTAATGCTACAGGATATTGAAAAAATGTCCAACATTAGCCGTACAGTAAAGAGGGAAATGACCGTAAATGACTATATTTATGTTCGGCCTGGAGTTGTGAACATGCTAAGGAGCTTTACGGGGCAAGTGGAGCTTGTTAGGCCCGCTGTGACGAGGTTTGCAACTTCTTTCTTAACAATTCAGCGTATTCACAAGCAGAGAAACAATCTAAGGAAGATGTTCACCTGAGTGGTCTTCGAGCAAGTGGGCAAAGGAAAGCACAGGTAAACAAGTACAGAGCATTATACTAATGATTTCTTTTTGGAGAAGTATAGTGAATATTTTAAAGATATTTGGTCTTTTAGTCCACATATTAAGATTAGTGGACGGTGAGAAAAGACATATCATGGGTTATATTTATGAAGCGATGGATAGAGCTAAAGAGGCGATCATTAGTTCTTTTAATGAGAAGAGGACAAATATACGGATGCCCTAAAAATGTGGATAAAAGATGGGAAAGCCAACTTCATCGACCTCGTCATGTTGCTGGTCACTATTTAAATCCAGAATATTTCTACTCAAATCTCACTATTACAGAAGATGAAGAAATTATGGAGGGCTTATACAAGACAATGCAAAGGCTTATTCCAAGCCATGAAAAACAAGATAAAATTATTGATCAATTACCTCTATATAGAAACGTTGAAGGACTGTTTGGAATGGATTTTGTGATTCGGCATAAAAAAATTAAGTCCTCAGGTAAATTACATAATATTAAAACAAGTTTGTTTTGATTTTTAAATATTTACTATCTTAACAGATGAGTGGTGGCAATCTTATGATGCTTCAACTCCAAAACTAAGAAGATTTGCCATAAAGTGCTTAGCCTTACATGCAGTGCATCCGATTGTGAGCAAAATTGGAGTTTTTTTAAACATGTAAGCTTTTAAAATTTATTATCATTTATCAGTGATTTATATTTTATATATTAAAGATAACTTATTTATATAGTTATTATTTATTGCAGATGCATCGCAAAAGAAGAAACAAACTAGCTTAACAACGCTTGAATGATTTAGTATTTGTGAAGTACAGTCGAGCGTTAAGACGTCGATATGATGCACGTGATCACATAGATCCAATTTCGTTGACAAATATTGATGATAGCAATGAATGATTGATGTGAAGAATGGAAGAAGATAATGATGCTGAGGCTGAGCGGGAGGACTTGGTCATTGATGATGAGTTATTAACTTGGGGCACAATTGCTAGTGCCACTGGAGTTGAAGAAGAAATTTATCACACACGATTATCGAAAGAAAAAAATGTGGTTCTTGCCGGACACAAGCAGGCGAGCATGAGTGCCCCCCCCCCCCCCCCCCCGCGCACGCCCAAGGTGGGCGCACCCACGCACCCGGAGGAGGCGCGCGCGGGCATGCCTTGTGCGCACCTACATCCCGCACGAGAGCGCGCACGCGCCACATCGGCGGTTATCACCGCTGTCGACGGGCAACCTGCCCGGGGAGCTTGGATTGCCCGTAGGGCATGTTCATCATTTCGGGAAAATAGGTGATCTAGCTGACAGGAACGGAGCAACGTCATTCGTCAACTCAGAATTCAGTCACGCACAATTACCAACGTGACCCTTCAAGAAAGCTATAAAAGGCCCCAAAGTCTTCTTTTGAGGAAAAGAAATATGAGAGACTATAGAGAGCTGTGAGGTACTTCAACAAGGACTTGAGACTTGGATCGTTTCTTCGCTCGGAATTCAATATGCTCCCTTTCTAGTCCGCTCACGCTCTGCGCTCTCACGCACGCAACAACAGACACATGAAAGACCTCAGAAGAGCGCAAACGTGGAAACTCCGGCAGACGTTCTCTTCAAGACATCGTGGACTTAACTAATTTCCCCGTTTAAAGCTTATAACAGAGAGGTGGTCTGTCACGCTCCAAGAAATTCAAATACTTGTAAACCAAGGAATACAGTGGATTTTGGCCTAGCATATATCCAGTCACTCGATTTTTCAAATTTTCTAAGTTTTCCACGTTAAAAATGCCTTTTCTCATTGTTGTTTGGTTTTCATTTGACTGTTTGCGCGTCTGATTCGACTTGGAGCTAAGTCGGTCCAATTCTTCGGACCGGAGTAAGACCGGGCAACTCGCAATAATACAATAATGAACCAACACAGAACCGGCGCGGGCACGCGTGCGGGAGAGCGGGCGCGCGCGGTAGCACAGAGAGTGGGCACGTGCGGACCCCAGTCGCGCTCACGTGTGCAGCCCCGCGCGCTTGGATTGCCCAGCCCCGTGCGTGCGCGACCCCCGATCACGTGCGCCGACTCGTGCGCGAGTGCGTGGAGGGCCCGTGCTCGGGCACGCGCGCTGGCCCGTCCGCATGCGCACGCATCGGCCCGTGCGCAAGTGCGTGCAGGGCCCTTGCGCGCAGCCCCGCGCACGGGTGCGCGCCGGAGTAAGCACATGTGCGCGCACGGATCCGCCTCTGTGTGTGACTGCACGCGCAGTCCCGCCTCCGTGCACCACCAAGCACGCGGCCCCGCCCGCGCATGTGCGCAGTACTGTCTGTATGGGTCTTTCATGTGCTCACGTGCACATGTAAACCTTGCACATACGTGCCTTTTTTCCCGCTCAATCGATCTGCCCCTTTACGATATACCTTGTTGTGCGCACCATCACCGTCTGCCTTCTCCAGCACCTCTCCATTCATCGCCACCATGATCACTACAGGAAAAGTCTCTCGTACAAAATTCTTGTTCTTCTCACACTCCGTCTTCAAACATAGAAG
Source organism: Platanthera guangdongensis (assembly GCA_039583875.1). Classification (NCBI taxonomy): domain Eukaryota; kingdom Viridiplantae; phylum Streptophyta; class Magnoliopsida; order Asparagales; family Orchidaceae; genus Platanthera; species Platanthera guangdongensis. Next base: position 188,511,895 of record CM077152.1, read on the forward strand.
ATTTTTGCGAGCAAATGATGAGGAAAAGCTAAATTTATAGAGAAAATGGGGTGCAAATAGCGGATCACTCATAATCCACAGTAACTTGGTGGGGATCATGGAAATAACTATTGTGTGCGCGATCAGCGCGTGCAATCCGCACATGATTCGCTCACAGGTTCCCACTACAAGGCAAACAGCCCGCGACCGGCCGCCTCCGCTCCTCGGCGGCAAGGTCGCGATGGCAAGGGGCGGCCGCACCTACGATCACCTCTTGCGGCCGCAAGGGGAGGCCGCACCTCGCGACTGCGAGCCCGTGACTAAGTAGGGTGGCCGACGCTAGGGTCGGCCACCCTCCTTGCTTGCCGCGACCAAACATCCCGCCGTTCGGGACTCCTCGTCCTTTTACGGCGGTCGCCCTCCGCCAAGATGGCCGCTTGTCGAAGGGGGGACCCTCTCCGCCGTTTGATCATCTCAACACGATTGTCGCCGTCAATTTTGTGGGTAACCACCCACGTAGCCACCCATGGTTAGTGGGAGAATATTTAATAAATAAATTAGGGTGCCCATATATAAAATATATTAATTAATATTCACCGGAAAATATATTAAATATGGTCTCCACTCGGTAATTTAGGTGGTTACGGTGTTGGATAGCCGCATAACTATCGTAAGGTGGTGCACATAACCACAACCTTGAGCCTATAAAAAGTCCACCAGACCCCGCTCATTTCTAACATTTTCTTCTCTCAGCTTTCTTCTTCCTATGGTCGGAGCTTTGCAGAAATCCTCCTACGAGTCACCGCCTCCCATCAAGCCACCCGAGAATTTGTCCAAGTCCACAATGCTTGTGGGAAGAAGACGTCTCGCCAGCCATTCCAAGGAGACTCCTACATGCGTAGCATTCTGCAAGTCCCCGCGAACGCATCTCTACACTCCCGCAACAGTGTTCGATATCTGTGCAGCATCCAAGAGCGCCCGCCACCGCCAGAAAGTTATAGAAACTGAGCTTCGCGTGAGGCAATCTGTCACCCATCAAGCGCTCTTGTAATTTCTCTCATCTCCAAGTTGTAAGCTTGTAACGAGGAGCGACATGTCTCCCTCGATTCCACCGACAATTTGTAAACCGCTGCTGATAGTGAAGTTTGAGCGGCACCGAATCGATCACGTGATTTTTTTACTCAGTTGAGTGGTTTTTCCACGTTAAAATTATTTTGTGCACTTCTTTATTTATTTTATGCCTGTTTGCACGGTCGGCCGCTTCACGGGCAAAGGCGGCCCAGTTTAATACGGTTTACCAGGAGTCTTGAGTTGACTGCAACAAAAATGACCAACAAAATGTTGTTGCATGAATCTTTCATCGCATTCTCTTAGGCTGTGTTTGGGGCTTATTTGCTCTAGTGAGGTGGGACAAAAATATCATTGTCATATCAAAATTTTATGCCTCAAGCTATTTTTTTATAACAGTAGTATCATTTGTCACACCAAACATACATTCTATGACAATGACGTTTTTGTCCAACTTCATCGAAGCAAATAAGCAGCGATAAGATGCGTCAAGTGCAACCTTAATGACGGGGTTTGTTTAGAACTTAGAAGTAAAGAAATTTGAGTGACAACGAAAATACTCGTTAATAAATATAAATTAAAAATATACAAGTATCTTAAATATATTTATAATGATGATGATTTCATCCAAATGTGAGACAAATCTCGCCACTATAGACACAGATTTACATAATGATTGGAGCCGTCCAAATTGATGATCCATGATTTTTAATTATTTTTTGTATTTTCCTTATTTTTATTTTTATGTATCTGAGAATTGTCATTGTTGCGGACCAATTCGACGTCCAGATCGGGCCGAAATTCTTGGATCCTCTTAGCTCTCGGGACGGTCGAGCGCGCACACAGCCAAAAAAGTAGGTTGATTGCACACAAGCAGTTTTAACGTGAAAAAACCCATCAACAGGGTAAAAAACCACGTGACCGCATCTGTGTCGGTCAAAATCCACTATTTCCTGGGGGTTACATCTGGTTTGTGAAGTCGAGGGTGACAGACCACCTCTCATTACAATTATGGGGTGAGAGAGCACTTTGCACACAGTGGACGACAGACCGTCGCGCCAGAAGTTGTTACAAATTGCGCTTTTACGTCGGTGGTCTTCGGATAGCGACTTTGCTGATTCTGGATGGGAGGCGGCACACTTGGCCTTGTCGTTGCCGGGATCACTTGGAACTTGGGCGATTCGGTTTCGTCGGGTGGTTGTGACTTAACTCGCTTATGGCTCGGGTGTGGCCCGAAGGTGGCTCGAAGGTGGCTCATAGGAGAAAATCGACAGAGCTTCGAGCTGAGGAAGAAGAAGACTCCGAAGAGAGGGATCATAAAAAGATGAGAAATGAGGAGACCTGAGGTTCCTTTTATAGGCTCTGGGAGGTGGTTACAGTGGTTATGCGGCAATCCTCACACCATAACCACCACATAACTATTTTTACTGTACTTTTTAGTGCGTGTATCCCGCTATTAGGAGACCGCTATTAAATAAATATTAAAATATTAATTAAATTCCCCTCACTAACCCGATTGTTAGTGCGTGGTTACGCGTAGATCGAACAACCGAGTACACTCCCCCTTGATCGGATGGCGAGAGCGGGCCTCCATGGGCGGTCAGCGAACTTGTCGCCAAGTTCGCCGGCGAGGGAGGGCCGCCGACGACGGTCGGGGAGAGGTGGCCGCCCCCCTGGGCTGCGCGCCGACGGCCGGCCGCCCCTTTGGCCGGCGGCGGCCAAGGCGAGGGAGCGGACGGGTCAGCTTCCCCCTCGGCTGTCGGCGGCTAAGGCGGGGGGGGGGGGGGGGGGGGGGGGGGCTCGGTTGGCCACCCCTCTCTGGCGCACGGGCGGCTGGGTGAGGGGGCGGCCGCCCCTCCGGACACCGACGGCCAGGGGGGTGGCGCAGTCGGCTGCCGCCCTTGGCCGCATCGAAGGCCGAGCAAGGGGCGGCCCAGAAGGCCGCCCCATTGGCCGCACCGGCGGCCGAGCAAGGGGGCGGCCCAGAAGGCCGCCCCATAGGCCGCACCGGCGACCGAGCAAGAGGCCGACCCGGGCAGCCGCTCCCTTGGCCGTTCGGGCAGCCTAGGAGGGGTAGGCCCGGTCGGCCGCCCCCTTGGCCGCATGAACGGGGGAGGACGACCGGCGTTCGAATAGGAGGCCGGCCGCCCGACGAGGCGTGGTGGTTTCCCTATCATGAGTAGTGGTATCGTCGCGCGGGGGAAAGAGTGCGATGATCGTGCGTGCAGTCAAACTCATGATCCCGTTAATTTTAGTGGAGATCAAGGGGGAGATGGCAATGTGCACACCCATCACATATAAAATGGGGTTCATCCCTAACAATTTCCCCTCAGATCCTTATTGCACGAGACCGCTTCAGACGAAGAGAAACAAGGATTTTGTCTTGTTCATTTTCATGGCGGCGATGGTGGCGAACGGTGACGGACTTGCGTCGGCGAATGGTTGCGCCCTGCAAACTCGGGTAAAAAATGTTAGTATCTATTTTGATATAGGAGAAACAAAAATCATGCATGAGGGAGGAAACTATTGCTTCCGTGGTCGCAACGGTGCACGGGGACATACGTAATGGAGTGCGCGAGCGTACCTGTAGAGGTACGGGTGGATGCGCCTGCGCTGGAGCGTGCGCGGCTGGTCGTGCATGCAAGCACGTGCCAGACCACACACGCGGGCCTACGCGGTTGCGCACGGTCGCGCGAGGGGGGGGGGGGTGCATGCGTGGTCTGTCAGGCGCGCAGACGCGCCCGATCCCGTGCGCGGGTGCGTGCTCCTGGTCGCGCGGGTGCACGTGCTTGATCGCTGGTGCGAGCGTGGGCACGCTCCTGGTCGCGCGGGAGAGCGTGCGCGCGCCTGACCCCGCGCGCGGGCGCGGGCCCGATCCTGTGCACGGGCATGCGTATGCTCGTACGCCCGACCTCGCACGGGTGTGCGCCAGGCCGCACGCGGTCCAGGCCGCGAGGTGGCCTGATCACGCGCGGTCCTGGTCGTGTGCCCCGGTGTGCTTGCTTGCATGCATGTTTGCACGGGGGCTTTTCGTGCGTGTTGCGGATGGCTTTTGGCCAGGATTTTTTAGCGTAGCTTTTTACACTTTGTGACAGGGCTCGAAACGTACTACTCGGCCGATGAGTCTGCGCTCTTCTCTTACCGAGGACCAAGTTGCAATTTGGAGGAGGAGATTCGGCCTTTCTGCCGACTTTGAAGTGAGGATATCACGTGCTGAGGAGAGGGTGCAGAATCCTCCTCGTGCCTTGTTGACGATCTGCGAGACTACCTTGAGATCGGGGTTTCGGTTCCCCCCGTGCGAGGAAGTGGTTGAGATTCTGAAGTTCTGTGGCATGCCAATTTCCCACTTTACTCCCTTGGAAGTGGTATGCCTCATGGGGTTGGTTGTCTTCTTTCGCGAGCATGGCAGGAAACTTTTTTTGGATTGCTTTCGGGACTGGTACGATGTTCGCTCCGATGGTGGCGAGCGGGTGGAGATTTGTAGCAACAAGAGTTGGCTTGATTTTGAGATCCGGACGGACCACCGCCGCAGAAATACTTTGTTTGGTTATGTTAGGAATTCTTGGGGCTTGCCAGAGCTGTGGAACGCGTTGCCTGACTGTTGTCGTCGCCAAAAGGGAAAGGAGCGGGAGTTCACTCCAGTACTTGGATTTTCAGAGCGTCGTGAGTTGTCTAACCGTCTATTCGGTATTTCTTCGTTCATGGAAGAGAAGTGTTTGTTGCGGTGTAACCTTTCTTCAGTCCCTGGGTGGACCGTCGTGTCGTCTTTGAGTTGTAGTCAGAAACAGAAGGTCGTTGTAGTTTCTCAAGGTGGCGGCAGATCGACATCCTGTTTGTCTTCTCCGAGTGATGATTCTACATGCGGAGGCAGCGGCTTCGAGGCTATCTTCTTCTTTGAAGGCAATGAATGAAGTGGTAAGTGAGCTTAATAATTTTTGGCTCTGCTTTATTGTTGTATTGTACTGACTTCTCTCTTTTCTTTTGTAGATCGAGGCTCAGGTTCATATTGTCATCACCTGGAATGACCATTATTTGAGTTCGAAGGACGGATATCTGGCCATTCAGGAGAAGTTTCAAGCCACGACGGACTCTCTTGTCGCCTTGAAGGATGATCATGACCGGGATGTTTCTCAATTTACCCTGATAGGGTCGGAGCTGAAGGCGGAGTTGGAGGAGACTCGGGCTTCCCTAGAGATGGAGAAGTCTCTAGTGGAGAGGACTACGCAGATGCTGAAGCGTGCTTAAGAGGAGACTTCTCGTTTGGATACGGAGCTCGGTGCAGAGAAGGCCCAAGTGGAGGTGTTGTCTTCTGATAGCCGTGTGTCGGAGTTGAAGGTTGCTGGACTTGCGGAGTATACAGAGTCTCTAGATTACATGCGGGATTGGTGCTTGATCAGTGAGGAGGTTTGCGAGGAAATCTGGAGCAGGGGGTGGAGCCTCAGATGGAAGACGTTCGAGAGTGGGCCCTCAGACGTGGAGTCTCGAAGGCTTTTCGTCTTGTTGGTAGGAGCTTGGGATGTGACATATCTGGCCTTAGCTTTGATGGTATTTCTGGCGATGAGGGTTTTGATGTTGATGCGACCGACGTGTAGCGGCGCTGTTTTCTTGTATTAGTGTGTGCTTGAATTTTTTGCTTTTCCAGCAGATCGTCATTGTTGTTTGATGGTTGTTGATTGGCATTTTTGCGCATGTACTTGTATGTAGCTGTGATGATTGTGCTCTTTTTTCATATTTTTGTCTGAGCACTTTTTGACTTGTGGTGTGCAAGCTCCTGGTGGTATCAGGGAGTACTTTAACTCAATCCCAGGGCCGGTGAATGTAAGGATTCTATCCGGTTGCGAGATCGAACCTGATTAAAAGAGTATTGCTGGAAAATGTGAATATTCAATCCAGGTGTCGGAGAATGTAAGGATTCTATCCGGTTGCGATGTCAAACCTGGACAAGAGAGTATTGGTGCAGAATATGAATATTCAATCCAGGTATTACAAGGAGCGCGTTTGTCACAACCCGCATTTTCACCGCATATAATAACTTATCAGAGTAAGGGAAAATGCTCGTCATGATGCCACGTCAGCAGGAGATAACTGCGGATGATCAGGCAAACACCTACTTAATCATGAAGAAAAATTCTTTAAGTTATTTTAATGTAAAATCAGTTTAAGTGCAGTATAAAGCTGTATCCCTCGGCTTAGTGGCTCATCTAGTCCACGAATCAAAATATAATTATACGCTGCGGAAAAATACTTGTTTAGATTGACTCCAACATCCTACATGAGTATAAACGTCCTCAAAGGACAACTCATGTTATGCAAGACTCTAAATTTATAATAGTAGTAAGGATAACTTTTACGGTCGCTAAATATAACAAGTTAGAGTTTTTAAATTATGCAGTGCATGAAGTAATAGTAGTAGATTTTATTTTTAAAAATACATAACATGCATTCCTAGCATAAATCCTCCCAGAGAGCAAGTAATCCACATCCACATATAGAGAAATAAACAGCTAGCAAGTATCTAAAAATAACAATTCTGTGGGCGTCAACAAACTGACATGAACCCACTTACAGAATAGTATGTCTGAACCAGTAACTAAATAAGAAACAAACTACCTAGCTAAGACGAGGCAACAACCACGGTCAACACTGCCGCCCAGAAACTCCAAAACCAGCTTTGCTATCTGCTACAGCTCTGAAGCTGAGGCATTCCAAAGACAGAACACCTCAGCAAGAATGTACAAATGGTGGCAGAAAAATAATAAGCCAAAATAAACAAAGGTCAAAAGGGGTACCAACCCAAGGCCAAAAGCACTGAAGTAAAGTACAAAAAGAAAACAAGGCATCAACAGGAAAAGAATTCTTATGTGATTCGTCACGTTCAACAAGAGTACACCAGACGCACGAGGCTATAAGATGACTACATTAATAATTCATAAGGAAGAAATACAAAACCTTTATTAGGAACCTGTGGCTGACTCTACCCAAAAACACGGGCGAGGTGGTCACTCAACTGGACACACCCTCATGAATAAAATATCCGTTTAACTGCGAGGGAGTCTCATACTCTCCACCATACACCGCAGACCCCCAAAAATTTGGTAGACTTCCACAAGGTTCTAATAAAGGCATCAAACATTGCGGAGGTGGTTTTGTCCACTAACTCCCGCAATCAAGAAAAAACCACAAAGAAAACACAACATATCTTGAGATTTGGCTCGTCAGATTCTACTTGACTTTACTAGATTCAAGACATGGTTGATCAACCCTTAGGAACGATGTACAATCCTAGATAAATTCTAACACGTTCAATAACGAAAGCTAAGACATTTAAAGTCATCATTGAGACACATCAAGAACGAGTAAACATAACCAGACAAGAACGAGTTTACCATGACAAAACCTTACAACATTATGTGATCATTAAAACGGTTAATCATAACAATAATTTGGAAGAACAAGCGCAAAAAATTTTAAAGAACATGAAAACATAGCTGTCACCATCAAATCGGAAAAGGAGAAACTAGGGGAAAACCACCACTTGCCTTGGTTTACCGGAAAAACCCTCTGAATCACTTCACGTCGTAGATCGGGGCAAAAGGATGCGGGAGGAGTTGAAATCTGAAGAAGAACTGCCGAAAAAGAGGTTAGCGCCGAAAAACCCTAACAAGAAATCTCAAGAAACGGGGAAGATATTACCACGATGGCGTAGCTCTCGCCGAGAGCTTTCCAGATTTATGGTCGAATGAAGATTTCGAGCACCGGAGCACCGTCGGCGGCCACCGAAAGGTTCACGAAATATTTTCTCTCTCACGCTCACGCCGCTCTGGTTCGGGAGGAAAAAAGATCGGAGCAGATGAAAAAGATGAAGTTTTCTCTGATAAGAGTATAAAAATGCATATATATATATATATATATATATATATATATATATATATATATATATATATATATATATATATATATACACACACACATACCATATTATAAAGAAATATGGTGGTCTGCATATAACATGAGTTCGAAATTAAAGGATAAATAGGTGACCGTCGGATTTCAGAGTTTTGATCATGAACCGTTGGATCAAACCAACTCTATCTCCAGAATGTTTTATAGACCTCCGAAACCTACTGTAGGACAGTCCTAAACCTAGGTGAATTAATTTCAAAATTAAATTAGCAAGACCCCCATGCGGACCCGCCAGAACCCGGCCCGGTAAAAGCAACGGCGAGAGAGGGCCGCCAACACGCAAGCCATTCAGGCCCCCAATCAGGAATTCTGCCAGCCCACAGACATGACATCTCACATTATTTCAAAGTCCAATAGCAGAAGTTCTTAATATAAACTCGAAAGTACAACTTCTGGTGGCGGTGTGGGACTAATGAAAAGGCATGAGATACCTTGACACCTCCCGCACTGTATTCATATATTATATTAATATATTATATTATATTATATAATATAATAATATATAGTATAGTATATAAATATTTCGCGGGTGAACAGTGTCACGGCACTGTTCACCCGCGAATGATTTTATTATTATTTATTTTATTTAATTAATTGTTTTATTTTATATTTAATGTTTTCAATTTAAAAACATTAAATTTAAAACAGTATTCACGGGGAGGGGCGCCGTCGCCGGACGAGTACTGTGGCGCGTGGCCATCGGGCCGGAGGCTGTGCCTGTCCGGGGGTGGGCGAACCCCCGACTCAAATTTATTTATTTTTATTAATTGTTTATAAATATCAATTTACTTTTGCGAAGCCCGCCGGGGCGGCCGGGTACTGTGGCGCGTAGCCATCGGGCCGGAGGCCATGCCTGTCACTTGCAATATATATATATATACAACCAGTCGTGCACGGGAGACCCCGTGCGGGGCGCGACATTGGTCTGGGGGCGGAGACATTTGTCGGGGGCGGCATCATTTGTCGGGGGCGGCGACATTGATCGGGGGAGGCGACATTGGTCGGGAGCGGGACAATTGT
>CM077152.1:189121424-189389409 GCA_039583875.1 Platanthera guangdongensis
AGGGGGAGCCTGCTCCTTCTATCCCAGTAAGGATACCTACACATCCAGCAGTAACTCCTCCACCTCCTCAGACTCCAGAAGAACCTCCATCTGAACAGTAAATTCAAGAAGCCTTACTGACCACAGAAGCTTCAATCAGTGAAATGATTGAAGAGCTAACAACAGATGAACCTCCTCCTCCTCCTCCTTTCTCTCCAAAAGAAACCACTATTGATATACCATAGGAATCCACTCCAGTGCCATCTCCAAGACACACTCCTTCTCTAACAAAATCTCATGCTGCACACCAAGAGCAAGTTGAAACCATTTCCATTTCAGATGAGCAATCCCCTGAGCCAGCTGAAGCTCCTTTAAGGAATTTGGACTTCACCATTCCCATAGTCACTGATGAAGGGGATGACCTGATTCACACTACTAGAGCAAAGAGCTCTATCTCCATTGCAGAAATAGATCCATGAGTTGGTCCTCCTCCTCCAGTTCCCTCTACTAATGCTCCTCCTCCTGCTGCTGCTTCCCCCACTGATTTGATGAATCTGTTTGTGCTGATGCTTCAAGAGCAAAGAACCTACTTTGATGCTTCTCTTTAAATTATTACTAATAAAGTCACTGCTCTTGACACTGAAATGAGCAGGGGATTTGCTGAAATTCAGCAAAATACTGATCAGCTAAGACACCTCTTCGAACTTGGTGGAAAGGCTCTAGATCACAGTATTATTAATGTTGGTCAAGTTATGGAACAAGGCGTGACTCTTTATAACAATCAGATTGAATTGGATAAAAGAGCTGAAGCTACAAAAATGAAGATCTGTGAAGAGGTTGGAACCTTCAAAGATGATGTCATCAATCTACTGACTGTAGAAGTCAGAAAGGGGAGAGTTTAGTGAAGTAATATTTAGAAAAATCAGATGCACTCAAGCAAGAGCTTTGTGAAGCCAAAATGAAAGAGATCCATGATGATGTCTTAGGATAAATTCAAAGTGTCAAATTCCATACATATGACACTGCTGTCTGGATGCATAATCAAATCCTTCCTGAGTTTGCTGCTGATCCAAATATCATTCCTCACCACCTAAACCCTTTAGCTGCTGCTGCTCCTGCTGCTCCTGCTCAAGCTCCTCAACCTACCTTCTCTCCCAGACCTGAAGGCCAAGAAGTCCCTCCTCCAGATTCTTATGCTCGACTTTGGGAGGATGACACTACAGATATCTTTTTCCAAGCTCCTCCTGAGATCCAGACTTCAAAGAAGAAAAGAAAATCTGGTGATGGTGCATCTGCTAGCAGGTCTATCCCAGTTCCAGATTCAGAAAAGAGAAAAGCTCCAGAATTTACAGAGATCTGGTCTCCTACCTCTAAGTCCCTCATTTTGGATACTCTCAAACTTGTTATGGACTTCCATGAAAGCATGAATATTCATTACAGCTCCCAGGAATGGGAATTATATGAGAAGTCTATGACTAAGAGGAGACTGTATGACAGAGAATTTGGTAAGAACAACCCTCCTGCTCCTCCAAGACCTCCTAAATACTACCCCAAGTCATACAGCTACCAGAGGAGACAGCAAGAGAAGCAAGAAAGGCAGCACCACCAAGTCAACGCTACAAGGATATACGAGAATGTGGAAATGATTTTTGTAGAAATGATACTTTTTAAAATCACATTTATATAATTCTATCTTTTGATCATATAATCCTGTTTACAGTCTTATGCTTGCTTTCACTGATTTATCTATTTAGCACTTTTTATGTCTATAATTCACCTTAGTGTAAAGGGTTCTGACTTCTACAAATAGGGGGAGATTGTTGGGTATTGTATCCATATTAACCTAGATTTGATGAAGTCACCCTTGAACTAAGATGAATTAAGTTGTATTTGATGTTTTGTTTGAGTTATGTGTTTGCAGGATTCTAATGACAAGTGTAGAACAATGTCAGTCTACAATGGGTCACCAAACACATGACCATACAATGTAATCCCTTATTATCTGATCCAAGGTGTTGACTTATGTGTAGCCTCTCTATTGGGATACACTTCATATTCAAGTAATAGGACTGATTGAAAAAGATTTGATGCTGGTTTCACCAAAGAGGAAGAGATTTCTATTAAGATAATTTACTAAGTATTTTACTCGAGTAAATCTATACCTATTCGAGTGAATTTCTTAGTTATTACTCGAGTGAAAAACTTTACACTCGAGTATGAAAGTTAGAACTCGAGTGGTCTAATTATAGCTCTCGGGTACCTAAGACAACTACTCGAGTAAATTCCGTCTCTTTCTCGAGTTTACAGAATTTCTTCTCCAAATATTTTCCAAGTAAAATACTTGAGTAGCCATATAGATACTCGAGTAGTTTAAACCTTCTCTCTCGAGTTACAGAAGTCTGCACCTGGTGTAGTTTCTCTTCACTCTAGTAGTCAAGTCAAGTACTCGAGTAGTTCATCTACCACTCGAGTAGTCCAGAGTTTTTACTCGAGTAACCAGTATTTCTTCCCTTATAATTTCTCTAAGTCAATTACTCGAGTAGCTGTTTCCATATACTCGGGTAGTTCTTATTCACTCGAGTAGTTCAGCTTCACTACTCGAGTAGCCCAGAATTCCATTCCAGAAAATATTCTAAGTCTCTGACTCGAGTAGTTCCTCTACCTCTCGAGTAGCTTATTCTCATTTACTCGAGTAGTATTTCTTGTACTCGAGTAGTCTAACTCCACTTCACGAGTAACTGCTTAAGCACTCAAGTAAGTCTTTTTGTTACTCGAGTTGCTGATCTTCATTTCCAAATTTTCTCCAATTATTTACTCGAGTAGTTATCTTCAGTTTACTTGAGTAGTTTTCTATAGTACTCGAGTAGTTATCTTCAGTTCACTCGAGTAGCTCTATATAGCACTCGAGTAGTCGTTTCTTCACTCGAGTATGTCACTTCATTCTTCTAAAATTTTGTTAAGTCCAGAATTGACAGATTTCTTAATGAGCCTTGATGTGATTGGTCCACGTGTACCTCATTAAGATTTAATCATGACTGTTATCGCAGATCCTATATAAGGTCTTGTCAAACCGACAAACCCTAACCCCAAAAGTTTTGCAGTCGATTATTTTCTAATTTATCTGAATCTCTCTCTCTCCAAGAAGCAAAAGTTGCCGCCGCCGATCTTCATCATTCACACCTGGCTAGGGTTTTCGATTTTAGAGGATTCAGATCAAGTAGGTTTACAGATCGAGATCGCCGCTCAATTCCTTATTTTCTATCCGATCGTGTGAAGCCAAGGAAGTCCTGATCTAGTTTGCCGAGATTTTGCTTCACCTTTCTGATAAAGCCGCAAAGTTTACAAGAGGAAGATCCAGGACAATTGTTTGCAGATATGATAAAGATTCATTGTTTGTATTTCTACATTCGTTCTATTTCATTCTTTGTAGGAGAATTTTCTCCGACTGTAGGAGCCTTTGTCTCCGAGATTGTAGGAAGTTTTATCCTCCGAGTGTAGATCCGTTTTGTGGATCGGGATTGTAGGAACTTAGTTCCGAGAGGTAAGATTGGTTTCCAATCTGAGATAGTGAAGTAGCCGAGTCTAGTATATTGCTAGATCGGTGAGGGAAAGTGGATGTACCCAAGATTGGGGAACCACTATAAATCTTGCTTCATGTGTGATTGATTGGTAGATAGTTTTGTGAATATATCTAAATTCTTTATTCCGCAAAAAGATGCACATCTCACCTATTCACCCCCATATAGGTGATTTAGGCAAGCAACTAAACACTTTCATACTTCAACTGTGTCTACACCTTTGCAGAAGTAGTGTCGAGACAAGTCTGTTTACTCGACACTTTGAAGACTAAGGAAGCAGTGTCAAGACTAAGTCAGAAGTGTCGAGACAAGTCTGTTTACTCGACACTTTAAATACTAATGAAGCAGTGTCGAGACTAAGTTGGCAGTGTCGATACTAAATCGGCAGTATTGAGACAAGTCAACTAACTCGATATATTGAAGATTAAAGACAGCTGTGTCGAGACAAGTCAGTTGTCTTAACACTTTGAAGACTAAGTCAGTAGTGTCGATGTACAACCCCGTGTTCGTCGAGCGGATCTAGCCCCGCGACCCGCACCCAAGCAGCGAGCAGACATGCGGCAGGGGGCTGGTCCGCTCCCGCTCATTTCGGCCGAGCAAGCCCGGCGAGACGGCTCCCCTACTCTCCCACTCGCTCAGAGAATCTCCGACCAGAGCAGGGGGGTGCCCTTCGTCGCACCAGTACTAGCGGATGGGCTCGGCAGCCCGTGACCTACGAGCTGATCGGAGGGTCGCGATGGCCACCAGACTGCCCCCTACACGCGACCTGGTCGCCTGTCCGCCCCGGCAGAGGACTGGCGAGTCGCGGCGGTCCGGCTCGCGTTCGCCCAGGAAGAATAAGCGGGCCGCTGGAGCCAGGTCGCGCCCGCCTCCCGCAGAGGGGGATTGGAGGCGAGCTGACTTCCCGTGGGTGCGAATAGACTCTCAGAACAGCAGAGCCACGCTGTTGGCAGACCAGATTGGACTGCGCATAGCCTCTCAGAACAGCGGAGCTTGGCTGTTAGCAGACCCAACCCAGGGCTTTTTGGTATTTTCAGGTCAGTTCTTCTGGTTATTGGCAGTTCAGATTCCAAAAACTATAAGTATGACCCAAGGGGTACCTCAGAGGACACGCTTTCAGTACCTCCTTGCTCTAATTTCCAAGAGCTCTCTGAGGGTACCTTAGCTCGGCATCTGGCTAAGGAGGGGAAGCACTCTGAGATCTTCCGGGTGTGTGGTGGGACCTCCCTGCCGAGCCCTTGGGTCTGTCTCTCCTTGTCTTCTTTATTGTTTTTCTTGCAGGAGCGGAGTAGACGCGAGACCACCCCTTCCCCGAGGGTCGAACTCCACAGGAGACCGGATTCCGGTTTCAATATTTTGGTGCGGTGACTGTGGAGCGTGGTCAGTGAAGAAAAGCTTCAGCGAGTTGGATGACAGGAGGACAGGGATCAGACAGGCCGAACTCGCCCCCCCCGCCACCTCTCGCCACGGTGGGGATGTTGGAAGACTTCAGGAACGAGGTGTTGAGCCTCGTCAAATTAGCACTCGGCACGCGGGCCGAGTGCTCGACTCTGGCAGCCCAGATCGCGGCCGCCCCCTCTTTGGGCGAGGACGCACCCGGCAGGCGAGCTGGGAAGGAGGTGGCCGAGGAAGGCCGGGGGTACGAACTCCCCGGGCGCGAGGTTTTCCCCGGCTCGGCAGGCCGAGGCCGGTTCGGCGAGTTGAGCTCGCGAGACTCGCTGGCTCACCCAGTGGGGGGAGGCAGTCCTTTCAGCGAGCTGGTCTCCTCAGCTCCAGTTCCAGACGGGTTCAGGGAGCCCAAGATGTCCTACTACACCGGGAAGGGAGACCCGGTGCAGCATGTCCAATGGTTCAAGGATGTGGTCTCCATCCGTCAGATGTCGGACGGATTCAAATGCCGACTTTTCGCCATCACCCTCCGGGAGAAGGCAAGGGAGTGGTTCCACCAGCTCCCGACCAGCTCCATCTACTGCTTCGAGGACCTGCGTCGAGGGTTCATGCTGAGATTCACCACCTCGAAGAAGAGGAAGAAGGAGTCCGAGTCTTTGTTCCACATTAAGCAGGGGGTGAACGAGACGTTGGGGAGCTATGTGGATCGATTCCAGGAGGAAGTTACTCAGGTACAGGAGATGCCGGGCCATAGTCTAATGATGGCCTTTACCCTGGGACTGCAGCAGGGTTTCTTCCGAATGGAGCTAAAGAGAGTTCCACCCCTCTCCTACGAGGAGTTGATGGAGAGGGCTGCGAGAGAGGTCGACGGGGAGGCATCGAACCCGGAGTTTGCAAGGAAGCTGGCCAAGTGGGCCACGGAGGAAGAGAAGGAGATGAGAGGAGGAAGAGGACAAGAGGAGAGAAGAGGAGAGCCTCGACAGAGGGAGCAAAGGCATCTCCAGTGGCAGCAGCAGCCACGGTGGGGGCGTCAGGAGCCCGACCGTCGACTGGGCTGGAGACCTGAGTGGCAGGGGCAGGGGCCACAGCGGGGATACCACGGAAGGGACCGCTACCAGGGGAGGCAAGATTAGTTCCACCCTCCGGGCTGGAGGCAGGGCCAGAGGCCCCGGATCCCCGATCAGGAGGAGGCCATGGCCATAGCCTTAGGAGCAAGGAGGGGAATCATGAGGAGGAGGAGAAGGGAGGTCAGGGTGGAGCTGCCCTATTGCGACTTCCATCAGGAAGAGGGGCACGCCACAACCACCTGCCCAGAGTTCCTCGAAATGAGAGGGAATAGGGAGCAGCAGCAGCAGCAAGGGCGGCAGGAAGTGAGGATTGAGGAGGTCCTGCATCGGGCAGAGGAGGATCGTTGCGAAGATCGAGTGGATGTGGGGACCCGAGGAGGGATCAGAGTGATCCACAGGGGAGTGGGGATCGAGGCTTCCCACAAGACAAGTCTCCACACCATGTACCGGTGGAGCGTCGCCTCTACATCCCAGACCCCGCCACCGGAGGAGAGGATCACCTTCTCTAGGAGTGATATGCCAGACCACGAGGATCCATTCTGTGATGCGCTGGTCATCAAGGCGGCAATTGAGAATTTCACCGTCTCTCAGATCCTCGTGGACAACGGGAGTTCCGTCAACGTCGTCTTCAAAAAGGCGTTCGACGCGATGAAGGTGGAGGCAAAGAGGGTGCTGGCCTCAGATGGCCCCTTGTTCGGGTTTTCAGGAGAAAGGAAGGAAGTAGAGGGAGGAGTTGGTCTCCATGTCACCTTGGGGGGGGGGGGGGGGGCAGTCCCGAAACTGCAAGTTCGTCATCGTGGACGCCCCAAGCAGCTACATCGCCATCTTCGGGAGGCCCCTGATCAGCGCCTTCCGCTGCGTCCCCTCATCTTTCCATCAGTGCCTGAAGTTCAACGCTGAGGGGGTCCAGGTCAGGGTCAGGGGGGACCCAAAGGTGGCACGGGAGTGTTATATCACTGCGGTGAACACCATCTCCTGGCAGGAGGGAGCCGAGGAGATGGGGCGAAGGATGGAGGAGGTCGAGCAGGAAGCAGGAGAGGAGGAGCTGGAAGTGAAGGACTGCGCAGAAGATGCGGCAGGGGGAGATCTGGAGGAGGTGGCCGAAGTGAGGGGCGTGGGAGAGGAAATGGAGGTAGAGGTCCCCGTTCTAGAGGAGGGGGATGCCAAGGGATGGGGGGGAGCAATCCAGGCTGGAGGCAGCAGAGGAAGTGGTGGAGTTGGAAGTGTTCACCAGAGGAGGCAGGATGGAGAATATCCACGTCAGCGGGGGGCTGACCCCAGAGGACCAAGGTAGGATGCTGGAGTGCATCCAGAAGAACGTGGACGTCTTTGCTTGGAACGCTGCGGAGATGCCGGGGGTTGACACGGATGTGCCTTACCACCGCCTCAACCTGGACCCGGGAACACGCCCCGTTCAGCAGAAGAAGAGGTCCACTGCGGACAAGCTGGCGGAACCCATTAGGGAGGAGGTGGCGAAACTCCTCGAGGCCTGCTTCGTGTCTGAGATTCAGTACCCCGGCTGGGTCTCCAACGCGGTTATGGTTAAAAAAGGAGACAGCCGATGGAGGATGTGTATCGACTTTTCCTTACTTAATAAAGCTTGTCCTAAGGACTGTTATCCTTTGCCTCGAATCGACGCGCTGGTTGACTCAGCCGTCGGTTATTCTGTAATGAGTTTCTTAGATGCTTTTTCAGGTTATCATCAAATCAGGATGCACCCTCCAGACATCAAGGATGTCTCGTTCATCACAGGGGACGGATGCTACTGCTACAAGATGATGCCCTTCGGGCTGAAGAATGCTGGGGCAACCTACCAAAAGATGATGGATAGGGTCTTCAAGGAGCAGAGGGGGAGGAATTTGGAGGTGTATGTAAATGACCTCATGATCAAAAGTCGGGATGTGGACTCCCACCTCCGAGACCTGGAGGAGACCTTCACCACCCTGCGCAAGTACAAGATGCGGTTGAATCCCCTGAAATATGTCTTCGGGGCCAGCAGGGGGAAGTTCTTGGGGCACCTCCTCACCCCCGCGGGGGTCGAGCCCAATCCAGACAAGGTCAGGACTATCTTGGAGCTGGGGTCCCCGCGGAATGCGAAGGAGGTCCAACGGCTGATGGGGAAGCTAGCAGGGCTGAGTCGCTTCCTTTCTTGGGCAGGTGAGGAGTGCTCCCCCTTCGTCAAAACGCTAAGGGGTGGTCGAAGGTTTGAATTGACCAAGGAGTGCGAGGGGCGTTCCAGGCCCTCAAGGCGCAGCTGACGTGGGCTCCGCTGCTCCAAGGGCCGAAGGAGGGGGATGACATGTTCTTATATCTGGGGGTCGGGGCGGAGGCCTTGAGCTCGGTTTTGGTTCATGAAGAGGGGAAGAGGCAGCTCCCTATTTATTACGTGAGCCGGGTCCTAAGGAAGGCCGAGCTCCGGTATCCGATCTTGGAGAAACTAGCCTTCGCGCTGATCATCTCGGCTCGGAGACTGCGACCTTACTTTCAAGCACACTCAATCCGAGTGGTGACCGACCATCCTCTCCGCAACATCTTCGTGGGGGTGGAGCATTCAGGGAGGCTGGCTAAGTGGTCGGTGGAGTTGAGCGAGTTCGACGTCTCCTTCGTTTCGCGGCTCTCGATCAAAGCTCAGGCGATGGCCGACTTCCTGGCTGACTACGTGGTTGAAGTGGCGGAAGAAGAGCTCACCCGCCCGACTCCTTGGAAGGCGACGGTGGATGACACCTCGGTAAGGCATTCCCTAGGGGTAGGGGTGATCCTGGAAAGCCCTCAGGGGACTCGAATTGAGCAGACAGTGGTGGTGCACTTTCCCGTTACCAACAACCAGGCCGAGTACGAGGCCGTGATAGCGAGGTTATGCCTGGCCAGGGAGCTGGGGGTGTCAGATGTGGAGGTCCTTACTGACTCCATGGTGGTAGCTTCCCAGATTAACGGGGAGTTCGAGGCAAGGGAGACCACCCTGCGATCGTACTTGGCCAAGGTAAAGGGGGTCATTGGCACTTTTCAAACATTCACCATCCGACACGTGCCCAGGGAAGAGAATGAACAAGCAGATCAGCTAGCGAAGCATGGTCCCCAGGTGGGGGGCACCATCACCGACCTGTTCCGCCCCTCCATCGAAGAGGGAGAGCTCATGGAAATCGATCAACAAGCTTCGTGGATGGATCCAGTTGTGATTTTCCTCTCCACGAGGGAGTACCCGGAGTGGGTGGACAAGAAGAAACTAAGGCACAAGTCAGCGTATTACCTCCTTCAGGACGGGCAGCTATACAGGAAGACCCTCTCAGGGATGTTGGCTCGCTGCGTGGCCGAGGGCGAAGTACAGAGGATGTTGGAGGAAGTCCACTCCGGGGAATGTGGGAGTCACTCCGGGAGTCGGACCCTGGAGGGAAGGATAGTCAGGCAAGGGTATGTCTGGCCCACCCTGGGCCGAGACGCTGCAGAGTTCGCAAGAAGATGTCATAAGTGCCAGTTATTCGCCCCTCTCCAGCTACAGCCAGCCCAGCGACTCAGAAGTATCACGACCCCATGACTTTTCACAATTTGGGGAATGGATTTGGTTGGGACATTCCCCCAAGCCAGCGGTCAGAGAAGGTTCCTCTTGGTAATGATTGACTACTTCTCAAAGTGGATGGAGGTGAAGGCGTTGGCCAAGGTGACCTCCCAGGTGATCAGGAACTTTGTTTGGGAGGAGATCATCTGTCGCCATGGGATGCCCCAGGCCATCGTCACGGACAATGGGCCCCAGTTCGCCAGTGCTGAGTTCACCAGCTTCTGCGAGCAGCTTGGAATTGACCTCAGGTTCGCCTCGGTCCATCACCCCAGGAGTAACGGGCAGGTGGAGGCCGCGAACGAGATCATCGTCAACCTCCTCAAAAAGAAGGTGGAGAATTTGAAGGGGAGCTGGGTGGAGCAGCTTCCTGCAGTTCTTTGGGCCCTGAGGACCACCCCCAATATGGCTACGGGGGAGACCCCCTTCAAACTCTCCCATGGATGCGAGGCAGTGCTCCCCGTAGAATTCGAAGTCCGAACACCGCGAGTCGTGGCGGCAAAAGTAGGCCGTGAGGAATGACAAGCGGAGAATGAGGAGGAACTGAGCCTCTCCCTTGACATGGTGGAAGAGGTGAGGGACCTTTCCGCTATCCGGCAGGAGGAGGTGAAAAGAAGAATGGCCAAGTACTTTGACAAGCATGTCAGGGTCAAGCAGCTCGTGGAAGGGGACTTGGTGCTGAAGAAGGTGGATGCGGCAGGGAGGTCGGCATCCGTGGGGAAGCTCAATCCCAGCTGGGAGGGACCATTTATTGTAAAGGAAGCTCTAAAGTCAGGAGTCTATCGACTCCAAAATGTAGAGGGCGAGACCCTGAGTCACACCTGGAGTGGTGACGACTTGAAGCATTTTTTCCCCTAAAGAATGTAAGTGACACTTTTGTTATAGTAAATTTCTTCAAATGCTCTAATACAGTCATAGCCAGCCCGCGTGGAGACATGGAATGTGTTTGGACCCCGAGAAGATCCCGCTGCTAGGCTCTCACCTAGCTAGCAGGGCCGGAAGTCACTCGGTGTCATCCTTGGCCTTGAGAAGATCCCGCTGTCAGGCTCTCACATAGCTGACAGGGCCGGAAGTCACTCGATGGAATGTGTTTGGACCCCGAGAAGATCCCGCTGCCAGGCTCTCACCTAGCTGGCAGGGCCGGAAGTCACTCGGTGTCATCCTTGACCTCGAGAAGATCCCGCTGTCAGGCTCTCACCTAGCTGACAGGGCCGGAAGTCACTCGATGGAATGTGTTTGGACCCCAAGAAGATCCCGCTGCCAGGCTCTCACCTAGCTGGCAGGGCCGAAAGTCACTCGATGTCATCCTTGGCCTCGAGAAGATCCCGCTGTCAGGCTCTCACCTAGCTGACAGGGCCGGAAGTCACTCGATGGAATGTTTTTGGACCCCGAGAAGATCCCGCTGCCAGGCTCTCACCTAGCTGGCAGGGCCGGAAGTCACTCGGTGTCATCCTTGGCCTCGAGAAGATCCCGCTGTCAGGCTCTCACCTAGCTGACAGGGCCGGAAGTCACTCGATGGAATGTTTTTGGACCCCGAGAAGATCCCGCTGCCAGGCTCTCACCTAGCTGGCAGGGCCGGAAGTCACTCGGTGTCATCCTTGGCCTCGAGAAGATCCCGCTGTCAGGCTCTCACCTAGCTGATAGGGCCGAAAGTCACTCGATGGAATGTGTTTGGACCCCGAGAAGATCCCGCTGCCAGGCTCTCACCTAGCTGGCAGGGCCGGAAGTCACTCGGTGTCATCTTTGGCCTCGAGAAGATCCCGCTGTCAGGCTCTCACCTAGCTGACAGGGCCGGAAGTCACTCGATGGAATGTGTTTGGACCCCGAGAAGATCCTGCTGCCAGGCTCTCACCTAGATGGCAGGGCTGGAAGTCACTCGGTGTCATCCTTGGCCTCGAGAAGATCCCGCTGTCAGGCTCTCACCTAGCTGACAGGGCCGGAAGTCACTCGATGGAATGTGTTTGGACCCCGAGAATATCCCGCCGCCAGGCTCGAATCTAGCTGGCGGAAGGGGGGGGGGGGGGGGGGGAAGCCGCTCGGCGGAGATTGACGGCGGCTGGAGTCACGAAGATTAACCAAGAAGGGGCCTAACATAACCACCCATCACCAAGAAAGACGGCCGAACGGAGGCGAGAATCTAGGCGAGAAACCACAAGAGATTTGATAACTCAGGCGAAGGACGAGCCGGCTCGCCTTGCTTGGTGGGCGAGTGGCCACCTCAGCGGGGCTGGGCCGCAGAGGCGGGTCGCCCCGCGCGGTAATAGCGAATACACAAACGAAGCAGGCGAGGAAGCATTTATAAGAGCAATAATAAATGAAAATCACAAAGTCTAGGCGCGGCTCGCGCTTACACCTCAAAAACAACTAAAAATACATGTGGTATACATCTAACAAGCGGATGATAAAGAAGCGAAGGCGACGCGGGATCCCGGGCGGGGAGTCCTAGATGGGCTGGAAGGACTTATCCCCGGGATCCGGCATAGGGAGGAACAGGGCCGGCACCACGTCGCTCGTCGAGAGTTCCACGGCCTCGCTCTTGAGGAGATCCGCACGTCGCAACATCTGCATCGTGTACTTCGCGGCGCTGGCGGCATTTTTCTGCATCAACACTTCCAACTCGTGGTCAGAATGGTGCTCGAGCGGGCAGCCCCTGTTATCAGGCGGAGGGACTGCAGCGGCAGCCTCCAGCTCGCGCACCCGCGCCTCCAGCGCCGATTTGTCCTGACCAAGGGTGGCGATCTCGGCACCCATCTGGCTCGCCGTCGCCGCGTCCTGGGCAATGGAGAGAAAATCGTAAGGTGAATTCGCGAGAAGGGGCGGTTATTGAAGGGGAACATGTACCACCCCACCCAGGTACTGCGCGAGGGTCTCCTCCGCCGTGTCGGCCCGTCTCCTCTGAAGATCCGCGTCCTCCTGAGCAAGCTTTCGGGCCTCCTCCCTCTCGTCCGCCAACTTCTTGAGGGAGGTAGCGTTCC
The DNA here is from genome assembly GCA_039583875.1 of Platanthera guangdongensis. Classification (NCBI taxonomy): domain Eukaryota; kingdom Viridiplantae; phylum Streptophyta; class Magnoliopsida; order Asparagales; family Orchidaceae; genus Platanthera; species Platanthera guangdongensis. Next base: position 189,133,963 of record CM077152.1, read on the forward strand.
GCTCCAGCTGGGTGCAGCGCCTCCCAACCATGTGGGCTAGCTGCAGGCCGCGCAGCTGGGCCCGCGCGTTCTCGTGGACCAGTACTCGCGTTGCCTCTTTGTCATAGATAACGGCGTCCTCTCGCGAGTAGAGGCCGAACGAGAAGTTGTAGGCCTCCTCACCGATGGTGTCCTGCTCCAACCAACTCGGCAACAGGGTCGAGACTACTGCGGGATTTGACTCCTTGTCCCATGACAGCAGCGGGACGCCAAGCTCGTCCAAATACTTCTCATCGTAACCAAAGTTGTGGCGCCCTCTCGGCACTGACTTCGCAGCAGCTTGCGACCCGCCCGGCGGCGCAGGACTGCCCGCCGCCTCGCCAGGGGTGTCGCTGGTCGAGGCGACTAGAGAGGGGAGACCCTCGGCAGGCTGATCCGCAGGAGCTTTGCCTTTTCTCTGGCCCCCGGCGGGCCGCTGACCCGCAGTCTTCGCCATCTTGGGCGGAGGAGCGGGCTGTCCGCCGCCCGACCGCTTCTTGGCAGGGACCAACGGGGCGTCGCGCTGAGCGGTGTCTGCGGCCTGGGCTCGGGCAAGGACCCCGAGGGCGATCTGAGCGCTCTCGTAAGGGGGATGAAGGGGAACGTCCTGCTCGCCTGCCAAGAGTAGGGGGTGAGACAAAGAAGAGAAGGGTAAGGCAGAGCAGTAGCGAGTGACAATCCTCCCCCAGGCGGGACGGCGGCAAGGTCATCAAGATGGCGGCGAAAGTACGCGACCTCGAAGTTCTTCCCAGCGAAGAACCCGCACAGGTCGGCCTCGTGTCCCCCTAGGCTGGCGGGCGGTAACTCGCCTCGTTGAGCTGCACCGGCGAGAAGGGGACGTTGCCGAAATCCCCTTTGACGAACATGAAATTTTTGAGCCAGTTGTGACTCTTATTTACGGTCTCCCGCACCTTGAGATGGGCACTGGAGAAATAGGTGGTCCCGTCCCGGTTCGCCCGGAAGGAGAATAGCTTCCGGAAAACTGCGAGACTGAACTCGACTCGCTCTTCCCGCAGAAAACAGGCGAACCCCACCATAACGGCTATGGAGTTCGGGGTCATCTTCCCCAGGACGACCCGAAGTACTTCAGGACTTGGCGTACCTCGTGCCACAGGGGAAGCCACAGACCCACCTCAAAGTGAGCCAGGGGTATGGTAATCTCGTCCCTGGATAGGTCATTGATCTTCTCTCCTTCCCCGGGCCGTCTCGCCGAAAAGCCCGGCGGGATGTGGTTGCCGAGGGCATCTAGGTACTCGCGCTCCGAGATGACTGCGTGAGGAAAATTGTGCTCCGAGAAGGTCCAAGCGCACTTGCTTCGCCCGTCCGCATCGCCGCTGCCTCCGCCCATCTCCACGAATTGGCGCCAGACATGCGAGACGGATCCAGAAGGCGAGCACGAGCAGTGCTTCACGGATAGCAGGAAGCGGGAGAGTGTTTTGAACCGGTGAGGGAATAAGAGTCGGCAAGACCTATTTATAGGGGGAAAGAAAGGGCGGGTAACTTCCCGCCGAATGAAGGGGTTCGTGTAGCAAAAATTAGCCCGACGGTTCGACTTCTCGGCGCGCGACCACACCACCAAGGCCGATCAGGCGCGGTTCTCGCCCGGCCGCATCCGCGAAGGACTTGAGCGGGCGAGTCTCGGCCCGCACCCGCCCGGGATTCCGCGCGAGTCGGGGAGACTCCCAGCTGGCGAGCCCCTCGGCTCGCCCCCGCCCCGATCGGCAGGGCGGGTGGAGCGAATCCATTCCCTGACTTGCCCCCCCCAGGGGGAGGGCGAGCAAAGTACGCGAGTACCCTCGAGCCCGCCCCGCAGAGTATAAAAGCAACGACGTGGTATTTTCAAACATACATCAGCGACAGAAAATTAGGCTCATAGGCGGGCGAAGAGAGTTGCAAATCATTACAGATACATGATAACTCCGAGATAATGACAGCACGGCGATATCCCGCAGGCGGGGAGACGGAAGGGTGGATCAGTACTGGATCCACCTCCACCTGCCCTGCCGTTGCGTTCCGGATCGCGGCGACACGCGAGGATATTGATAGTCGCGAACCGCCACCAGCTCCTGCTGAGCCAGGCCGACTTGCTCCGAGGCATTCCTTAGGCACTCCTCGGCCCGCGTGATGCGCACACCAGGAGAAGTGACCTCGCCACCTTCTGCAGCGCGCGGGGCCCCCTCCAGGGCCGCGAGCCGAGCCTCGGTGTCGGCCTTGTCTTGGTCGACCCTCTTCACGAGCTCCTGGAGCAGCAGAGTATGTTTCTGGAACAGCCGCGTCACCTGCCTCTTCATCCCCGCCGCATCGTTCGGGTCGCCCAGGTAATATGAAACACCCTCCACGTCAGGCGGAGGCGAGTGCCCTTCACTCATCTCAGTTTCGGAGGAGACCATGTTGTAGCCTGCAAAAGAGCGATTCAGACAGAACGAGTGAGAACAAGGCAAGTGCTGAGTAAGAGCTTACCAGGGGTTGGCACGTCGTCCACACCGATGGAAGGGTGAGAGGATCCCGGTCGACCCTGAAAGGGCTCTCCCTCGAGGGCCGCAAGGGATTTCCCTAGCCCGGGGGGAACCGGCGAACCAGGGGTATTCAGGGGCGGGCGGCCCAGATCTGAGGGGCTAGCAGCCCTCTCGGATGATAGGGGAGGGGGGCGATCCTCCCCCCGGTCCTCTCCGCCTTCACGATGCAGTGCGTGCAAGACGAGGGGTCAGAAACGTAGCAACAAGCTGAGGAGGAAGGTCACGTACCTCAGAAGCGACCTCATCACCAGCCGCCGAGTTGGAACCCGGGAAGTTACTTGTCGGGGACCGCCTCACGATCTTCCCCTTCACCGGCCTAAAGAGAGGGCCGGGAGACCCACGCACTAACCAAGGGGCAGCCTCGAGGGCCTCCTCCCGAGTCTTGTGGCCCGCAGCCGCCAGGAGAGCTCGCACCTCTTCACTGACCGACATCAAGAAACTGCAATCTATTCAAGAAAAATGAGAGGGTCTGGGGAGCCCCCCTGGGCTCAGCGGTATATTTATAGCCAAATAGTGGGGCCCCACCAGAAGATTCCCTGCCAGCTCAGCACAGTATTCGGCGAACACGCGGGTTGGATGATTCTTTTCGAGCTTGTATCAAGCTCAAAAAGAGCGAGGATTGTGTACAACCCCGTGTTCGTCGAGCGGATCTAGCCCCGCGACCCGCACCCAAGCAGCGAGCAGACATGCGGCAGGGGGCTGGTCCGCTCCCGCTCATTTCGGCCGAGCGAGCCGGGCGAGACGGCTCCCCTACTCTCCCCCTCACTCAGAGAATCGCTGACCAGAGCGGGGGGGGGGGGGGGGGGGTGCTTTTCGTCGCACCAGTACTAGCGGATGGGCTTGGCAGCCCGTGACCTACGAGCTGATCGGAGGGTCGCGATGGCCACCAACCCGCCCCCTACACGCGACCTGGTCGCCTGTCCGCCCCGGCAGAGGACTGGCGGGTCGCGGCGGTCCGGCTCGCGTTCGCCCAGGAAGAATAGGCCGGCCGCTGGAGCCAGGTCGCGCCCGCCTCCCGCGGAGGGGGATTGGAGGCGAGCTGACTCCCCGTGGGTACGAAGAACAGCGGAGCCACGCTGTTGGCAGACCAGGTTGGACTGCGCATAGCCTCTCAGAACAGCGGAGCTTGGCTGTTAGTAGACCCAACCCAGGGCCTTTTGGTATTTTCAGGTCAGTTCTTCTGGTTATTGACAGTTCAGATTCCAAAAACTATAAGTAAGACCCAAGGGGTACCTCAGAGGACACGATTTCAGTGCCTCCTTGCTCCAGTTTCCAAGAGCTCTCTGAGGGTACCTTAGCTCAGCATCTGGCTAAGGAGGGGAAGCGCTCTGAGATCTTCCGGGTGTGTGGTGGGACCTCCCTGCCGAGCCCTTGGGTCTGTCTCTCCTTGTCTTCTTTGTTGTTTTTCTTGCAGGAGCGGAGTAGACGTGAGACCACCCCTTCCCCGAGGGTCGAACTCCACAGGAGACCGGATTCCGGTTTCAACAGTCGAGACAAGTCAGCTAACTCAACACATTAAAGCTTATGACAGTAGTATCGAGACGATACAACTGTCTCCACACAATAAAGATTGAAGTATAAACTTATACAAGTGTCGACACCAGAGACTAAAAATTATTCTAAGTAAAATAACGTCGAGACATTTCAACTGTCTCAACACAATGAAGGTTTAAAGCAAGTATAAAAGTGTCAACACAGGCAGACTGGAGTGTCGATACAATTCAACTATCTCGACACAGTGAAGAAATAAAGCAAGCATAGAAGTGTCGACACCCGACAAACAGTTGTGTCAAGACAATTCAACTATCTCGACACAGTGCATATTTAAATATGTCAACACAAATGATAGTTGTGTCAAGACAAGTTAGCTATCTCGACCCTTTCAAGTTCAGATGAGAATTCTTCTAAGTAAAATTGTGTCGAGAATGCTAAGATGTCTCGACACCTTCTAAGAATAAGTGTCGAGATACTTTGGACATCTCGACACTAATGTTTTTGAAGATGTGCAGAGTCAACACAGAAGTGTCAAGACAAGTCAGAACTATCACATCAGCTATAGTAATGTGTATCTCAACAAAAACAGTTTAAGGGAGAATTTGAAGTAAGATGTCATGTGCTGATGTCATCAATCAGAAACCAATAATCCACGAAGACTATAAATAGCGAGGTTATCTACACAGAAAAACATGAATCAGACAAATCATTCCATTCCCTCATTCTGATTTTTCTAAGTCAGAGGAGGGCGACAATACCGAGAAGGAGAAGGAAGACAAAAGTCTTCAAGAAGATCTTCAGATCCTTTCATCAAGTGATCAGAAGATTCAAGTGGATCTATTCTATAAATTCTTCAAGGAAATCAAGCCGATCATAAAGAAGATTACAGATCTAGAGAAGTATCTCTTCAGACAGATTATTCATCAAGATTTGAATCGTTGTAGCTGAATTGAAGAATCTGAATTCATTCAGATAAGTCAGATTACAAATTTGTTTTCTGAAAATGTTTACCTCTTAATTTTGTAAGATCTCCTTGAGATCTAAGTGGGCAGGAGAGTTATCTCTGAGTTGTAAGCCTAATTTATAAAGACTGAGGTAGGTGATTTGAGTGGGATCATAGAGTTGTAAACCTATTTTATAAAGGCTGAGGTAGGTGATTTGAGTGGGATCACTGAGTTGTAAGCATAATTTATAAAGGCTGAGGTAGGATTCTTGAGGGACCTGAGGTGGGAGATTGAGAAAATCTCTGACGTAAGACCTGTTGGTCATTGGGTAGGTTTCTTAACAAAAACTGAGACTGTAAGATCTTTGGATCTGAGTTGAAGAGGAGGAGCTATAACCTTATCTAGCACATTGCTAGTGAGGAAGAAGGGGGAAAGTTGATGTACCCTAGATAGGGGAACCACTATAAATTTTTTGTTTGCTGTGATTGTTGGCACTGTGTTATGTGGTTTGATAATGTTGAGTTATTGTGTGGTTAATCTTTCAAGTATCAACTGAACATCCAATCTAAGTGACAAAGAATTTCAAAAGACACATATTCACCCCCTCTAGGTGATTAACTACCTATAGGATTAAATTTCAACTAAGCTTGGAGCATCTTCCTTGACCGCTTCTTCCAAGCTTCATTCCTTTCACCTGGTACCTGCAACTACACCAACAATACTAGATGAGCTAGTATGGAGCAAGCTTGTCTCATCAAATATAACATTTATAGGCTCTTCTACCACCAGGGTTTTCTTGTTAAAAATCCTATATGTCTTACTATGGCTACTATAACCTACAAAAATACCTTCAAAATACTTTTCACTAAACTTCGTGCGATAATACTTCCCATTGTTAAGTAGGAAGCATTTGTTTCCAAAGATCCTGAAGTAGGACACAACCAGTTTTCTTCCCTTCAACGGTTTATATGGAGTCTTACGATGACTTTTGTTAATTAATGCTCGGTTTTGCACATGACAAGTTGTGTTGACTGCTTCAGCCCAGAAGTACTCTAGTAGTGAAGCTTCATTCAACATAGTTGTATATACTTCAATGAGAGTTTTATTTCTTCTCTCAGCAACTCCATTCTGCTGTGGAGAACGCGGAAATGAAAAATTAAGAAAGATACCTTGACTTCCATAGAATTCTGTCATGGCGCCAGACTCAAATACTGTTCTGTGATCACTTTTAATTTTAACGACTGAGCAGTATAATTCGTTCTGAATTTGCCGGACAAAATAAGTGAAAGCCTCAAAAGTGTCTGACTTGTGCTTCAGAAAGAACACCCAAGTAAAATGAGAGTAATCATCAACAATGAGCAACGTATAGACTTTACCTACTAAACTATGAATTGGCATAGGACCGAATAAGTCCATATGAAGTAAGTACAAACTTTTAGAGGAATCTTTTTCAGAAATACCCTTAAAGGTAGCCCTTATCTGCTTACCCATTTGGCATGCGTGACATGGACTCTCTTTAAGGCACTTAATGCTGAGGGCACCACACACTAAGTTGTGAGAAAATAACTTGTTTATAATTTTGAAATTAATATGTGCTAATCTCTTGTGCCATTGGTCACAGAGAGACGCACTATCTTTTGCCAAAAAGCACACTGGTGTAGAAGTTTCTAAGCAGAGAAAGTTTAAGAAGAAAATATTTGTACTTCGAGTGCCTGTTAAGATTGTCTCCAAATTAGCAGACTATTTTATCAGATACTTGTCCTTGTAGAACGTAACGATATAGCCTTTATCACATAATTGACTTATGCTTATGAGATTATGTTGTAATCCTTTAACATAGGACATGTCTATGAAGGAGACTATACCTCCCCGATCAGACCCTCCAAAGATGACTTTTGGACCATCTTCGACTGGGGAATATTTGTGCAATAGGCATCTTGTCCCGGTCATATGCCGAGAGCATCCACTGTTCAAATACCAGATTGGATTTTTGTTGCCCTTTGGACATACCTGCAACCATAAATCATTTTCCCTCAAGAACCCAAATAGATTTGGGTCTTTGGTTTCTTGTTAGTTTAACATCACTATGGACAATAACATTGCGAGTGGATTGTCTCCCACTGTTAACTCGTGTAGTTTCAAGCTTTATCGGATGAAACCAACAATCTACGACGAAGTGACCGATCTTGCCGCAACACCAATAGTCAAGTCTATTGTACCTTCTATTGCACTCATACTTTACCTTTTTAATGGGAGGTCTAGCAGGGGCCATTGACTTGGAGGTGGAAGCCTCATAGTTGCAGCAAACATAAGGCTACACTGTCTCCTTAGCCTTGAGAAAAAGAGTTTTGGCTTTTGGAGCCTTCCTGCCACTTGGTCCATGAATGTATGGAGCATAAATTTAAGTGTGATTTCTTCATAAGGTGCTTTGAAAACACCAGCACCAGAGTCTCGGGGACGGATCCATCCTTGGTAGTGTTTTTAGGCTCCACATAGGTTGGCCTAGCCAAGTGACCATAGGACGTCTCAAAGTCGTATTTATTTGAGGGAAAGATAACCATCTTAAAAGAGGGTTGACTTTGAGGTGCATTAACTTTTCCTTTGTTAGTGGGTCTCTTAGCAACCTTATGTTTCTCAGCTATACGGCCAAGACCACTACCCATCTTTGGAGCAGAGAATTCATCAATGAAAGGAAGAATGGTCTTTGGTTTAGAGTAACTTTCAACAAGTTTCCTTTCAACCAAGAGCTTTTCTTTTAGCTCGTCTAAGTACTTCTCCTTCTGACTTACCAGTTCAACAGAGCATTTTAATTCCTCTTTGAAAGAGTGAACTTTATTTCAGAGAGGAGTTAATTCAGTAATTTCCTCCTTCATGATTGATTCCACTTCCTTGAGAGAAACGATCTCTTTTGATTGCTTTTTGATTACCTTGCTGCATTTGACAAAGGCTCACAAAAGTTCTTTATGTTGAGCCATCAAGTCAGATTCATCTTCCTTAGAAGAATAGTCTTCATGACCATGAGTAGAGGTTTCAGATTCAGAGAGCATTATGTGAGAGTTTACCTTCCCATGGAACTGGGAGACACCTACTTCCTCATCTGATTGAGCCATGAGACCGAAGTATGCTTCTTCATCTTCAGAGCTTGACTCACTTGAGTCACTATCGCTAAGAGTCTTTGACTTCTTTGCAATGAAGCTCTTCTCTTCCTTCCACTTACCTTCGAAGGATCTCTTATCTTCTTTCTTGGATCCTTCCTTCTTTTTATATAGACACTCCGCAATCACATGTCCTGGCTTATTGCAATAATAACAAACTATGTTAGAGGAAGAATGTTTGTTCGATTTAGATTTATATACATCCTCTCGATTGTAGCTTTTCTTAGACTGATCACCATCACGATGTGATCTGCTGAAGTCCGAGGAGGCTGATTTTTCATTTTCCTCATCTTGCTGAGCAATCTTTTGAATTGCTTGGAGATTTGCAAGAATTCTCCATAAGACAGCTCAGAGCCTGACGTGCTTGGCTCAGAATATTCTTGGGAATCAAAAGCTCATATCCTTACTGGTGATATAGATTTAGATTTTCTTATCCCTTTGGCCTTCAGAGTTACCGACTTCTCTCTACTTGAAGTCACGTTGCTTTTCTCCTCTTTCTTTCGAGTATTCATTTGTAGTTCATATGATAGGAGTTTTCCGAACAGATTCTGGGGATCAATCTCTAGCAGCTTTTTGAATTCCCTAATGGCCACAACTTTAGCGTCCTAGTCTTTTGTCAGGGATCTTAGGAATTTGTCGTTGAGCTCCCCATTGGTGAACGTACGACCATAGTTTCTGAGGACGTTGACGATCTTAAAGAATTTTTCGAAGCTGTCAGCAATTGTGTCATTTATCTCTTGCTTAATTGAATGCCTCGTATTCTTGATTAAGTGGAGATCTTTGATCATCTCTAACTTCTTTAGTTTCTCTCATGAGAACTACGAAACAGTCTCACATCTCCTTGGTAAACTTGTAGTGGAATAAATTTTACAGCAAGGAATCATCCACTGCACTGGCTATGATGTTCTTTTGCCTTTTTTTCCAAGGAGACTAGAGCAATTTCATCCTTGGTCAAGTCCATCATTTTCTTTGGAATCACAATAGAAGGATTTAAAGCAGATGGCTGTGTAGGAATATGAGGTCCTTCTTCAACAATCTGAAATATGCGTGGATCAGCAGCTTCCATGTAGAATCTGACTCTTTCCTTCCATATGGGTAAGTTCTCCTTAGTGCACACATGCAACTTCATCAAAGACATATCCTTGCTTCTATCCATTGCAACTAAGCAGTATCTCTTGACAACTACATAGGAGATCTAATTCAAGGTGTTATCCTTATATCGAACAACACTCCTCTTGTAACACCCCAAAGTTTTCCTGAGCGTTAGCCTCAGGAAGCTATCGTGCGACGATAGGTAGCTATCGCCCGACGATAGCCTTATTTCGTCGAATCTAGGTGTTGAGTGGAATGCGTTGAGAGCATTGATGCTAGTGTTCGGTGTTAGCTAGCTACCGCTCGGCGGTAGTTTGGCGTTGAGTGCATTGAGTGGCTGGCGTTGAGTGGAGGTGGTGAGTGGTAGGCGTTGAGTGAGCTACCGCGCAACGTTAGTACTACCGTCGGCGTTAGCGTGACCTTATTTTTTGGCTGACCTCTCGGGAAGCCACCATCTGGCAGTAGGAAGTTACCGCTCGGCGATAGCATGCGGGAGTAGTTCCATCATTTGGCATTTTAGCCGTCCGATTTCTCTTAGGATTTAATCCTATGGCCCAGGACACTCCGTCAAAGGGAATATATAGGGCTGAAACATTCTAAACCCTCATTCTTCTCATTTGGAGTGGAAGTTAGGTTTTGAGTCATAGAGTTTGGAGGAGGAAGAAGAAGGCATTTCTCTGCCATTGACAAAGTTTTGAGGCTCCGATCGTTGATCCGAGGCCAGATCTGCGGAGAGGACTTGAAGGCGTGCATTTTCATCTGTGCAAGTCAATGTTTCCATGACAAGAAAGAGGAGTCATAAGGTAATGACACTTCTCCTCCCGGTCTTTAGGATGGGAGCATGGCATCCATTCTTTTCTTACTTTCTTTCAAGCATTTAGGCACCAGATCTCTCAAATGAAAGGGGTTCGGGATGTCATGGTTCTAGAGGAATCATCGGGTTGATTGTGTCCATCCCCGACTTGATATTGCACTAGAAATCTGCTCCGCTAGTGGATTAGGTGTATAACCCCATATTTGATGGGTGGGACCAAGATTCCCCAAGGACCCGGATTAGGCTAGTCTTAGGCTAGCCTTGGGCTGAAACCAGATCAGATAAGTAAGTAGGCGAGAAAGTTCCTGCCCAGGGCGGGCGAAAGGCCTCGCGCCTCGGGTCGGCAGGAGCCCTCCAACCCTTAGAATTGAGTGATACTTCTCCACTCAATGCCCCTTCAGTCTTTAGGTTCCCGCCCAGGGCAAGCGAAAGGGCCTGTGCCTCGGGTCAGCGGGAGCCCATCATCCCTCAGCGTTGGGTGATGCTTCTCCACTCAGTGCCCCTTTAGCCTTTTGGCTCCCGCCTGGGGAAGGCAGAAAGGCTCGCGCTCGAGGCAAGCAGGGGGGATGCAGAGATTAGTGGTGTTGGGTATTATATCTACAATAACCTAGATTTGGTGAAGTCACCCTTGAACTAAGATGAATTAAGTTGTATTTGATGTATTGTTCGAGTTATGTGTTTGCAGGACTAAATTGCCAAGTGTAGACCAATGTCAGTCTACAATGGGTCACCAAACACAGGACCATAAAATGTAATCCCTCATTGTGTAATCCATGGTGTTGACTCATGTGTAGCCTCTCTATTGGGATACACTTCATTTTTCAAGCACTAGGATTGTTGGAGAAAGACATGTTGCTGATTCCATTGAAGGAGGGAAAATCTTCATAAACAAAATTTTTCTAAGTGTTTCACTCGAGTAGAATTCTAGTACTCTAGTTGAACCTTTAGATGTACTCGTGTAACTCTAGTCTGTATTTTAAGTAAAGGAAATGGTTCTCGAGAAATTTGAAACTAGTTCTCGAGTGGCCAAGTTCATTACTCAAGTAAGACTTCTTCTCTTTCTCGAGTTGACAGAATTTCCCTCTCAGAAATATTCTAAGTATTATACTCGAGTAGTCAAGTTCACCACTCGAGTAGATGAGTACTTTGACTTAAGTGACAGAAGGAAAATTCTCGTGAAGTATCTACCCCACTCGAGTAGTGTAGTTCTTGTACTCGAGAAGTCTGCTTACTTCTCGAGAAGTCTAGATCCAGTACTCGAGTAATCAGTTTTATCTCCCAGAATTTTCTCTAAGTCTTCTTCTCGAGAAGTTCACCTCCATCTCTTGAGTAACATTTCTAGCACTCGAGTAATCCTCATTCCACTCGAGTGATAATGAATTTTGTTCTGAAATTTCTTGAAGGGCTTCTTCTCGAGTAGTCTGATATTGCCTTCTCGAGAACTCATCTTAGTACTCGAGTAGTTCTTCTTTCACTCGAGTAATTCAGTCATTTTTCCAGAAAATTTCGCTAAGTCCTAATAGACGCGATTTTCAAATGAATTGACATGATTGGTCCACGTGGCCATCATTAATGATAATTATGACCGTTAGGGAGATATTATATAAGGTCTTGTCATTCCGAATAACCCTAAGAATCATGTAAAAAGAAATATTCCAAGAATTCTGAATCAGTTTTTCTCTATCCTAAATGGAAGTCGCCGCCGCTCATCGTGCAAATTGCCAAGGGCTTTCGTTCAAGAAGATTCTGACCAGTCGACTTGCAGATCAAGATCGTTCTTCAATCTCTTCATCTTCTCTTTGATCTTTTGAGTCATGAATTTTCAGATTAAGGATCCTGCCATTTCTTCTTCAAATTCTCTGACTGTGTCGCAAAGTTCAAGAAGGAAGATCTAGGCAGAAATTTCCAGATCTGAGAAAAGAAACTGTTTGTATTTCTTATTTCAATTTATTCTTGTAGGAGATTATTCTCCGAGTGTAGGAGCATTGTTCTCCGAGTTGTAGGAAGTTTTCATGTTTCGAGTGTAGATCCGTTTTGTTGATCGAGTTGTAGGAACGTTGTTCCGAGGTGTAGGATTGGTTTCAATCCGAGAATAGTGGAGTAGTCGAGTCTAGTGCTTTGCTAGATCGGTGAGTGGAAATTGGATATACCCAAGGTTGGGGAATCACTATAAATCTCTGTGTCCTCTGTGATTGCTTGGTTGTTATTCTGTGTTTAGATTGCTAAAGTTTTTATTCTGCAAGTAGCGCTCAACTCACCTATTCACCCCCCTCTAGGTGATTTAGGTAAGATAACTAATAACTTCAATTGGTATCATAGCCAGGTTGATCATTAAAAGGTTAACACCTTGATCTGATCTGACCTATATTGTCTTTTGAGTTATCCAATCATGGACAAGGCCAAGGATTTTGCTAAGCTTCCCTTGTGTACAAAGAACAACTTTCCCATGTGGAAAGAGAGGATTAAATTTTTCATGGAATCTATGGATCCAAGGATCTTCATGATTGTTGAAGAAGGTCCTTATGTTCCTATGACCGTCTCCACTATAGATCCTACAAAAAAAGTTCCTAAGAAGTTGATGGATCTTGACAAATATGAGATTCCACTTGTCTCTTTAGACAAGAAGACCAAAAATATTATCGCAAGTATAGTTGATGACTCTATGCTGTAGAACCTGATTCACTGCTAATCCGCTAAGGAAATGTGGCAGTCCCGCGTCACTTTGGTGGAATGCATAGAAGAAGTTAGGGATGACAGATGATCCCTTCTTAATCAAAAATATGAAGCATTCTGACTAGGACCCAAAGATACAATTGCAGGCACTTTTGAAAACTTCTTCAAGATAGTTAACAACCTAAGAGTCTACGGCCGAGTCTTCACCAATAGAGAACTGAATGATAAGTTCTTGAGATCCCTGACTAAGGAAAGAGATAATAAAGTCTGTGCTATTCGGGGATTTGGAAAGCTAGCTGAGACTGACCCGCAAAATCTCTTCGGAAAGCTTATGTCATATGAGCTGCAAATTAATTTGAAAAAAGCTGAAAAAGAGAAGAACAGGTCTTCATCCAAGGAAAGGTCTGTAGCTCTCAAGGCAGACACTTCAAGGAAGTCCAAGGCTGCCTCTCCTGCCCCAGCATAAGAAGAAAGTGAAGAAGAAACCTCGGAGCCAAGTACCTCAGGCTCAGAACTATCTGAAGGAGAGTTCTCTCTACTCTCAAGATAGTTGAAGAAATTCTTGAACATGAAGAAGCAATGGAGAGTGAAAGTGATGTGTTAGATTTGAAATACTCTAGAGGTGGGGGGGGGGGTGAATAGAGTATTCTAAAATCTATAAAATCTTTTACAGCTTTTACTGTAATTTTGAAAGTGCATAAACAACTTAATAAAGTATAAACACAGCAATCCTAGAAAGCACAAACACAGCAAGAACAAAGAGAAGGGGCAACCAAACAATACAAGAAATTTATAGTGGTTCCCCAACCTGAGTATATCCACTCTTTTACCACCCTGGTAGGAATCCACTCAGATTTTTGATCAGGTGCCTGACACCAATGAGCTTTTGATCAGGTGCTCAAAAACCAAAGCTCAAGTCTTTTGGTCAGGTGACTTGCAACCAAGAATAACTTTTGAAGGGAGTTATAACACTTTATACAGTGGTGGGTGAGAGATGATATGGTCTTCTCCTTCTCAATATACAACTGAGAAGACTTGTGGATATGATTTTAGCAAATTGCTCCCCCTGTGATATAGAATGGTTCAGGGAAATCTGGAGCTTTGCTTTAGGGTGATAGGTCTTCAATCTTTAAGTCTAGACCAGAAAGATTTTCAGGAACTTCTTGACAGATGGAATAGTTGTTGTCCTTTGAAGTGTCCTAGAGAGTTGAAGAATGAAGACTCTTGATTTTGATTGATTGTTCTTCTTCTTCAGGTGGCAGATATTCTTCTGGTTTAGGGCTTCTTGAGTTACTGTATCAGAGTTCTAAGAGAGAGAGCAGAGAGTTTCTTGTTGTAGACTGATTGTGATTTTCTGTCTGTGTATCTATATTCTATTCTCTATTCTATGTGTATTCTGCTCTGCTCTATAGGAAAAGAGAGAAAATCTCTTTTATATTTCCTGTCAAAATTGTCTTTCGAAATTTGAATTCCTCTGCAATCAATACTGACGGCCTTGAGAATAAACTGCATTGATTTATTTCCCAAACTGTCCCATGGAAAAACGACAAGCAATAATTACAGAAATCGTCCACCAGACAGCTTCTATTTGTCGAGCTTATAACAGAAATCGTCGAGCTGAGTCCACAGTTCGTCGAGCTGAGAAGTTGTGTTCATCGACCAGACAGCTTCTATTTGTCGAGCTGAGTTCCAAGATTGTCGAGCTGAAAACAGAACTACACTCTCTAGAAACTTTGCCTATTCTGTGTATGGAGTTCGTCGAGTTGATAAATTGATTTCGTCGACCTGATAAATTATCGATAGAACTTCTGGGGAATGTGTCGACACAAGTCCTGTGTGTCGACATAATTACTTCTTGTCTTGACATGGCTGTTGTGTTGACAAAAATCTGGAGTGTGTTGACATAAGTCCTGTGTGTTGACACAATTTCTGTTGGTGTCTACACAAGTCTTGCTTCTGGTGTCGACACAAACTTCTGGTGTGAAGTGTTGAAGTACCCAGAAATCGTCAACCTGAGAATCTGTTTCGTCGAGCTGAGAACCAAGTTCGTCGACCTAAGTCTAGAGAACTAAGTCTGGACTTAGAATGTTGAAGGTAGAGTCCAAAGATCATCGACCTGAGAATCAAGTTCGTCGAGCTCAGCTCATAGAATTTTCTCTGAGATCGTCGAGCTGAGCACGACAATCGTTGACCTGAGTTCGACGAACGTCGAACTCATTTTACTGAGACTTTGGAAAATCTCTAAGTCTTGAGTCTCTGGCAGTCTGATGATGGCTGGTCCATGCAATGTTGATACTAAGGACTTGACCTAGACTCTAGGACACAACTATAACCCTGGCTACACAAGATGGGTCACAAGATCCTAACTTAGTGAAACTAGCCCAAATCAAACTAGAGATCCAATAATCTCCCCCTATTTGGGTGAGGTCACTAATTACAGACTCAGACTAAACTGAAAATAAATAAAGCAAGAAAGCATATATCTGGCAGAGATCAATAATACATGCAGCAGATATATATATGCAGATAAGCTTTGTTCAGAAATAAGAAAACAGTTTAAAAACATAACAGAAATTAAATAGCTCAGAACTCATTTCTTTTGCTTCTTCTCTTTTGGCTTCTCTTCTTTGCTCTTGTCTCCAGGCTTGGTAAAAACAATCTCTCTATTTGGATCAGAAGCTTGCACTTTGGTCATGGTCATATCAACAGCCCCTATAATCTTCAAAGATGTGGCTCTGGGGACTACTGCTTCTGGGTGCAATTTCATATAATCATCAACATTGAAAAACTTGTTAGCTTTCTCATACCTCTTAAGATCTTCTTTCCTGTATTTTGTCATTATTGTATATTCTGAGGGATCCTTTCCTTCAACTTTAGCTTTGTTAATCATAGAAAGGCCAACCAGTTCCTGGAACCTGACCATCCTAGCTGATGTAGCTGTCTCTGGATCTTGAAAAGGAATAGGAGGAGAAGGAGGTCTGTTGGAGCTTTCAGCTTGTTGATGTTTAGAGAATTATTGCTGTGTTTGTTGTGGATGTTGCTGCTTGCCAGAAGGATACTGTCTTTGCTGGCAGCTTGAGGAGGAGGGCCTACTCTGATGTCTTTGATAAGTTTGAAATTGAGTGGGACTTTGAGAAGATGTGCCTGAAGCACCATCAGCTGGAGGAGGAGGAGGGTCCCTTCTGTATTTCTGAGTTGGAGGAGGGGAGTATCTTCTACTTCTATTCCTTTTTTTCTATTCATTTTTAGATAACCACATCCAAGCTGGCATCCCTTTATATGGAGTTATCTTCTAAAGGATATAGTAGGGAGTGTCATTGGTTGGATTTGGTTTAGGAGCAGGAGGAGGAGGTGCTTTCCTCTTCTTAGACACTTTCTTCTTCTTTGGATCCTCATCAGAATCCTCATCCTCATCATCATCATCATCAAGTCCCTGAGGATTATCATATATATCATCTAAAGCCTTCAGTGCCTTAGCAGAGATAATAGGCTTCTCAGGTTTAGATGGAGCTGGAAGAGAAACTGCAATAGGAGCTGGAGAAGAAACTTCAACAGCAACTGGAGAACTAACTATGACAGTGCTTTCAACAACTGCCTTATTCTCTTCTTCAATGTCAGCCAAGATCAAGGAATCAAGATCTGGTATTGGAGAGTCATCTATAACAAAACTGGGGGCAGAAATAATTTCTGGAGAGGATGGGATGACTACAGGTTCTGGAATAACAAAACTGTCTCTTAGTTGCTTAGAAACTTTAGGACTGATAGGGGAAGAATATGGAACAATAGACAAAGATGGCTTAGTATAATCTACTAGAGGGAAGCTCAAAAATACAGTATCAAAAATTCTCAACAAATATTCTAAATCTATTGTGGGATTAATGATGAAATCACCCACAATAATTATTTCTTCTGGAGCTGAATCTTCTATATCCGTGTCAGTCTCAATGAAATTAATGAAATCAATAAAATTTGTATCAAAAAACTCTGTATCTACTGCTATTGCTACTGCCTCTGCATCTGCTGGAACTGGAGCTGCTGAAACTGAAACTGTTGCTACTTCTAGAGCTGCTGCAGCTTCTTCATCAAGCATCTCTCCCTGCCTGGTTTCAGTAAAAACTGGAGCCAGGCCCCTAAATGAAGAGGGGGCAGCAGAAAGGGCAGAGATCTGGGTAGAGAGAGAGGAAATAGAAGTAGCAAGAGGTGTAATGGCCTCTGCTATGAGAGCTTTTAGGAGGGGTGTGATGAGAGTAATGACAGATGAGATGCTGGAGGGATCCAGTGTTGGAGTGGCAGAAGGTGATTCAGATGATGGTTGAGTGGAAACATTTGGAGGGATGGTAGATGTTGGTGAGGATGGTGGGATGACATCTTGCATTTGGACATCCTGGATGGATTCAGTTGGAGGAGAGGGAGTAGTGGGAGGAGATGACAGTAGATTAAAGGATGGTATGGATGAAAAGTGGGGTGGAAGAGGAGATAAAGGTGATGTTGGAGCTGGTGAAGCATGAGGAGATTGAGGAGGTGTTCCATGTGGAGATGGAGGAGGTGTAGGAAGATGAGTATGTGTAGGAGAGATATGAATGGGGGAAGATGGAGGTGTGGGAGTATGAATGATGGTGTGGGATGTGGAGGGAAGTTATGATTGTGATTGTTGTTGAGTCTGAGGTTGAGATGGGAGGACTATGGTGTGTGTTAGGTGAGCTTGGAGTGCTGGAAGAGATGGTGTGGATGGAATGATCTCTTCAGCAGGGTGGGGAGTGGCTCTAATAGCCCTTGTGCTCTCAAAAGATGTGGTGGAAGAGGTTGAAGCCTTAGAGGGCTTGGAGATTGTCCTCTCCCACCTGCCAAACAAGGCACAAATTAGCCTTTTGCTGACATTTATGAATATGGTCAGGGAGACCAGTGATTCAGCAGCTTTTTCCTTTAAGAAGATCCACAGGATCCTTCCAAAACACACTTCCTTTTTGTTATTCTTCTTCCTGATGAGATCAAAGATGATCTGAGCCGAAGCCACTTGCTTCTTATTAACCACCGCACACATAACCAGAAACTGATGCCTGGTTATATAATCATGTTCCTTGTGCTTGCCTAACAAGACTTTCCCAACAATATCTGCCAGAAACTTGTATTCTGCAGATAAATGTTTCTTCAACAATTTATTAGGGTTATCTCCAGCATAACCCATCATGCTTAACATCATATCATATTCCTCATTCTCAATTTTCAGTTCTGCTTCTCCATTATTCAAACCAAAAATTTCAGTCAAAATGGCGGGAGATAGAGAAACAGCGTTACCCGCAATTATTCCAATCATTGTATTCTCCTCTGATTTTGAAGATGTAAAGACCCATTCTCTAATCTCTGTTCCAGACAAATTGATCCTTGTAGTCATCAGATTCTTCAGTTGCTGCCCTTCCAGAAGTTCCAGAATATTCAAAAATATCGGGTCCGAATGCTGAAAAGAATCAAAGTCGACATCGAAGCCGGTGTCGAACTTCATTGCAGCCAATGTTCCTGCTGAAATCGCCATGAAAACACCTGCAAGAGAGAAAAACGGTGATCAAGTGCAAGGGAACATAAAGCGCGGGACGGAGGTTGAAGATAACCTAGATATAAGGTTTTCCAGAATATGAATCGATAAACTCTGTTCCACGAAAATTAAAACATTCTTCGATCTGGGTGCGACAAAATAATTTGGAGTAAAATGATTCGTCGGGCTCAGTCTGAAGATTTGAAGACATTTCGTCGAACTCCGTTCGACGAAAGTTTTCTGAAGTTGATTCGTTGATATCTGTTCGACGAAAACAACTTCACTCACAGAGAGTTCGTCGACCTCCGTTCGACGAATATCTCCCGAAATATCCCTAGTTCGTCGAGCTCCGTTCGACGAACACTGGAAAATTCGTCGAGTGTAGACAGAAACTAAACTAAGTCTTCTCCATTGATTATTCCAAGCTGATTTATAAATAACAGATGATTTCTTTCATCCAAAGGTTTGGTGAAAATGTCAGCTCTTGGTAAATCAGTGTAGATATAGACAAGTTTAATTTTGTTTTTGTCTACACACTCTCTTATGAAATGATGTCTAATATCTATATGCTTGGTCCTACTGTGATGGACTGGATTTTGTGCCATGGCTATAGCACATGTGTTTTCATAAAGTAGAGTTGACTTATTTAAGATGAGACCATAGTCTAGTAATTGATTTTGAATCCACAACATCTGGGAACAACAGCTGTCAGCTGCAATATATTCTGCCTCAGTAGTTGAGGTAGACACAGATGACTGTTTCTTACAAAACCAGGACACTAATCTCATACCCAGGAACTGGCAGGTTCCTGAAATACTTTTACAGTCCACCCTACATCCAGCAAAATCAGCATCTGAGTATCCAGTTAACTCAAATTCTGATTCAGTGGGATACCATAGGCCTAGACTAGGACAACTCTTTATATATCTCAATTTTGTTTTTTAAGAAAACTAGATGAGATTTTTAGGGTTCACTTGGAACATAGCACAAAGGCATGTGGCAAACATGATATCAGGTCTGCTAGCTGTAAGATATAATAGGGACCCAACAATGCCCCTATATAATTTCTGGTCAATAGGTTTCCCATGTGGATCAGAGTCTATTATAGCATTTGTAGCCATAGGTGTTTTCTTTGCTGAGGCATCAGCCATCCCAAACTTTTTGATAAGCTCTTTTGCATATTTAGCTTGGGAGATGAAAATGCCATCAGGGAGCTGCTTCACTTGGAGACCAAGGAAGTAGGAGAGCTCACCCATACTACTCATTTCAAATTTGGAATGCATGAGGTCAAAGAACCTCTTGCACAATTTGGAATCAGTTGACCTAAATATGATGTCATCCACATATATTTATACTAACAATATTTAGTCCTTATGATGTCTAGTGAAAAGTGTCATATCTACTATGCCTCTAAGGAACTTATGCTCTAACAAAAAAAACTAGCTAAGGTCTCATACCAAGCTCTTGGAGCTTGCTTTAGACCATAGAGGGCTTTATGCAATTTAAAAATATGAGAGGGGTGAGTTGGAGAGACAAAACCTGGAGGTTGTTCAACATAAACCTCTTCTTTCAATAGTCCATTCAGAAAAGCACTCTTCACATCCATCTAGTAGACCTTGAATTTCTTGAAGGCTGCATAGGCAAGGAATATTCTGATGCCTCTAACCTTGCCACAGGCACAAAGGTTTGGTCATAATCTATTCCTTCCTCTTGCCTATATCCTTGAGCAACAAGCCTAGCCTTGTTTCTCACAATCACTCCTTAGGCATCCAGCTTGTTTCTATAAACCCATTTAGTTCCAATTACTGGGTAGTTTTGGGGTCTTGGAACCAAATCCCAAACTCTACATCTCTCAAATTGGTTTAATTACTCCTGTATTGCAATGATCCAGTGGGGATCTTGCTCTGCATCATGGATGGATAGAGGTTCAACCTGAGAGAAAAAACAAGCATGCATCAAATCTTGGTTGAGTTGATGCCTTGTCTGTACACATGCTGATATGTCTCCAATCACTTGAGATCTAGGGTGATCCCTTAGTGTAACAAGATTCGTGAGTGGAGTTGGTTCTGCAATAGTAGTAGGAACTAATTTCTCTTGTGGAATTATGTTTGCTGTTGGAGGAAAATCAATTCCTTCAGTGCCTTCATATTCACTTTCTTCAATGACTTGTGGAGAAGGATGTGTTGGAACCTCTTGGGTGAGGTTTAGTCCATCCAAATTCTCACACAAGTGAGGTACCTGCAAGGTGCTATTGGTAGAAATCTATTTCTCCTTGCAAGACATGTTAGCTTCATCAAATGAATAGATTCTTCAATTTTTAAAGATGATTTATTAAAAACCCTATAGGTTTTGCTTACTTGGGAATATCCTAGAAAGATTCCCTCTTCAGCCTTAGCCTCAAACTTTCTAATGTATCTTTTATTATTGTTGTGAATATAACATATACATCCAAATACTTTAAAATAGTTGATTTTAGGTTGCTTCCCTTTAAGTAATTCATAGGGAGTCATGTTCTATTGTTTATGTATCAGGCTTCTGTTCAGGACATAATTTGTAGTGTTTACAGCCTCTACCCAAAAGGTTAGTAGCATGTAAGCATCTGCAAGTAATGTACCTGCAGCTTTAATTATTGTCCTATTTTTCCTTTCAGCTTCCCCATTTTGTTGGGGAGTTCTAGGAGCTCAGAAGCAGTGCCTGATACCTTCCTTCTCACAGAACTCATGCATAAGAAGAGACTCAAACTCTGTGCCATGATCACTTCTGATCAATGCAACATGAGTAGAGAACTCAATCTGTATGGTCCTGAGAAAATCTGTAAGAACCTTAAAGGTATCTGACTTAGATCTCAGAAAGGACACCCAAGTGAACCTTGAGAAGCATCCACAATAACTAAGGTGTAGGATTTCCCTCCAAGGCTTTGTACAACAATGGGTCCAAAGAGATCCATGTGTAGCAAATACAAAATCCTAGGTGAATCACTTTTATTAATAGATTTAAAACTAGATTTAGTTTGCTTGCCTAGTTGACAAGCCCTATAAAGGCCTTCCTTCTTGTCGGGACCAGAAGGTAAACCTCTAACATGGTTGTCTTTTGATAGCCTAGCAATGTTTTCAAGTTTACATGACCTAGCCTTTTATGTCATAAATCATTCTGGTTACTAATTAAATTGGGTAAGCAGATATCAGAATTGGCAGACAGAAAATCAACTGAATATATGTTACCTTGTCTATTCACAATTAAAACAGTTTATTTTTTTTATTAGAAATAGTGCAAGAAGATGAGTTAAAGTGTACCAGATAACCTTCATCACATAACTGACTTATGGAGATGAGGTTAGTTTTGAGTCCTCTGACATATGTTACTTTCTTGAAAGTGACAGCTCCAATCTTCACTTCTCCAAAACCTTCAGACTGACCACATTTTGAATCACCAAGGATAACCTTTGGTCCTAGCTTGGACTTATAGTTGGTTAAGATGTCCTTGCTGCCAGTCATATGTTTGGAACATTCACTGTCCAGGTACCATGTTTAATTATTTACTGGACAACTCTTCACCTGCAATGAAAAACAATTAATTGTTCTTGACCCAGGTTACCTTGGGTCCTTTGCATTGTTAATATGACAAACTAGATATAACAGAGAATTCTAGTTGCGATTTATATCCTAGAGGGTGATATCTTCTAGGTAGTATTACCCAATCAGCTATAATATTAAATGGTTTTCTAGAATTATTAAAGTTGCTGTTATAATTAACATTCTTGTTAAGTCTTTCTGGGTTCGATGAATTTCTGTGAGTTCGTCGACCAGAGTTCGACGAATTGGGTTGAGATCGTTGATCTCTGCCCAAAGAATGAACGTATTCATTTTTTGTGCCCCATGTTCGTCGACCTCTGCTCGACGAACCATACATAGTTCGTCGATCGCAGTTAGATGAATAATTATAGCTATAGTTTGCGTTCAGCGTTCGTCGAGTGGGGTTCGACGAACTGGCAACATTTTGTCGATCTGAGTTCGACGAATTCTGCTGAACCTTATTTTTAGTAGTTTTCTGATTTTTGTTGTTCTTACCTATTGATTTTGGGATTTGATCTAAGGTCTGTTTATTGTTTATTTTCTCTTTCCCTTTTGCAGAAAAAAATTTAATAGGGGTAGTCAGAATATTTTTCTTGAGGATGGGGGGCAAACTTGATGAAGCACCCAAGCCCAGCTTGCCATTAAGCCTGACATTTACAGTGCTTGTGATGTCCATCAACTTGAGGATTCTCCCATTGAGAGTTTCCTCAAGTTGTTTAGCCTCACATAACTCAGTTTTAATAATATGATTTGTTCATTAGCTAGGATTAATTCATCCTTTAACTTGTTGTTTTAAGAATTAACATATTCTAGGTTTCCTAATTTTTCCCTAAGAGTCTTGATTTCCTTTTCTGAGTTAATTAAATCTATACACATGGTTTTGAATTCAGATTTAAATGAATCAGAACTGTAATCAAAAGAAGATAATACCTGGTCAGCTTCAGAGTCTGAAACTGCTTCATTATCTGAATCTTCTTCTTCTGACTGGCTCCTAGAGGCATCAATGGCCATTAGGCAGACTTTTTTGGCCCTTGCCTCTTCTTCATCTTCACTGGAGCTGGAAGATGTTGATTCATCCTCAGTCTCACTCCAGGATTCAGCCACAAAGTCTTTCTCCTTCTTCTTATATTTGCTGGAAGAAGGCCTGCTGTTGTGCTGTCTTCTTGTGTCCTTCTCTCTTCTCTTCTCCTTCTTCTGATTCTATGGACACTCAGAGATGAAGTGTCCAGGTTCCCTACAACCAAGACACACCACTTCTTTAGTTGGTGTTTTGTCATACCTTGGTGTGTCATCCTGCGTCGATTACTTTCTCCTGAAGTCTTTCCTTGCCATTTTGTAGAATCTTTTGGCAAAAAGACTTATCAGCTCTTAATTTGTGGTTGAAGTCTCTGTCTCCTCAGCAGCCTTGAATGCAATGCTTTGTTATTTTCTTGCTGGAGGAGTTGTTCTTTGCTCAGCTGCCTCTCTGGATTTTATCAATTGTTCATAGGACTTCAACTTTCCTAAAAGAGATTCAGTGGAAATCTCATTTAGGCTTCTAGCCTCCTTGATAAGTCAGATCCTTGAATCTCACGAGCTTTGGAAGCACATAAGGATCTTATCATTCACCTCAGTGAGGGTGATGTCCTTGTCCAAGGTTTTTAGCTCATTGATGATTGAGCTTAACCTATTGTACATATCAACTACAGACTCAGCTTTTTCTTTCTTGAAATTCTCATACAGGGATAGGAGATTGGATCTCCTGTCCTTTCTTTCATCTGCTAATCCAGCCACCATTTGATTTAGGGAGTCCCAAATGGCTTTGGCTGAGGTGCATTCAGCCACTTTTTGAAATATATCATCTGACATTGTTTGTGACAGTATATTCATTGCCTTGACATCAACAATCTTTGCCTTCTTCTGGGCTTCAGTCCACTCAGGTGGTGGAACTGTAGTTGTGCTTGAAGATGTTGTAGAAGTAGATGCTTGAGGGGGACCTGTCAAAATGGAGTTGTAAATATCTTCATCAATAGAGTTCATGTACAACCTAATTCTTGCCTTCCAGATGGCAAACTTATTCAGATTGCATACTGGAGGTCTGGTGCTTGAATAGTTCTTATTTTGTGCCATGTTGTGTGACTATAAATCTAATGGAGATGAAAAGGCAGATCTAACTCAGGATCTTTGGTTCAAGGGTTAGTGTGTACAACCAAGGGAATCCTGCTCTGATACCAATTGAAAGTGATGTGTTAGATCTGAAATACTCTAGCGGGGGGGGGGGGGGGGGGTGAATAGAGTATTCTTAAATCCTTAAAATCTTTTACAGCTTTTGCTGTAATTGTGAAAGTGCATAAACAACTTAATGAAATATAAACACAGCAATCCTAGAAAGCACAAATATAGCAAGAACAAAATGAAGGGGCAACCAGACAACACAAGAAATTTATAGTGGTTCCCCAACCTGGGTACATCCACTCTTTTACCACCCTGGTAGGAATCCACTCAGATTTTTGATCAGGTGCCTGACACCAATGAGCGTTTGATCAGGTGCTCAAAAACCAAACCTCAAGTCTTTTGGTCAGGTGACTTACAACCAAGAATAACTTTTGAAGGAAGTTATAACCCTTTATACAGTGGGGGGGGGGTGAGAGATGATATGGTCTTCTCCTTCTCAATATACAACTGAGAAGACTTGTGGATATGATTTTAGCAAATTGCTCCCCCTGTGATGTAGAATGGTTCAGGGAAATCTGGAGCTTTGCTTCAGGGTGATAGGTATTCAATCTTTAAGTCTAGAACAGAAAGATTTTCAGGAACTTCTTGACAGATGGAATAGTTGTCGTCCTTTGAAGTGTCCTGGAGAGTTAAAGAATGAAGACTTTTGATTTTGATTGATTGTTCTTCTTCTTCAGGTAGCAGATGTTCTTCTAGTCTAGGGCTTCTTGAGTTGCTGTATCAGAGTTCTAAGAGAGAGAGAGTAGAGAGTTTCTTGTTACAGACCGATTGTGATTTTCTGTCTGTGTGTCTATGTTCTATTCTCTGTTCTATTTGTATTCTTCTCTGCTCTATAGGAAAAGAGAGAAAAACTCTTCTATATTTCCTGTCAAAATTGTCTTTAGAAATTTGAATGCCTCTACAATCAATGCTGATGGCCTTGAGAATAAACTATATTGATTTATTTCCCCAACTGTCCCATGGAAAAACGTCAAGCAATAATCCTCGAGAAGACCATAATTAATGCTTTGTCTAACGATTATATTCAGAGAATATTGAAGCATTAATTACTCAGGAATTATTGCATTAGGAAAGGGATAGAAGACTGGAAATGATTAAGTCTGGATTCGTCGAACAGAAAATAGAAACCGTCGAGCTGAGACCACAGTTCGTTGAGCTGAGAAGTTGTGTTCGTCGACCAGACAACTTCTATTCGTCGAGCTGAGTTCCAAGATCGTCGTGCTGAAAACAGAACTGCACTCTCTAGAAACTTTGCCTATTCTGTGTATGGAGTTCGTCGAGTTGATAAGTTGATTTCGTCGACCTGATAACTTGTCGACAGAACTTCTGGGGAATGTGTCGACATAAGTCTCGGGTGTCGACATATTTACTTCTTGTCTCGACATTTCTGTTGTGTTGACAGAAATCTAGAGTGTGTTGACATAAGTCGTATATGTTGACACAATTGCTGTTGGTGTCGACACAAGTCTTGCTTCTGGTGTCGACACAAACTTCTGGTGTGAAGTGTTGAAGTACCCAGAAATCATCGACCTGAGAATCTATTTCGTCGAGCTGAGAACCAAGTTCATCGACCTGAGTCTATAGAATAAAGTTTGGACTTGGAATACTGAAGGTAGAGTCCAAAGATCGTCGACCTGAGAATCAAGTTCGTCGAGCTCAGCTCAGAAAATTTTCTCTAAGATCGTCGAGCTGAGCACAACAATCGTCGACCTAAGTTTGACGAACGTCGAACTCATTTTACTAAGTCTTTGGAAAATCTCTAAGTCTTGAGTCTCTGGCAGTCTGATGATGGTTGGTCCATGCAATGTTGATACTAAGGACTTGGCCTAGACTCTAGGACAAACCTATGACCCTGGCTATACAAGATGGGTCACAAGATCCTAACTTAGTGAACCTAGCCCAAATCAAACTAGGGATCCAACAGAGAGGCAAGGATGCCTCGTACAGAAGACCAGGTCATGATGGTGATCGACACAAGAAAGGCTCTGGTAGCCAAGACAGGTATAACTCTAAACAGAACAAACATATTTCTGCTGACATCGTTTGTTATTGCTGCAATAAACCAGGTCACGTTATTGCTGACTTCCCCCACAAGAAGAAGGAGGGTGGAAAAATAGATGAGAAGAAATCTTCATACAATAAGAAGAGAACAGAGAGAAGCCTTGTAGCCAAGAAGGGCAAGACTCTTAGCGACTCTGACTCATCTGTGTCAAGTGAAGAAGAGGAATCCTACTTTGTGCTAATGCCTCAAACTGATGATGAACAAGAACCCCAATTCACTGGGAAGGTAAATTCTCATACTACTCTTTCTAAATCTGATGGTTCTGAACATGATCATGAGGACAACTCTTCTGACGATGAGTCTGAACTCATGGACCAGTATAAGGAGTTGATCAAGGCTTACAACAAATGTCGAAAAGTCGTGAAAACTCAAGAAAAAGAGATAAAGTCTCTCAAGGTTGAAGAGAGCACTTTGAGAGAGGAAGTCGCTAAGACGGACTCACTCAGAGAGAACTTCAGTGCTGCCATTGAAGAATACAATAAGGCTCTCGAGCACCTAGACTTAAAGGAGAAGATCATAAAAGAACTTGAAGCATAACTTGAAGCAGAAAAGAAACTTGTTAAAAGTTTCTCGAAGCCCAAGACTGTCCTTCCTTTCGTTGCTGAATTCTCAGCTAAGGCCAAAGGTGCTGGGCTAGGCCATGTTGAAGCTCCTAGTAAATCTTCTAGGAGGAATAATGCTCAGAGAAAGAATAAGGCGGCCAAGAAGGCTTTGGCCAAATATAAGGGGAAAGCTCCTCAAGATCAGAGTTCTTTTAAGAAGGTCATATTTCCATCAAACGAGTTTGATCTTGACTCATCCTATGGTCACTTTGCTAGGCCTACTTATGTAGAGCCTAAGTCTCGTTACCAGGGTTGGACTCGTCCCCGTAACTTTGGTGAAAGTGTCTTCAAGGCACCCTATGAAGAAATTACTCTTCAGAGCTATGGCCCTTATAATCATGGTCATAATATCAAGAAGACACCAAAGGTAAAGCCTATTGTAGAAAAGCCTCTCAAGAATAAGAAGATATGTGATTGCCATCACCATGGAGCTTATTCATGCTGCCCCTGCTAGACCACCATCTCAAAAGGTCAAGCAGGAGATTTTGAGGCAAAGATACAACATGTTTGACTATTGGTGCTGTGGCAAAATTGGTTACTTTGCCATTGACTGCTGATTTAATTCCAGCAATTTTGTAACTCCTCAAGTTAGCAATGTGAGGAAGACCACTCAAAATGTTAATACTGGTAGGTGGAGTATTCTAACTAGAGACAAAGGAACCAAACGTGTTTGAGTTCCTAAGACAAATTGATTTGTAATTGCAGGTATGTCCAAAGGCTACCAAAACTCCTATCTACTACTTGGACAGTGGATGCTCTCGGCATATGACCTGGACAAGAAGCATTCTTCAGAACTATTCTCCAGTCTTGAACTGGCCAAAGATCATCTTTGGAGGTTCAGACAAGGGAATTACTAAAGGCTATGGTATGATCACTAACGGTAGTGTATCCTTCTCAGATGTGGCTTATGTTAAAGGATTGAAACACATTCTTATAAGCATAAGCCAGCTCTGCGATAAAGGATACATTGTTGAATTTCATGCAGATAAGTGCTTGATAAAATCGGTTGATAATATGAAAACGATTCTATCGGGCACTCGAAGCAGAAATATATTTTGTTTGAATTTTATTTGTATAGACTCTTCTACACCAGTATGCTTTTTGGCTAAAGATAGTGCATCTCTTGGTGACCAATAACACAAGAGACTAACACATATTAATTTCAAAACTATTAATAAATTATTTTCTCTGAATTTAGTACGTGATGCCCCAAATGTCAAGTATACTAAAGATAGACCTTGTCACGAATGTGTAAAAGGCAAGCAAACAAGAGCTACCTTTAAAAGCATTATTGGCAAAGATTCTAATAGATGTCTACATCTACTTGATATGGATTTGTTCGGTCCAATGCAAGTTAGAAGTTTGGGAGGTAAGGATTATACATTGGTTATTGTTGATGATTACTCACGCTTTATGTGGGTGTTCTTTCTAAAACACAAGTCAGATACCTTTGACATATTTTCTAATTTTGTCAAGCAAGTACAGAATGAATATAATTGTTCCATAGTCAAAATCAGAAGTGACAATGGAAGAGAGTTCAAGTCTGGGGCTATGACAGAATTTTGTGAAAACTTAGGTATCTTTCATGAGTTTTCCTCTCCTCGTACACCTCAACAGAACAGAGTAGCTGAGAGAAGGAATATAACACTCATAGAGGCCTGCAGGACCATGTTGAGTGATGCTTCACTACCGGAATACTTCTGGGCTGAAGCCATCAACACTGCGTGCCACGTGCAAAATCGAGCACTCATAAACAAGAACCATAATAAGACACCTTACAGACTTCTAAAAGGCAGGAAACCGACTGTTTCATATTTTAGAATCTTTGGTTGTAAGTGCTTCGTCCTTAACAATGACAAGTATCACACTATCAAATTTAGCGAAAAGAGTTTTGAAGGTATTTTTGTAGGGTATAGTAGCCATAGTAAGGCATATAGGATATTTAATAGAAAAACCCTGCTTGTAGAAGAATCCATTCACGTTGTATTTGATGAGACGAGCTTGCTACAAAGCAACTCTTCTAGTGTGTTCATTGAATATGCAGGTTCAAAGATGAAAGAACTTAACTTGGGTGAGCCGACTGAAGAAAAAGGTGAAAAGTTCATCAAGATCACCACTCCAACCCTGATTGGAGAGGTTGATGATCAAGATGAAGAAATCATCCAAGTTGATGTAGTCACTTCGGTGATTGAAGACACTCCAGATACAAGGACTCTAGAGCTCAGACATCTGAAGGATCACCCAATGGACCAAATAATAGGAGATTCACAGGATGGTGTCAGAACTCGTAGAGGTATAGATAACGAGAATCTATATTTGAGTTTTCTCTCACAGGTTGAACCGAAGAAGTTTGAGGAAGCAAACTCAGACGCGTCATGAATAATGACAATGGAAGAAGAACTAAATCAGTTCAAGCATTGTCAAGTCTAGAAACTTGTTCCAAGACCCAAAGATAAGAATGTCATCGAGACAAAGTGGGTCTATAGGAAGAAGATGGACGAGGATGGAACGATCATAAAGAATAAGGACAGACTCGTTGCCAAAGGATATCGCTAAGAAGAAGGAATTGACTTTGACCAGACATACGCTCTAGTGGCAAGACTGGAGGCAATCAGGTTGTTCCTAGCATATGCTGCTCTTAAGGGCTTCAATGTCTATCATATGGACGTGAAGTCTGTCTTTCTTAATGGTGACATAAAGGAAGAGGTGTATGTGGAACAACCTCCAGGTTTCGTTGACTCTAACTTTCTTGATTATGTTGATCTGTTATCTAAAGCATTATATGGTTTGAAACAAGCTCCCCGAGCTTGGTATGAGACGATGTCTGCTTTCTTTTTGGAACAAGTTCACAAGAGAAAAGATAGATAAGACATTATTTCTTAGGGAAATAAAAGACAAGATTTTGCTAGTGCAAAGCTATGTCGACGATATTATTTTTGGCTCTACTGACGACAACCTCTACAAGAAGTTTTCTAAACTTTTACAAGGGAAGTTTGAAATGAGCAGTATGAGAGAGCTGAAGTATTTCTTAGGGCTTCAGGTGAAATAATCTGAAGATTGAATTTTCATCTAACATACAAAGTTCACCAAGGAGCTAATTAAGAAATTCGGAATGGAGAACGCAACCTCTATGAGGACTCCAATGGGTTCAGCTGTGTCTCTGGACAAGGATGAGAAAGGGAAACCTTTTGATGAAACCAAGTATAGAAGCATAATTGGATCCTTGCTCTACCTTACTGCCAGTAGACCAGACATAATGTTCTCAACATATGTATGTGCTAGATTTCAAGTGAACTCTAAGGAATCTCACTACGCTGCTGCAAAGTGGATTTTGAGATACCTTAAAGGTACACCAAATCTTGGCTTATGATACCCAAGAAGTAATGATAGCGAATTAATTGGTTTTTCAGATGCAGATTTTGCAAGTAGAAAAGATGACAGGAAGAGCACTTCCGGGACTTGCCAATTCCTAAGAATAAGGTTCATTTCCTGGAGTAGTAAGAAGCAGAACTGTTTTGCAATCTCAACAGCCGAGTCAGAGTATATCTCTACAGGCAGTTATTATGCACAATTGCTATGGATAAAGAACCAGTTTGAAGACTACAACGTGAAGTTTTAAAACATTCCTTTGTTTTGTGACTCCTCCAGTGTGATTGCAATAGCCAACAACCCAGTCTCTCATAACCGGACAAAGCACATAGAGCTGAGATACCACTTCATCCGGGAGCATGTGGAGCATGGGGACATAAATCTACAATATGTTCCGAGTGACAGACATATTGTAGATATATTTACGAAGCCGCTGGACGAGACCAAGTTCTCGTTCTTCAAAACAGAACTTGGAATGCTCAACAAAGAAGAATAGAGAAGGAGGACTCACAATATAGCTCAGAGATCAAGGAATACGTCAAAATTCGAAATTTCTCAAGTTCAGACTTAATTTCTCGCGTAAAAAAATGACTACTCGAGTATGATACTTAGACTACTTGAGAACTCAGCAAGTCACTCGTCTAATACTACTCAATTAATGAGTTTCCTCTCGAGAAGTATAATGATATCACTTGAGTACAATCATTATCTCACACGAGTACTGTCGGTCCACTCGAGAAACAGAAGACAATTTCTCAAATTCTGTTCAAATCTCTTTATTCGCAACCCGAAGCTTATACCGCCATTTTCTAAGGTATGTTCGATTAATTTCTTCCTTAACCATTGATAGTTAGGGTAATATATATATAGAAAAAACCGGATTTCATTTTCTATAAGATTTCAAAAACCCTCTCTCTCGAGAAAGAAGTAAGTCCTTTCTTCTTCTGCCGCTGTCACAGAGCATGCCGCCGTCTTCTCCCCTGCAGTCAATTTCTCTCATCTTTCTGGACAATGACACCGTCTTCCAAAATTGTGATTTGTAGTGAACTCATTGTCGCCGGTATTGTCGTACTCTCAGATGATTTCTGAAATCTTCTCATTTTTCTCGACACCGCCGGTTTGACCTTCGTTCTCCAACAGTCCTGCAAAATACTTTTCCCTGAAGTTGAAGAATTCTTTAAAAATATCAAAGTGAGAAGGAATGGTAAGGTCCTTAAGTTAAAAGTCAAGGGAATTAAGATCAAGCTTACAAAGACCTCTGTCTCCACACTTCTTTGGCTACCTGTAGTTGATGAAGAAGATAATCTAACTCATGAAGATTCTGACAGAGCTTACAGTTTTTGTGGACTGTCAATAGAGGCTCTTTCCATTCGTCGACCAGACCTCAACCCTGAAAGCAAATTCCTTGTGGACATCATTGGCAAGATACTCCTGTTTAAGACAAGTTCCATAAGGGACATCTCTTTTGATCTATTTGATATCATGACTGCCATAATCTGCAGAAAAAAGATTTCAATTTGGTATGTTGATTCTTCATAAAATAAGGGAGAGCATCAAGGCCCCTAACTATGCCAGGATCATCTCTCTGCTACTGCATGAGATAAATCCAGATGTTTTTTGATTTTTCCAAAGGAACAACTCACCACCATATGAAGAAAGTATCAATCTCTCCCATTCATAGATAGGAACTGAAGTTGCTGAATCCTGCCGAGACTGCTTTAGCTCATGAACATCCAGCTCCAGAGGACAGGACTCCATCTCCCTCTCAACCTCGTATTGTTGACACATCTGTTGCAGATGCTGAGGGGGAGCCTGCTCCTTCTATTCCAAAAGAAAGAATACCTACTCCACCTGTTGTTGCTTCTCTCCCTCCAATCTCTCCAGAAGAAACTCCATCAGATACTTAAGTATAAGAAACCATATTCTCTACTGTAGAAGACATTAACCAGATGATTGAAGAACTAAGCTCTGAAGAGCCTCTTCCTCCCCTCCAAAAAGACCACCCTGCAGAACCATCCAAGGAACCAACTCCAGTACCATCACCCTTTTCTACTCCATCTCTATGATCCCTTGTTCACCAATCTCCTACTGCTGTCAAAGAGCAAGATGAGACCATATTGATTTCTGATGAGAAAGAGCAGACCCCAGAACCAGCTAAAGCTCCTCTAAAGAACATGGACTTCACTCTTACCACCTTCATTGGTGAGTAAGGAGATGTTTTGCTTCACACTATTAGAGCTAAGAGCTCAGTAATCATTGAAGAGATTACTCCATGGACTGCTCCTCCTTCTTCAGTTCCTCATACTACAACTCTAACTCCTGCTGCTAATGATCTTCTAGGTAAGATAGAGAAGATGCTGCTAGACCAGAGAAAATATTTTGATGACTCCTTGAAGGTCGTTCAAGAGAAAGTTACTGCATTTGAAAAAGAAATGAGCAGAGACTTTGCAGAAATTCAGCACAACACTGATGAGCTCAGATAGTTATTCAGAATAGGTGGAAAAGCATTGGACCACACAATTATCAGTGTTGGCCATGTGATGGAACAATCTTTTACTCTTGCTAATAATCAGATACAGTTAGAAAAGCTGGCCCAAGGACACACTTTCAAAATCTGTGAAGAAGTGGGTACTTTCAAAGAATCTGCCATCAAGGAACTAACAGTAGAAGTCAGAAAGGGGGAGACATTAGTCAAAGAATATTTAGAAACTTCAGATGCTGCCAAACAAACTCTTTGGGAAGAAAAGTTGAAGGAAATTCATACTGATGTGCAAAATCAGATTGATGGTGTAAAATTTCACACCTATGATACAGCTGTGTGGATGTACAACCAGATCTTCCCTGACTTTTTAGCAGTTCCAAATATAATTCCCCATCTTCTGAATCCTCTAGCTCAGCATGCTCCAGCTCTAGTTCCTCAGCCTATAGTTTCTCCAAGACCTGAAGGCTCTGAAGCTCCTCCTCTATAAACTTATTCTCAGGTTTGTGAATCTGATCCAGCTGATATACTTCTTCAAGCTCCTCCTGAGATTCATATTCCAAAGAAAAGAAAGTATGGTGATGGAGATTCTACCACCAGATCCATTCTAATTCCAGAGGCAGAGAAAAGAAAAGCTCATGAATTTGTAGAGATTTGGAGTCCTACCTCAAAGTCACTAATACTTGATACTCTCAAGTTAGTTTTGGATTTTAATGAGAATAGGCATGATCATTACAACTCCCATGAGTGGGACTTGTATGAGAATTCTATGACCAAAAGAAGACTCTATGATCAAGAACATGGAAGGAATAATCCTGCTGCACCTCTAAAACCTCCTAAATACTACCCAAAGCCATACAACTATCAGAGAAGGCAAAAAGAAAAGGACAGACAGCAACAACAACAACAACATCAAGCTAAAGAATGAAGACAGTCCTAAGAGTGTGGATTGGAATTGTGTCAAAATGAATTCTGGACTATTTTATTTATATAAATCCTTTATTTTGATAATCTACTCTTTGTCTTCTTCCTTTGTGAATGTTACTCTGTTTTCTCTCTTTTATATCTAGTCCTTTATTTATTTATATAATTCACCTTAGTGTAGATGGTTCTGACTTCTACAAATAGGGGGAGATTGTTGGGTATTGTATCCACAATAACCTAGATTTGGTGAAGTCACCCGTGAACTAAGATGAATTAAGTTGTATTTGATGTATTTTTTGAGTTATGTGTTTGCAGGACTAAATTGCCAAGTGTATACCAATGTCAGTCTATAATGGGTCACCAAACACAGGACCATACAATGTAATCCCTCATTATGTGATACATGGCGTTAACTCATGTGTAGCCTCTCTATTGGGATACACTTCATTTTTCAAGCACTAGGATTGTTGGAGAAAGACATGTTGATGATTTCATTGAAGGAGGGAAAATCTTCATAAACCAAATTTTTCTAAGTGTTTCACTCGAGTAGAATTCTAGTACTCGAGTTGAACCTTTATATGTACTCGAGTAAGTCTAATCTGGATTTCGAGCAAAGGAAATGGTTCTCGAGAAATTTGAAACTAGTTCTCGAGTGGTCAAGTCCATTACTCGAGTAAGACTTCTTCTTTTTCTTGAGTTGACCGAATTTCCCTCTCAGAAATATTCTATGTATTATACTCGAGTAGTCAAGTTCACCGCTCGAGTAGATGAGCACTTTGACTCGAGTGACAGAAGGAAAGTTCTCGTGAAGTATCTACCCCACTCGAGTAGTGTAGTTCTTGTACTCGAGAAGTCTGCTTACTTCTCGAGAAGTCTAGATCCATTACTCGAGTAATCAGTTTTATCTCCCAGAATTTTCTCTAAGTCTTCTTCTCGAGAAGTTCACCTCCAGCTCTCGAGTAACATTTTTAGCACTCGAGTAATCCTCATTCCTCTCGAGTGATAATGAATTATGTTCTGAAATTTCCTGAAGGGCTTCTTCTCGAGTAGTCTGATATTGTCTTCTGGAGAACTCATCTTAGTACTCGAGTAGTTCTTCTTTCACTCGAGTAATTCAGTCATTTTTCTAGAATATTTCGCTAAGTCCTAACAGACGCGATTTTCAAATGACTTGACATGATTGGTCCACATGGCCGTCATTAATGATAATTATGACCATTAGGGAGATCTTATATAAGGTCTTGTCATTCGGACTAACCCTAATAAGCGTGTAAAAAGAAATATTCCAAGAATTCTAAATCAGTTTTTCTCTTTCCTAAACGGAAGCCGTCGCCGCTCATCGTGCAAATCGCCAAGGGCTTTCGTTCAAGAAGATTCAGACCAGTCGACTTGCAGATCAAGATCATTCTTCAATCTCTTCATCTTCTCTTTGATCTTGTGAGTCAAGACATCTTCAGATCAAGAATCCTGCCGTTTCTTCTTCAAATTCTCTGACTGTGCAGCAAAGTTCAAGAAGGAAGATGTAGGCAGAAATTTCCAGATCTGAGAAAAGAAACTGTTTATATTTCTTATTTCAATTTATTCTTGTAGGAGATTATTCTCCGAGTGTAGGAGCGTTGTTCTCTAAGTTGTAGGAAGTTTTCATCTTCTGAGTGTAGATCTGTTTTGTGGATCGAGTTGTAGGAACGTTGTTTAGAGGTGTAGGATTGGTTTCAATCCGAGAATAGTGGAGTAGCCGAGTCTAGTGCTTTGCTAGATCGGTGAGTGGAAAGTGGATGTACCCAAGGTTGGGGAACCACTATAAATCTCTGTGTCCTCTGTGATTGCTTGGTTGTTTTTCTGTGCTTAGATCGCTAATTTTTTTTATTCCTCAAATAGCGCTCAACTCACCTATTCACCCCCTCTAGGTAATTTAGGTAAGACAACCAATAACTTCAAGCGGGATGGCTCACGCTCGAGGCAAGAAGGGGGGCTGCAGAGATTAGCGAGAAGGCTTCCGCCGGGTAGGGTCCAGGGGTGAAATTACCTGGATGCCCATAGGTCTGCATTTAGCTCCTTAGAACAACGGAGTTTGGCTATTGGAAAACTAGCCCAGGGTATTTCAGTAATTTTAGAGCAGCAGAATTATGTTTTTTGCAGACTGGATATTGGAAATCTATAAATAAACTCGTAGAGTTTCTCAGAAAGTAGGCTTTTCATATCTTCAAAATTCCTTCTAGTGCTTTCTGAGGTACTCCTAGCCCAACAATTAGCTTTAGAGGGGAAGTGCTCAAAGATCTTCTGTGATAGAGGAAGGACGTCCCAGCTGAGGCTTAGGATCAGTTCTAGCTGCTTCGTCACTAGTCAGGGGTCAAGGTTTGGGAGAAGTATATGTTAGCTACACCCCAAGGTCCGAACTCTCGTTGAGGCCAGCTTTTGGCTTCAACATTTCTGGTGCGGTGAGCGTGGACCGTAGCCGACGTAGAAAATCTCAAGTCAAGTCTCATGACTAGGGGTGAAGGAGAAGGAGCTGGCTCGGGAGGTTCTCCCTCTCGGGGAAGTGGGGGTGACGTTGGGGAACTTG
The DNA here is from genome assembly GCA_039583875.1 of Platanthera guangdongensis. NCBI lineage: Eukaryota > Viridiplantae > Streptophyta > Magnoliopsida > Asparagales > Orchidaceae > Platanthera > Platanthera guangdongensis. The sequence goes on from CM077152.1 coordinate 189,169,984, forward strand.
GAGGACTTCAGGCGGGAAGTCATATAGACCATCCACTTGGCCTTCTCTACAAGGAGCGAGTGGGCAACGCCCTCGATTCTGGTGGTGGCAACCCATTCACTGGGTGATAACGTTCCCAGATAACACATTGGGAAAGAGGTTTCGGTGGAGGTTGCCGAGAGGAATGTCGCCGGGAGGGAGCTTTTCCCCGGGCAGGCTAGTGCGGACAGGGATAACGAGCCAAGGTCTCGGGAAGAGACCTCTCGGTAGGTTGGGGGCAAGAGCCTTTTAGTGAGCTTATAATCTCAGCTCCGGTTCTGGAGGGGTTCCAGGAGCCATACATGTCCTAATATACAGCCCGGGACGACCCAGTACAGCATGTGTAGTGGTTCGACGATGCCATTTCCATAAGGCAAATGTCAGATGCCTTCAAGTGTAGGCTCTTTGCCATCACTCTGAAGGAAAAGGCCAGGGACTGGTTCCACCAATTGCCTGCGAGTTCAATCTACTAATTTGAGGATCTGCGATGCGGGTTCTTGCTGAGGTTATCAACACCAAGAAGAGTAAGGAGGGAGCGGAGTGCTTGTTTGTCATCAAGCTGGCAGGGCCGAAGGCTCGCTCGGTGGCCAGGGAAAGAGGTTTGTAGTTTACAAGACCCCGAGAGGATCTCGCTGGCAGGCTCCCATTAGCTGGCATATCTGGAAGGTGCATTCGTCCCTGAGTAGACCCACTGCCAGGATCTCACTAGCTAGTAGGGTCGTAGGCTCGCTTGGGGTGGGGGGGGGGGAAGGAAATACCCCAAGAGGATCCCGCTGTCAGGCTCCCATTAGCTGGCAGGGCTGGAAGGCACAATCGGCGCCGGATAGACCCGTTGTCTAGGCTCTCACTAGCTGGCAAGGCCGTAAGCTCGCCTGGGGGGTAAGGGAATACCCCGAGATGATCTCGTTGCTCAAGCTCTCATTAGCTGGCAGGGCTGGAAGGCGCACTCGGCCCCGAGTAGACCCACTGCTAGGCTCTCACTAGCTGATAGGATCATAGGCTTGTTTGAGGGGGAGGAAAGAAGGATAGTTTACAAGACACCGAGAGGATCCCGCTGTGCATGCTCCCATTAGCAGGAAGGACTAGAAGGCACACTCGGCACTGGGTAGACCCGATGTACATGCTCTCACTAGCTGGCAGGGTCGTAGGCTCGCCTTGGGGGTAAGGGAATACCCCGAGAGGATCTCGCTGCTCAGGCTCTCATTATCTGGCAGGGCTAGAAGGCGCACTCGGCCCCAAGTAGATCCGTTATCAGGCTCTCACTAGCTGACAGGGTCGTAGGCTTGCTTGAGGGGAAAGGAAAGGAGGATAGTTTGCAAGATCCCGTGAGGATCCCGCTGCTCAGGCTCCCATTAGCTGGCAGGGCTGGAAGGCGCACTCAGCCCCGGGTAGACCCGTTATCCAGGCTCTCACTAGCTAACAAGGTCGTAGGCTCGCCTGGGGTGTAAGGGAATACCCCGAGAGGATCCCGCTGCTCAGGCTCTCATTAGCTGGCTGGGCTGGAAGGTGCACTCGAACCCGACTAGACCCGCTACCATGCTCTCACTAGCTGGCAGGGCCGTAGGCTCAATTGGGGGAAAGGAAAGGAAGATAGTTTGCAAGACGCAGAGAGGATTCCGCTGCTCAGGCTCCCATTACCTGGCAGGGATAGAAGGCGCACTCAGCCCCGAGTAGACCCACTATCAGGCTCTCACTAGGTGGCAGGACCATAGGCTCGCTTGGGGGGAAAGGATAGGAGGATAGTTTGCAAGACCCCGAGAGGATCCCACTGCTCAGGCTCCCATTAGTTGGCAGGGCTGGAAGGCGCACTCGGCCCTGAGTAGACCTGCTGTCCAGGCTCTCACTACCTGGTAGGCTCGTAGGCTCGCTTGAGGGGTAAGGGAATACCCCGAGAGGATCCCGTTGCTCAGGCTCTCATTAGATGGTAGGGCTGGAAGGTGCACTCAGCCCCGAATAGACCCGCTACCAGGCTCTCACTAGCTGGTAGGTCCGTAGGCTCGCTTGGGGGGAAAGGAAAGGAAGACAGTTTGCAAGACCCCGAGATGATCCCGCTGCTCAGGCTCTCATTAGCTGGCAGGGATGGAAGGTGCACTCAGCCCCAGGTAGACCCGCTGTCCAGGCTCTCACTATTTGGCAGGGTCGTAGGCTCCCCTGGGGGGGGGGGGGAAGGGAATACCCCGAGAGGATCCTGCTGCTCAGCCACTCATTAGCTTGTAGGGCTGGAAGGTGCACTCGGTCCCGAGCAGTCCCGATGCCAGGCTCTCACTAGGTGGCATGTCCGTAGGCTCGCTTGGGGGAAAGAAAAAAAGGTTTGCAGGTTCAAAGGACCACCCAATGGCACGACGTAAGATGTTTTGCATAATCAGGCCTGAAGCAGCTCCCGTTATCAGGCTCTCACCTAGCTGGCGGGGGTGTCAGGCCTATGACGAGCAATACGAAGCACTTCGTTAGTAGGGTCTCAAGTAGTCGGCACCTATCCTGAGTAGGGTGTCAGTAATCCAGACCCCTCTCGGCAGGGCTCCCGACAAGTCCCTCTCGGCAGGGCTCCCTACTTGTCCGTCTTGGTAGGGCTCCTGACATGTCCCTTTCAGCAGGACTCTCAGCATGTCTCTCTAGGCATAATTTACTTAGTCAATTTTTCAAACGAGCGGTGGTCATCACCTAAGATCCTAGGGCTTACGCAAAGGCGGGGACACATGAAAAGGTAATAAAATGCGAGAGGCAAAGAAGAGCACGAAAAACAATAACCATTTCGGCAAAAGGACCGATCCTTTCAATATAATAAAAAAGTGGTTACATCGGCCTGAGGGATCTCGCCCCTTGTTAAAGTTTATAAAAGAAAGAGAAGATTACAAGGTAAAATCAAAAATGTGGAAGCCATCAGTCAGAGCCGCCTGAGGCCCCGCTAGAGCTCTCACTGGAAGCTTCGTTGAAAGACTCACCGCCGGACCCATCCTTCTGGCCAAGGTCCAGTGCTTCATCTCCACCCTGAGATTCTTCCTCCCCGGCAGGCTTAGGGATGGGATCAAACAACCAGGGCAGGACCCCTCATGCGGTGAGGATCTCACCGCCTTCGTTCAAGACACCAATTTCCCGCAGCACATCGATCACCATCCCACATGCCTTCTGCGCGTTCTCCCGCATCATCACTTCGATCTCGTATTCTGAGAAGTAGAGGCTTTTGAGCCTCTCGTCCAGGGAGGACAGGACCGACACCTTGACCCCTTGCGCGACTTTGAGATTCGTCTTCAACAACTTTTTCTCACATTCGATGCTGGTAACCGTCGCCCGCAAAAGCTGAGCCCAGACGAATTCTTGCGAGGACATCGGGGTTAGAACTAGTATCAGATTACCGAAAGACGAAAGTACTTTGAAGGTTTATATACCTCAGCTGTCGGGATTTGGCCGAGAAGCTGTTGGGAAGCCGTCAGTTCGGCCTTCAAGGTGGACGTTTCGGCAACGACAGCCCCCCTTGACTTGATCGCGTCAATGAGGTTGCCCTCCAGGGTGATGCCGCGGCGCGCAGTCTTGTGCGCGAGCACGAGCACCGACATCTGGGCTCTGGCGGTGTCATAGGCAAGATACCGGGTAAGCTCCTGGTTGAAAGCGCGGGCATCCTTTTGGTTGTATAGCCCGAAGCCTAGCATGAAGGCCTCACCGGTGACCGCATCGCGCTCCGCCCAGTTGGGGAGAACTGAGGACATTGAGACCAGGTTGGCTTCAGGGTCCCACCGGAGTAGGGGCTGGCCCTCCTCATCAAGGAACTTCTCGCCGATGCTGAAGTTCTGATGCCCTTTCGGCACCAGCTTGACGGGGGCCTCAGCGGGGTCTCGGTAGCTTCCACTACGGTAATCGCTTCACTGGCAGCGGGAAGGATCTCAGTCGGGATCTCGGCGATGGACTTGCCCTTGTCTGCCGCACTTATCTTCTTCTTGGAAGGAGCAGGGGGAGGGGAGTTGGGCTTTTAATTTCGACCGCTTGGAGCAGATGAGGAGCCGGGCACCTTTTGGCAGGCCTGTGCGGCGGATTTGGCGAGAGCCAGGGTGCTGGCGTAATACCTGGCCTCGTCGAAGGGTTGGCAAAGAGGAATTTCTCGTTCACCTGCGAAAACTTTAATGATTAGAAATTCATGATCTATGACGAAGGGTTGCGCAAGAGGGCCAGAAAGGTACCTTCCCTGGGAGGAACTGACTAAAGAGAGTCGAGGCCTTGCCATAGGAACTGGACGTCGAATGCTTTTGACCCTAAGAACTTGACAAATGATCTCTCTCTCCCCCAAGGGCGGGAGGTTTGTAGGTATCCTCAATGTACTGAATGGGCGCAAGGGGAATGTTTCCAAAATGCCCAGAGACAAAGATGAATCTCTGCGCCCAATAATGATCTTTTTTGGCGAGACCACATGTCGTCACCGACTGCCCGGAAAGGAAAACCGACTCTCCCTTGACCCGGAAGTTGAACAACTTCCAAAAAGAAGGCAGGCTGAATTCGATCCTTTCTGCCCGCATGTAGCAGGCGAAAGCCACCAAGATGGCGACAGAGTTGGGGTTGAGCTGGGCCGGCACTACCCTGTAATAGTTCAGGGCATGGCGCACTTCCGGCAAGAGGGGTAGGCAGAACCCTACCTCAAAGTGTTCTAAGGGGATGGCGAACTCCCCTTCCGACGCGAGGTTGAACCTGTCATCGTTCCCAGGGTTTCGCGTGACAAACCCCGGCGGGATGTAGTTCTCGGTTATCATTTTGTATTCCGCCTGCGTGAGCCGGAAGGGCGGGAAGTTGAGGTACATGAAGGTCTGCGCGCACTTTGAGCGGCCCTCTGTCTATCCAGGCATCTTGATAAATGGAGGGAAGAGAAAGGGTTGTTAGGAGAGAGGCTCTGAGTTGCAGAAGGCAGTGCAAGCAGGGTATAGAGGAAGAAGGAGGCGTGGAATCAGAAAGGAGTAAATGCGGTTGGTGGACTTGCCAATTTATAGAAAAATAAGTAATTATTAGGGATCTTCTGGGGCGAAGGTTGGCAGATTTGAACTCTTCGTATTCCACCCCACCTCACCGATGTCTCTCGCACCTGTAAACGACGAAGAGCTTCCGGGAGCAGCCCGGGTAATGGAAAGGCAACACACATTAACGAAACACAAAAAGGTGCAAAAACCAAGCACTCGGCAGGATAGATAAAATAGAACATATAAATAAGTGTCAAGGGGGTCTCGCCGGGCGAGAGCCCTAAAACAATAACAGATTAAACAATAATAAAAAATATTTTGGGGTACAGTGTGGAAAGGTAGGATGGGAGGTTGTGGATAGGCAACACGAGACCCTGTGCGGTTCAATACTGCTCCCAACACCATAAGCCCCGACCTCGCCTTCCTGATCTCGGAGACACCTGTGGGTAGTGGTAGGAGGTCAGGGCGGTGAGTCCATGTTTGTCCAAGCATAGCTGATCTCGAACTTGCGCAATGTGCCGTCCAGGGGATGTCTCCTCGCACTCGATCTGGAGCTCCTGTTCGTCGAGAATGTGAGTGTAGTCCCTCTCTATCACCGACATCCGTCGCTCGACCGAGTTTTCAAGCCTCGTCAATGCCAGCGAGTCGGCTTGGTGCATTGCGACAAGCTTTGTCAGGACTTCAGTTATCTGCTTTCGCCGAGTTCTTCCTCTCCCATCGACGTCTAGATACTCCTCCATGTAGCTAGGATAGGGCAGGGGGAGATCGCCTCCTCTTCTTCATTCGGTCCGCCTCTACAGCCGTCGGATCTAAAGAGAAAATTTTTAGTCGAAGTAAAGCAAGGGCGAAAAGACTGGGCAAGTACCGCTTACCTATAAATGGTGGTGGGCTCTCAGCAGAAGATTGAAGAGAAGGGCATGCCCGCCCTTCCGCACTTTTTGCGCTTTTCCCAAAGAGCAGATGAATCAGCTTGCCCCGTCCCAGGCGGTGCCTCACGTGCTTCAAGGTATTGCTCACGGTCAATTGGATGGCGGCGGTGTCTTCCTCCTCTGATGGCCGAGACCCTGGCGCGGGTGCGTATGGTTCAATTGTAACCCTCCCAGGCGAGCGAGGATGTTCGGTTACGTCATTAGGGAGATCATTGGGCGCTGGAGTTTGGGGGATCTGGTGGGTAAGCCTTGTGCTGTCGGTGGCGGGAGCTGCAGAGAAATGAGTCAGCGGGAGGAAATCAAGTCACGCATGATGAATAACAAGGAAAATGACAAGGCTGGATCTGGGTAGTCGAGGGGATGGCCTCTGCGACCAGCGGCGGGTTCATTCCCGGGGATTAAACCAGATTGGTACCTACTGGAGGGTTCTCGACGGCAGTTTTCGGGACCTACCAGCGAGAAGGGAAATATGTCAGATGCAGTAAAGCGAGACTACACCAAAAAGGGAGGCGAGATGAACACCTCCAGCAGGGGGAGGAATTCTCGGCGCGATCGGGGGTCAGGGAGGGCGAGGCAAGAAATTTCTTTGAGTTGTATCGCCTGACCGACTTGGCCTTCATCTTCTTTGGCCGGGATGGCATGCTGGCCGACTTCTCACGCATGAGCTAGGGGGCCACCCCGGCATAGTTAGCATGGGCTCTCGCCTGAGCCGCGACAAGACGGGCTTGGAGTTTTTTCGAGAGTGGCTTCTCGCTACGCTTAACATACATCTTGACAAACATGTGGGAGCTAAAGTGCAAGATGGCGCCAACAACAGTGGCCTGGGAACTTACCTGACGACATATATATACCGGGCTAGGGTAGGGTCCACCCAAGATTCCCTTCCAGGTCAGCAAGAGCCCAGCGAATATCTGGAGTTGGACGTGTCTTTCCGAGCGCAAGGCTAGATTGCAAAGAGCGGGGATTGTGTACAACCCCATTTTTGCTGGGTGGGACCAAGATGCCCCAAGGACCCGCATTAGGTTAGTCTTAGGCTAGCTTTGGGCTAAAACCAGATCAGATAAGTAAGTAGGCGAGAATGTTCCTGCCCAGGGCAGGCAAAAGGCCACATGCCTTGTGTTGGTGGGAGCCCTCCAGCCCTTGGCATTGAGTGATGCTTCTCCCCTCAACGCCCCTTTAGTCTTTAGGTTCCCGCCCAGGGTAGGCGAAATGGCATGCGCCTCAGGTCGGCGGGAGCCCATCAGCCCTCCGCGTCAGGTGATGCTTCTCCACTCAGCGCCCCTTTAGCCTTTTTGGCTCCCGCCCGGGGTAGGCGGGAAGGATCGCAATTGAGGAAAGCAGGGGGTAGCAGAGATTAGCGGGAAGGCTCGCTCTCGAGGCAAGCAGGGGGCCACAGAGATTAGCGGGAAGGCTTCTGCTGGGGAGGGTCTAGGGGTGAAATAAACTGGATGCCCCTAGGTGTGCATTTAGCTCCTCAGAACAGTAGAGTTTTACTTTTGGCAGACTAGCGCAGGGTATTTCAGTAAATTTAGAGCAGCGAAATTATGTTTTTTGCAGACCGGATATTGGAAATCTATAAATAGACCCGTAGAGTTCCTCAGAAACCAGGCTTTTCATATCTTCAAAATTCCTTCTAACGCTTTCTGAGGTACTCCTAGTCCAGCAATTGGCTTTGGAGGGGAAACGCTCAGAGATCTGTCGGGTTAGAGGAGGGACCTCCCATCTGAGGATTAGGGTTAGTTCTAGGTGCTTCATCATTAGTCAGGGGTCAAGGTTTGGGAGAAGTAGGTGTTAGCTACACCCCAAGGTCCGAACTCTCGTTGAGGCCAGTTTTTGGCTTCAACATTAGGCATTGTACATGAAGCTGTAGTCGCGACCGTTAATCCGACTCGGTGATATTGCATAACGATCCTTAAGGATTTTGTTAGAAATCCGTTAGCGGCAATATGTCGTTTGTGATGATTGTCCCCCCTTGTTTTCATGTGAGTATTAATGGTGGATTAGAGCGGGAAAGGCTTTCGATTATGATATGCTAAGGCACGACTTTGTCTCTATGGTTGGTTGGCTATCCCGTGAGGTTGCAAAGTCACGTGTAGAGAGTTTCACGGAGAGACAAGTCCCCTTCTGTGAAACTGATGAGAATGCCAAGCTTTTCACAAACCCGGACAATACCGGTTGGGTCCCGCTGGGTCTCCTTCGGTGGACTTGGCCCCGATTTGGAGCCAGGCCTGGGTTGTCACGAGTGAGTGGGGTCTAGCAAGGGTTCTTAGCATCAGTTTATGGTTTGTGAGATGAAATCCTGACATGAGAAGTCAAAGCTTACAGACAAGCCCGAGTTTTGAGACCCACGAGCGGGTGGGGCCTTGGCAAGAGATCCGTGTGGCGGCTTGTATGTCATTAGGGGAAATTGGAAGTACCCATGTGTTTGCGGCTTGAACACTGAAGGGGAAATTGGAAGTACCTGATTGTTTATGCTTGATGATGTGTTAGATTCACGTGTTATTGGGTGCCTTGGGTGAAACCTAGGTTTGCATATATGTTGCATAGTAGGCCCCTTTTTTATTATATACTCAACATAGAAACATGTTTGTTTTATGAGACATCCAAACCTATTTTGCTACTTTCTATGTTCATGTATATTTACATACGAAGTGCTGACCTGCTGGGTGATGGAGTGCCCCAGGGTCCGCTAGGGACGGCCGGGAGGGTATGTGTTGGTTACAAAGTTGAGGTCAGCCTTTGCTGACCCACGTTACCACCAATTTTTAGAGGGCAAGGATTGTAAGCGGGACAAAGCTCGCAGGACAAAAGGCCTAAGCCTCATGAAGTGATCTCTTTGTTTGGTAGCTTTGTTTGGGTGAATGTTTTGCTTAGTGCACTCTGATCCGGCTTCCATTCTGAGGTAGCCTAGGAGTGCTTTTACACGTTGATCTGTTATTATTTCAGTTTTGGACTCAAATCTTGTAAGGACTTAAGGACGATTTGATACTCTTGTGTTAGTGGATAACTTCTTATCTTATAGATTGTTTCAACTACGTTTAGTCTGAGTTTTGAGTTGGGTAGTTTATATCATCTTATAATGTCTAAGCTGTAGCGTTTGTATGTTGTGGGGCCCCGGCTGTACCCATATTATACGGTCATTGTAGGGGAGGTGTTACAATTTGGTATCAAAGGGAGGTTAGTGTCCAAGGTAAGGATTCGTGGTCGAATGTCATACTTGAAACACGTTAAGAAGTTATCCATATAGGAGTAACGCGGGACCGCGAGTGTCCTTGTGTCTAAGTTTTGTGAGAGAAACTGATTCTTATTTTACCTTGCTTTTTCTAAGGGTGCAAGCGATGATGCAGAGACGTTGAGGCTGCAAGAGGAGCCTTCTGCAAGCAGTACTACTGGTCCAAGTCCGATGAGCATGGGTGTAACCTTAGCCGACTTCTGTCATAAGCTTGCAGAGGTATTGGTAGCGGCCCAAGACACAGCAGCAGCGCAAGATGTGACCCCTATTGCACAAGTAGCGACTCCTATTACCTCGGATGCGGCACCAATCATACTGGGCAGAGGAGCCAGGCCAACAGAGCCGTTGGTTGAGAGAGTGGTCGTCGGGCAGGGAGACCGTCACATGAAGTATTTTTTGAGTTTCCATCCTCCAACATTCAAGGGAGTCTGCTTGCCGGCCAATGCAGATGACTAGTGGGCGATGATCCAAGAACTGTTGAGGGAGGCAGAGATGCTAGAGGAGAAGCAGTCTGAGTTTGTGACCTTCATGCTAGAGGGTGACTCCAAGTTGTGGTGGGTGAGCTATAGCACCCTCCAGTTTCCTAGACGCACCCCATCCATAGAAGAGTTCGGGAGTGCCTTCTTGAAAATGTATATCCCTTCATCGACAAGGTTAGCCCTTCATAGATAGTTTTTCCACGTGGTGCAACGTTACAAGACTGTGGATGAGTATGTTCAGGAGTTTACTCGATTGGGTCATTATGCTGGAACAACCATGGCCGACGATGAAGAGAGGGACAATCTCTCATACCATAGGTTGAGATAGAATCTGAGACAACCCCTCATAGTTATGAAGAATGTGATCTTCAATGAGTTTATTGAAGCAGCCAGGATATTGGAAAGTGACATAGAATGAACCCAACATCATAAGGGATTTACAGTAAAATGGGGTGAAGTAAAGCCTTCTCAATCGCAAGTGAAGTCAGAAGGGAGTAAGTGGAAAAAGAAGCATCATCCTTACAGGCCTTGGGAGAAGAGTAGTATGACGTCGGGGGATCTCGCTTCAAGGGACCACCATCATGCTACAAGTGAGGCAAGTCGACATATCTCATTTTTGTACTGAAGGTGGTGCTGAGTAGGAGCCAGGCAGGAGCAGTCCACGTGTTCCTGTCCCAGCATTGCGGAGAAAGGAAAATTGGCGAAGTTGAGCGCTTCACGTTTCAACCTATGCAGGGCATATAAACTTGGGCAGCCGGAAGCGATTCGATGGACCGATGTGGTGATAGGTATGGGAAAGTTTAAGTTTATTTAATTGCTTTAGACTTTCGAGACTTTTATGTGTGTCTCCTGTGTTTTAGGCTTAGTACTAGTTTCCAGATACCCCGCTAGGGTATTGTTCGGCACAGGAGCGTCGCACTCCTTTCTTGAGGAAAGCTTTATCCGAAGAATTGGAGTCGAGTCCTTTTCAACGGACGTAGAGCATAGGGTGTGCATGTCGAATGGGTCTTTCATGACCACCGGGACGAAAGGGCGCATTGGTTTGAATCTGGGCGGAGTTGACTTTATATTAGTAGCAGCGGTTCTACCGTTAGCTGAGTTTAGTGTGATCTTGGTATGGATTGGCCTGCAGAGCAGTGTGCCAGTATTGAATGTCTATCTAAGGTGGTGACCCTGATAAATGAAGGAAAGGAAGAAGTCAAATTTGAGGCCTTAGTAGAGTGGTTTGTTCCCTGATTTTGGCCATGCAGTTGGTGCGGGCAGTTAACCAGGGAGGAGTAGCTTTAGTAGTGTTCTTGGATGTTCAACTTTCCAAGCTATCAATCAGATAAGTGCCGGTAGTGGCAGAATTCGAGCATGTGTTTCCGGAGGAGCTTCCTGGGGTGCCTCCTCGACGGGAGATCATTTCTCGATTGAGTTAGTGCCAGAAGCTAGGTCGGTGTCACGACCTCCTTTTAGGATAGCACTGAAGAAGTTGGCTGAGCTCAAGGTACAGTTGTAGGAACTGTTGGATCAGGGGTACATTAGACCCAACTTTTCGCCATAGAGCGCGCTAGTGCTGTTTGTGAAGAAGAAAGATGGCAATATGCGGTTGTGCATTGACTAACAGGAGTTGAATAAATTGACCGCCAAGAATAAGTATCTGATTCCAAGGATAGATGACCTGTTCGACCAGTTGGTAGGGTTAGTGGTGTACTCTAAGTTGGACTTGAAGTCCGGATACTACCAACTACGGATTCGAGACGAGGACATACCCAAGACAGCGTTTGGTACGAGGTATGGTCACTTCGAGTTCTCGGTGATGTTGTTCGGGTTGACGAACGCGCCATCAGTATTCATGGATTTGATGAACTGAGTGTTTTGGGAGTACTTAGACTCGTTTGTGGTCATCTTCATCGACGATATTTTGGTATACTCCAAATAGGAGGCAGAGCATGAGGCTCATCTAAGAGTAATCTTGCAGACTCTAAGAGAGAAACAATTGTATGCAAAGTTCTCGAAGTGCGAGTTCTGGTTGGAGAAGGTGGCATTTTTAGGGCATGTGATTAGTGGCGGTAGATCCAGCGAAAGTTGCGGCCATCAGAGATTGGCCAGTTATAAGCACTTTAGTGGAAGTCAGGAGTTTCCTTAGACTAGTCGGGTACTATAGAAGGTTTATGGAAAACTTTTTGCGGGTAGCTCTGCCCCATAATAATCTGACTTGTAAGGACCAGAAGTTTGTGTGGACTCAGGAATGCAATCACGGGTTTGACACCTTAAAGGAAAGGCTAATGACAGCTCCAATCCCAAGTCTTCCTAAACGGACTGAAGGATTTCAGATTTTCAATGACGCATCAGGTTGCGATTTGGGTTGCGTGCTAGTGCAACATGGTAGTGTGATAACCTTTGGATCTATACAGTTGAAGTCTCATGAGAGGAATTACTTCGTCCATGACTTGGAGTTGGCGACGGTAAGTTTTTGCGTTGAAATTGTGGCGACATTACGTGTATGGTGTGAAGGTGGAGATCTTCACGGACCATAAAGGCCTAAAGTATCTTCTAGATCAAAAACACTTGAACATACGACAGCACAGGTGGGTCGAGTTCCTTGGAGACTACGATGTGGTGATTCAGTATACGTCGATGAAGGCCAATGTGGTGGTTGATGCCTTGAGTAGAAAGTATTCAGGACAAGGTAATTGGATTGAAGTTCATGATGAGCGGTTGGTGAGGGACTTCGATTCCCTTGGTATTGAGTGTGTAGCCAGAGGAGAATCTAACACGACTCGATTGAATTAGATAGAGTTGCAGAATGACTTGTCCGACCATGTTCGGGAAGCGATCAATGTGGATGTGGAGTTCCAACCATTTGTGGTGGAAGTTCAAAAAGGCGAGGGTAGTGCCTGGGAGATGATTAATATGATCATAAGGAAGGATGGAAGGATTTGTGTACAATAATTCGACAAGCTCTGTGAGGAGTTGATGTTTGAGGCTCATTTCACGAAGTACTCCATTTACCCAGGCAGTACAAAGATGTACTGGGATATGAAGAAATCCTTTTGCTGGCCTAGTATAAAGAGGGATATAGCTTTGTATGTGAGCCGGTGTCAAACTTGTGCCTTAGTGAAAGCTGAATGTTAGAAGCCAGGTGGGTTCCTGAAGCCTCTTCCTATCCCCGAGTGGAAATTTGATGACATCTCCATGGATTTTCTACTTGGCTTACCTCGGCCGCAGTAGGGAAATGATGCGATTTGGGTGATCGTGGATCGCTTGACCAAAGTGCCTCACTTCATCCCGAATCAGAAGGAGGACAGCGTGGAGGAGCTGGTAGAATTATATGTTCAAAATATTATGCGGTTGCACGGAATTCCCAATAGTATTATTAGTGATCGCGATGGACGGTTCACGTCCAAATACTGGAGATTAGTACAGTAGAGTCTGGGCACAAGGCTCAAGTTTAGTACGACGTTCCATCCTCAAACCAATGGTCAAACGGAAAGGACAAATCTTACAATTGAAGATATGTTGAGGATGTGTTTTCTTGACTTTGGTAAGAAGAAGGTAAGATCACCATTTTATGGTGGAGTTTGCCTATAACAATAGTTTCCAGGAAAGTATAAAGATGGTGCCATACGAGGCTTTGTATGGAAGGCGGTGTCGAACACCGATGTCATGGACAGAGGAAGGATACACCAGCTTTTGGGAAAAGAGGTGGTGGATGATGCTTGTGAGTTGGTGCGAACCATTCAGGAACGCATGAAGGTTGCTCAGGATCGACAGGTGAAGTATTTCAACGCTCGCCACAGTAACGTGGAGTTTGCGATAGGCGACTGGGTATATTTAAAGATTAAGCCATTCAAAGGCGTTTCGCGGATTTGCCGACTCAAGAAGTTAAGTACGAGATTCTTGGAACCATTCGAGGTCATGGAACGTATTGGAGGAGCAGCTTACCAGTTGGCATTGTCTGCAGAGCTGAGTGGATTTCACGTTGTCTTCCATGTCTCAGTTTTGAGGAAGGCCTTGATGGAGACAAATGTTGTGGTCGAGGCGGCAGCGGTGCCGGTAGAAGAGGAGTTAAGGATGGAAGTCCATCTAGTTGGCATAAAGGACTCAGAAGTTCGGCAGTTATGGAACAAAGAGGTCAAACTCGTGAAGGTGCGGTGGAATAACTGCAGGTGAGATGAACTCTCATGGGAGCGTAAGGAAGTAATGCAGGAGGACTTCCTAGAACGTTTTGCTTCAGGTATGTTTTTTGGTTTGAGCGCACGCTAAATTTCGAGGATGAAATTCTTCTAAGGGAGCAGGAGTTGTAACACCCCAAATTTTTCTAGAGCGTTAGCCTCAGGAAGCTATCGCGTGGCGATAGGTAGCTATCACTCGATGATAGCCTTGTTTCGTCGAATCCAGGCATTGAGAGGAAAGCGTTGAGTGCTAGCGCACAACGTTAGCTAGCTACCGCTCGACAGTAGCTTGGCGTTGAGTGCGTTGAGTGGATGGTGTTGAGTGGAGGTTTTGAGTGGTAGAAGTTGAGTGAGCTATCGTGCAACATTATTACTACTGCCGACATTAGCGCGGCCTTATTTTTTTGCCGAGCTCTCGGAAAGCTACCGCTCAGCGGTAGGAAGTTACCACCCGGCGATAGCTTGCAGGAGCAGTTCCGTCTTTTGGTGTTTTAGCCGTCAGATTTCTCTTCGGATTTGATCCTATGGCCCAGGACACTCCGTCCAAAGGGCATATATAGGGCTGAAACATTCTAAACCCTCATTCTTCTCATTGGGAGTGGAAGTTAGGGTTTGAGTTTAGAGTTTGGAGGAGGAAGAAGAAGGCCTTTTCCCGCCATTGACGAAGATTCGGTGCTCCGATCGTTTATCTGAGGCCAGATCCGCGGAGAGGACTTGAAGGCGCACATTTTCATCCATGCAAGTTGAGGTTTTCATGGCAAGGAAGAGGAGTCGTAAGGTAACTACACTTCTCCTCTCGATCTTTAGGATGCGAGCATGGAATCCATTCTTTTCTTGCTTTCTTTCAAAAATTTAGGCACCGGATCTCTCAAATGAGAGGGGTTCGGGTTGCCATGGTTCAAGAGGAACTACCGGGTCGATTGTGTATGTCCCCGACATGATATTGCATTAGAAATCCTCTCCTATAGTGGATTAGGCATTGCGGGTGAAGCCGTAGTCACTACCGTTAGTCCAACTCGGTGATGTTGTATAACTAGCCTTAAGGATTTTGTTAGAAATCCGTTAGCGGCAAAATGTCATTTGTGATGATTGTCCCCCGATTTTCGTGTGAGTACAAATGGTGGATTAGGGCGGGAAAAGCTTTCGATTGTGATGTGCTAAAGCATGACTTTGTCTTTGTAGTTGGCTGGCTAGCTCATGACGTTATAAAGTCACATGTGGAGAGTGTCCTGGCAAGACAAGTCCCCTTCTGTGAAATTGATGAGAATGCCAAGCTTTGGACAAGCCCAAACGATACCGGCTGGGTCCCGCTGAGTCTCCTTTGGTGGACTTGGTCCCGGTTTGGATTCGGGCCTGGGTCATCACGAGCGGGTGGGTTCCACCAAGTGTTCTTAGCATTGGTTTGTGGTCTGTGAGACAGAATCCTGACTTAAAAAGTTAGAGCTTGTAGGAAAACCCGGGTTTTGAGACCCATGATCGGGTGGGGCCTTGGCAAGAGATCCGTGTGGCGGCTTGTATGCTGTAAGTAGAAATTGGAAGTACCCATGTGTTTACGGCTTGAACGCCGAAGGGGAAATTGGAAGTACCCGATTGTTGATCCGTGATAATGTGTTAGATTCATGCGCTATAGGGTGCATTGGGTGAAACCAGGGTTTGCATACAAGCTGCATAGTAAGCCCCCTTTTATTATATGCTCAACATAGAAACATGTTTGTTGTATAAGACATCCAAACCTATTTTGCTACTTTCTATGTTCATGTATAGTTGCACATGAAGTGTTGACCTGTAGGGTGATGGAGTGCCCCGGGGTCTGCTAGGGATGACCGGGAGGAGATGTGTAACGCCCCGATACTCAAAAGAGCGACGGGGGATGTTTTGGGCCAGTTTTGGGTTCTGGCAGGAGGCACACGGCCTGGGACACGGGCGTGTCCCAGGGCGTGTCAGGCTTATGTCGACACTCAGCCGGCGAAGTCGACATTTAGCTCTCGACATTGTGTCGAGACATGGCACACGGCCTGCGACACGGGTGTGTCGCAGGGTGTGTTGACCCGTGTCGACACTCAGCCCGCGAAGTCGACACTATGTGCTCGACGAAGTGTCGAGACATGGCACACGGCCTGCGACACGGGCATGTCGCAGGGCGTGTCGACCCGTGTCGACACTCGTCCCGGGGAGTCGACGAATTTTGCTCGGCGTTGTGTCGAGACAAGGCACACTTCCTAGGACACGGGCGTGTCCAAGGCCGTGTCGTGATGTCGACGAACTTCGCTCGACGAAGTGTCGAGACCATATACACGGCCTCGAGCCGAGGCGTGTTGAGGTAGACACGGGTTAGGACACGGGCGTGTCCTAGAACCCGTGTAGTTCTCGGGTTGTTTCCGGGATAAATCGATGGGGTTACACGGCCGGCCACACGGCCGTGTCAGGTGGAACACGGGCGTGTCAGGTCGAACACGGGCGTGTTCGATGCCCGTGTGTTGTTCCAGGCACGTCGATTTTGACGGCGAATGAGGCACACGGCCCTGGACACGGGCGTGTGCCAGGCCGTGTTTGGTCCAGATTGGACATTTCAGTCCCGAATCAAAGCCGTTCGTTTCTTTAATTGGTGATCCAATGGCTGGGGGTTGTTCTTGATGGGATATACCCGCGATTGGGCCTTTGAAACCCTCACTTTTTCATGAGTGGTTATCTTTCTAAAGCTTAGAGAGAGAGGAGAGCCAAGGAAGGAAGAAGAAGCTAGATCCGGCCATTGGAGGAGCTTCGAAGCTCCAAATCGCGAGCCGACTCCGGATCCACGGAGGCAAAGAGAGTGCGGTGCTTTTCATCCGCTTACTTTTCCATGGCGCCAAATAAGAACGCTAGGGTAACGATTATCTTCTTGAGCATGTGAAGCTCTCCTTCTTTGCATAGGAAGCCCGCTCTCGCGAGTTTGCGGTGAGTTGGAGGCGTTCCTTCGGGTAGATATGTAAAGTCCCCGTTGTTTAGAGTCCGTATTCGAGAACGGACATAGGCATGATGTGTGAAGCCTACCCGGACATGTTGGTCTGGATCGGTGATGTCGCATTGCATAAATGCCAGAGAAGACTCTGCACGATTGGTTGTTTTTCGGGTTTTCTACGTGGTAGATTGCAACTGGGAGCCTTGGGGATTAACCCAAAGGTGCACCCGGAAAACTGGACGGATACGTGATATTGCCAATTTGTGGGCCTAGGATCCAACTTGTACATAACTGGGTTATGTACTATTGTACGTTCGATTCACGGGCTTCGAGGAAACTTAACTCGTGCCAATGATATTTAAGTGTCGTGGCAAGTGAGAAACGGGTTGAGTGGGAACCATTCCTGCTTTATGCCGAGGGCATAGAGGTCGGGTCTTGTTGTCGATGACATTAAAGTGTCGTGACATAGGCTGTTGATGACATTAAAGTGTCGTAACATCTGCCTAAAAGACCAATTTGCTCACGAGATATTGCCGTCCTGGATATGGTGGTGAGTTAGTGGCTTAGACTACGATCACCGAGAATGTGCCCTGAGAGAACGGGGCGTGTGGCCATGCGTGCCAACGCCTATGATGCAATGAGTTGATAAATTGCTCGCTTATGCTAATGAAATGTAGGGAAGGAGCATTGCCGCCCCGAGTTGGGGGCGGGATCGTTATAATTTGGTCAGCATTGCTGACCGTTGCCTTTGTGTGCCACCGTGCGGTGGTTTTGTTGTTTGCAGGTGCTGCTGGACCAAGCGGTCAATAGCGGTCTAAAGCCCAAATTTCGAAGCCGGCCCTCGAAGGCCTAATTGGAGTGTTTACTGCTTTTATTCATGTATGACCGGCCTGCGTGCCGTGGTTTGTAAATCATGTAATATCATGTGAACCATTTTGTAAGGCATTAAGGACTGTACTTGTGTATGTACAACATTCCTATTTTGGTATTAGTGGACATTCATGCTTTTGTGCTGGGTTCTTTATTGCAACTTATTAATCTACTTCCGCTAGAATGCTCTTTGTAGGACGTTATGATTGGTTGGATGGTTTCCATAAGTAACCACACAGTCTGTCTGTGGTATATGGCGTCGGGGCCCGGCCGGACCTACTGCTATATGCTATGTGACAGATATGGGGTGTTACAATTTGGTATCAGACTCCTGTTTTTGGTCGGGCTTAAGCTGAATTCGTGGACGAATTCTTTTTAAGGGGTGGTGAGCACATGTGTGTGCGTCATCGTTATAACAGTAAAAGAACCCATGAATGTCCACTCAGGAATGAAAATACACGTGTTTGAGGAACCTGCGTGTTCCTATAATTGCTGTTTGCAATTTTATTTGGTCGCTTAACGGTGTTTTGTACCACTATAGGTGACCAGAAGTGGTGCTGGGCCGTCGGAACGTCGAGTTTCTGAGTCTAGTAATGCACCAGATGTTGCTCCTGCAACACCTCTATCGGCTGAGAACATACGATTGGTGGCCAAAGCAGTGTTGGCCATGATAAATGCGCATCCTGCAAGGCAAACACAGCAGCCCGCTACTGCGATGGAGTAGGAACCTCTTCCAGAGGTTGAACCGAGGAGAGTGGAACAGGTGGTAGTGGAGCCGGTGGTGCCAAGGAGGGCAACCGAGAGACAGCTCAAGCATGTCATGAGCTTTAGTCCTCCGGTATTCTCGGGGTTGGGAACCCCATCTCAAGCTGAAGACTGGCTCTCTAGGGTAAAGAGAGTCATGACAACAATGGAGACGGAGGAGTGGCAAATGACCACCATCGGTACGTTCCTTCTGGATGGTGAAGCGAGAATGTGGTGGGAAGGATTGGAGCTGCACCTATTGAGAGTTAGGCAACTTGTTGATATCTCGATGGAGGAGTTCTCGAGATTGTTCTTGGCTAGATACCTCCCTTCGGCGCAGAGGATAGCGTTGGAGAATGAGTTCCTGAATTTGGTACAAGGAGACAGTACCGTGGATGAATATCTCCACGAGTTTACCCGTTTGAGTCGATATGCTACCTCCACCATTACGGATGAGGAGCGCAAGACGAATCGATTCTACGAAGGGTTGAGAGATGAGTTGAGATTACTACTCTCGGGGCCGATGACGCAAGATTTCTTGGCCATGGTCAACACGTCCCGGTCCTTGGAGAAGGACATGAAGAATGTGCAGGCAAAGAAAAGCTTGGGTGAGAAGAGGTCGGAGTTCAGAGTGCCGAACACCTCAAAATTTGTGTTCCAAAAGTGGAACAAGAAAGCTAGGATTTCGGGTCTAGCCCTCTCTGCTGGTGCTTCTGGGGCGACTACGGGTCGGACCCCGGGCGCATGTTACAACTATGGGAAGTTGGGGCATTATGCCCGTGAGTGCCGGAGCGGACGTCCCAAGTCCGAAAGGAAGCCGAGAGCGACTTACGAAGAGAAGGGCAAGGCGGTGGAGTCAACCGCGTACCATTATGCTCCGGCCCAACCAAGAGTGTATAATCTTGGCCAACAGGAGGCCATCAAACAGGCTGATGTGGTGACAGGTACGGTTTAATTTATAGCAAGTCAATTTCTTTAAATACTTCTTATGCACATGTTACCTTACCACTGTTTGTTTAGGATTTGTTTTGATTTGTGACAGTCCGGCAAGATCACTCTTCGATATGGGAGCTTCACACTCCTTCTTGTCCGAAAGATTTATATCATGCATCGGAGTCCCTTCTTTGATGGCGAAGGATAAGTTGGATGTGTTGTTTCCCAATGGGTGTTCGATGCGAGCGGATAGGATCTGCGATGTTAAGATTCATATTGGGAATCAGGAGTTCGATCTGCAAGCGTCGTTACTTCCGTTGGTGGAGTTCGACGTTATATTTGGCATGGACTGGTTCTCGGAGTAGCAGGCCTATATTGATTGCGGTGGCAAGGAAGTCAAGCTGGGAGCAAGTCGTGAGACGACTTTTACGGGCTTAAATGGGTCGAGCAAGACGTTGATGTCTGCTCTTCAGGTGGTGAAGGCGGTTCGTGCCGGTACAGAACTGTTCTTTCCACTAGTGGAGGTTGCAAAGCCGAAGCTCGCGTTGGATAGTATTTCAGTGGTATCGGAATACCCTGATGTGTTCCCTAGAGATCTTCCTAGAGCCCTGTCTCAGCGGGAGATAGATTTTACGATTGAGCTAGTGCCAGGTGCAAAGCCTATGTCACGATCTCCTTATCGGCTAGCGCCTAAGGAAATGGCGGAGCTGAAAGTTCAACTGCAAGAGTTGTTGGAGCAAGGGTATGTGCGCCCGAGTTCTTCTCCTTGGAGCGCACCGGTCCTCTTTGTTAAGAAGAAGGACGGAAGCTTGAGGCTATGTATTGATTATCGGGAGCTCAACAAGTTGATGGAGAAGAACAAGTACCCGATCCCCCGGATCGATGATCTTTTTGATCAGTTGGTAGGGTCGACGGTGTACTCGAAGTTGGATCTCAAGGCTGGGTACTATCAGCTGCGAATAAGGGAGAGTGATATCCCGAAGACAGCATTTAGTACGAGATACGGGCATTATGAGTTTACGGTCATGCTGTTTGGGCTGACTAATGCGCCGTCAGTGTACATGGATTTGAAGAACAGGACTTTCAGGGAGCACTTAGACCATTTTGTGACCGTCTTCATCGACGATATTTTGGTGTACTCGCAAAGTGAGGAAGATCACTTCAAGCATCTTCATTTGGTTTTGGAGACGCTAAGGAGAAATCAGTTGTATGCCAAGTTCTCGAAGTGCGAGTTTTAGTTATCCTCAGTGGCGTTCCTCGAGCATATAGTGAGTGGAGAGGGTATTGCTGTGGATCCGGCAAAGATTGTTGCGATATGGGAGTGACCTGAGCTTCCTACGGTAGCGGAAGTTCGGAGCTTTCTGGGGTTTGCCGGCTATTATAGGCGCTTCGTAGAGAACTTATCGTGGATAGCATTACCTCTCACTACTTTGACGAGGAAGGAGCAGAAGTTTGTTTGGATGCCGGAGTGCGCGCGAGCTTTTGAGGAGTTGAAGTGTCGGTTGACCACGGCGCCCGTGCTGAGTTTGCCATGTGGAACCGAAGGCTATGAGATTTATAGCGATGCTTCGGGCAGCGATTTGGGTTGTGTGCTACTGCAACACGGAAGTGTAATAGCTTATGGCTCGAGACAGCTAAAAGTGCACGAGAGGAATTATCCGGTCCATGACTTGGAGCTAGCGGTCGTGATTTTTGCCTTGAAGCTGTGGAGACACTATTTGTACGGTGTGAAGATTGATATCTACACCGATCACAAGAGCTTGAAGTATCTGATCGATCAGAAGGATCTGAATATGCGGCAGCGTAGATGGATGGAGTTCCTGGGGGACTATACATTCAAGATCCACTACGTGCCGGGTAAAGGTAATGCAGTTGCAGACGCGTTGAGTCGCCGAGCCCCAGCTCAAGCCAATTGGCTATCGGTGTATGATGAGCGGTTGGTGCGAGAGTTGGAGGCGTTGGAGATTGTTTGTGTGGATAGGCAATCAAGTGCTGAAGCAGTTCTGAATTGGACTGAAGTCCAATATGACCTGGCTGATCGGATTCGGCAGGCTTTGGATATGGATGCCCATATGAAGCAGTTCATGGTGGAGGCTCTGGATGGGTAAAATTCCCAATTCGTTGTGGAGGACGGATTGCTTTGGAAAGACGGTCGTCTGTGCGTCCCAAGTGTGGGTAATTTGCGGGTGGAATTATTGTATGAGGCACACCATACCAAGTACTCGATTCACCCGGGGAGCACGAAGATCTACCGCGATGTGAAGAAACTGTTTTGGTGGCCGGGTTTGAAGAAAGATGTGGCGCTCTACGTAGCGAAGTGCCAAACTTGCGCCTTGGTGAAGGCGGAATGCCAAAAGCCGGGAGGATTTCTTAAGTCCTTGCCTATTCCGGAGTGGAAATTCGACGACATCTCTATGGACTTTGTGCACGGTTTTCCAAGGTCGCAAAAGGGGAACGACGCCATTTTGGTGTCGCATTTTATTCCGCATAGGAAGGATGATCCGGTGGAGAAGTTGGCAAAACTGTATGTGGATAACATAGTACGGCTTCACGGTGTGCCCCGCAGAATCGTGAGTGACCGAGATGGGCGGTTCACGTCCAATGATTGGAGGCTTGTGCAGCAAATGTTGGGAACAAAGCTGAAATTCAGCACAGCCTTCCATCCGCAAACGGATGGGCAGACCGAGAGGGTCAATAGAACTATGGAAGACATGCTCCGCATGTGTGTCTTGGATTTTGGGAAGCAATGGGAAGACCACCTTTATTTGGTGGAGTTCTCATACAACAACAGCTACCAAGCGAGTATTCAAATGGCGCCCTTCGAGGCCCTATATGGTATAAAATGTCGCACGCTGTTGTCTTGGCTAGAAACGGGTGATTCGAAGTTGTATAAGCGTTTAGAAGCGGAGGATGCTACTTCTTTAGTGAGAACCATTCGGGAGAGGTTGCTTATCGCTCAGGACCGGCAAGCAAAGTACTATAATGCCAAGCACAGGAACGTGGAGTTCGCTGTGGGCGACTATGTGTACTTAAAGATCAAGCCGTTCAAGGGTGTCTCGCGGGTGCAACGATTGAAAAAGCTAAGCCCGAGGTACCTTGGGACGTTTGAGGTTCTGGAGCGAGTTGGTGAAGTGGCCTATCGGTTGAAGCTTTCAGTGGAGCTTGGTGGATTACATGATGTATTCCATATTTCGGTGCTTCGGAAGGCGGTGCAAGAGCCTTCGCAAGTGATCGCAGTTAATCAAGTGCTGGTGGATAGTGGGTTGACGACAAAGGTCAAGCCCGTTCGGATTGAGGACTCGGAGGTCAAGCGGCTATGCAATAAAGAGATCAGGATGGTCAATGTCCGGTGGGACAATTGCGGTCGTGAGGAGCTCTCTTGGGAGCGAGAGCAGACTATGCTTGACGAGTATCCGGAGTTGTTTCGCTCAGGTACAAATTTTGGTTTTGTACATGTCTTTCCTTTATATAATTTCGTGGACGAAATTCTTTTAAGAGGGAGAGAGTTGTAACGCCCCGAAACTCAAAAGAGCGACGGGGGACGTTTTGGGCCAGTTTTTGGTTCTGGCAGGAGGCACACGGCCTGGGACACGGGCGTGTCCCAGAGCGTGTCAGACTTGTATCGACACTCAGCCGGCGAAGTCGACATTTAGCTCTCGACATTGTGTCGAGACAGGGCACACGGCCTGCGACACGGGCGTGTCGCAGGGCATGTCGACCCGTATCGACACTCAGCCCGCGAAGTCGACACTCTGCACTCGATGAAGTGTCGAGACATGACACATGGCCTGCGACACAGGCGTTTGGCAGGGCGTGTCGACCCGTGTCGACACTCGTCCCGAGGAGTCGACGAATTTTGCTCGGCATTGTGTCGAGACAAGGCACACGTCCTAGGACACGGGCGTGTCCAAGGCCGTATCATGAGGTCGACGAACTTCGCTCGACGAAGTGTCGAGTGTCGAGACCACGTACACGGCCTGGAGCCCAGGCGTGTTGAGGTAGACATGGGTTAGGACACGGGCGTGTCCTAGAACCCGTGTAGTTCTCGGGTTGTTTTCGGGATAAATCGATGGGGGTACACGGCCGGCCACACGGCCGTGTCAGGTGGAACACGGGCGTGTCAGGTCGAACACGGGCGTGTTCGATGCCCGTGTGTTGTTCCAGGGGCGTCGATTTTGACGGCGAATGAGGCACACGGCCCTGGACACGGGCGTGTGCCAGGCCGTGTTCGGTCCAGATTGGACATTTCAGTCCCGAATCAAAGCCATTTGTTTCTTTAATAGGTGGTCCAACGGCTGGGGGGTTGTTCCTGATGGGATATACCCGGGATTGGGCCTTTGAAACCTGTTGGGTAATGTATCCACAATTACCCAGATTTGAGGAAGCCTCCTGTCAAGCTAAGATGAATTCATAATGTATTTGATGAAATCTTTTAAGTTGTGCTTGCAGTTATTCCACGCTAAGTGCACTCCAATGTGAGGGTGCAGTAGGTCAATATACACGGGTCTGCACGAAGTAATCCCTCGTTGAGCAGATCAGTGTGTTGGCCTACGTGTACTCTCTCTATTGGAGTGTACTTATTTTCAAGTACATGGCTGTGATATTGCAAGAGCAGACAAGGAGCAAGGATGAGTCAAAGAGCAGCTCAGAGGAGGAAAGACGAAAAATCATCCAAGTATTATTCGACGAGAATCACTAAGTGATTCTCGCCGATTCGGCGAGAATCACTAGTGATTCTCGCCGAATCGTCGGGAATCACTGGCTGATTCTCGCCGTCTCTATCCGGCTACATCAAAGCATGCAAATCTGGTGCTAAGTCATAATCGTCGAGAATCATCAAGTGATTCGGGAGAATCACTAGTGATTCTCGCCAAATCGTCGAGAATCACCTGTTGATTCTCGCCGATTCGACGAGAATCACCTTCGATTCTCGCCGATTTTGACTTGGGCAATTTTCTGGATCCCACTGGACCAGATCAAATGTTAAGGCTCTATTTTGAACCGCTTTTAGGGTTTCTTCAGGTGGGACACACAACGGTCATAAAAGAGTATTCTACTGTATAAATACACGCGTATTTTTGAATAGTAGAATATTGAAGAAGATTTGAAAAAGCCGGGCGGCCGACCTAGACCAAAATCGCGAAACCTGCTCCGCCGCCGTCGCCGCTCGTGCAAGTTGTTCGCCGACCTTGATCGTGGTTTCTTCCAGATCTCCCGGTGACAGAAGCTTAGCCAAGCATAGCGTCTCACGCGTCTAACCAGAGATCCTTTATCTCTTGATTTGTTGATCGGGAGAACCTTCCCCGTCCGAATCGATCGAGACGATCGATCCTAGTGTGACCGTTGGAAGACCTTGCTAGCTTTGCTACGAAGTTTGAATCTCCAAAGTACAGCAGCCGCACACCGTCGTCGCCGCCGATCCCGAGAACCAAGCCGCCGCCCTTCTTGCCGCCGTCGGTTCCGGGGAGATTCTCTCCAAGAGAGATCTAGGGTTGTGGACTCTTCGTTGACATTAAGAACACGTCATCGAACGAAGAGGGACACCTTAGTCTCCATAAGTAGTTTGTATTTCTTGTACATTCTAGTTCATTTTTGTTATAAAGGAACGTTGGTTCCTAGTTGTAAGGGTTGGGTGCAACCCGTGTTGTGGGAGTGTTGTCTCCTATGTGTGGAAGGGTTCCTTCCGATAGTGCAAGGATTAGATTTCAATCCTGTTGGCGAAGTGATCGAGTCGTCCCTTGTTGGGAGATAGGTCGAAGGGGGAAAGTGGATGTACCCAAATCGGGGAACCACTATAAATTGCTTGTGTACTTTCTTTGCTGTGCTGTTTTATTTTCGTGTGCAGGTACAAATTTAATTCCGCAAAAATGCTGCACGTCACCTATTCCCCCCCCCCCTAGGTGAAGGTAGTTGACACTAGGTGGACTTTCAAGTGGTATCAAAGCCAGGTTACTCGTCAAAAAGGTTAACACCTTGAGTAGAATCCTGCCACCTGTGTCAAAAGCATGGAGCTGGATCATGGGATCTCTCCACTAAGACTTCCCACGTACACTAAGGAGTATTATCCCGTCTGGAAGATGAGATTATCCTATTACCTGGAGGCTATCGATCCTCGAGCATCTCTCATCTTAGAAGAGGGTCCTTTCATTCCTATGAAGACCTCCAGCTCTGGAAAGGATATCCCAATCCCCAAGGGTATTTCTGAGATGTCAGAAACTGAATGAAAGATATAGTACCTAAACACCTAGAGGGGGGGGGGGGGGGTGAATAGGTGACCAAATTCTTTTTAATTTTTATGGCAGCAATCAGTATTTTACACAGATTTATATCTACTATTTCACAGCAATCACACATCATTCACAGCAAACCACAGCACACAGAAGACATACAATTTTATAGTGGTTCCCCAAGGTTTGGGTACATCCACTTTCCCCCTTCGCCTATCTAGCAGTGTACTAGATTCGGCCCAACTGCTCCACTATCTCAGAACCTAAAACAGGTTCCTACACTTCAGGCCCAAGGCCCTACAACTCAGCTTCTTCACAAAGCCTACACTCAGCCACAAAGGCCTACACTCAGACACCAAGGCCTACAATCAGCCACCAAGGCCTACACTCAGAGATTTCAATCTCCTACACTCAGGCTCTCAAGCCCTACACTCAGCCTTTATAATTACAGGCTTACAAGACTCAGATCCAAAGGATCCTACAAGATAAAATGATTACAAAATTGTGACTCAACAACTCAAAGAAAAGAGAGAGAAGAGTTGTGAGTTTCTTGATGAATTTTTGGAAGAACTCAGCTGAAATCAATCTGACTTAGCTTTCTTCAAAGCTTCTTGAAAGTAGAACTCAATAAGATTGACTCCTTCTGCAGTTGATCCTTGATCTCTGCTACTTAAGATCCAGAATAATTCTGAACCCTTCTTCTCAGCCTGGTTCCAAAGCTGATATCTTGGATGGAGCTCTCTCTCTCCAACTTCTTAGATCTTCACTTGATAGCTAGATCTTCTTTAGACAATCACTTGATCTGAACTTTTTCTTCTTCAACCAGTTTCTGTAGACTGTATAAACCTATTTATAGGCCTTCTTCATGGTAACCGGCTGGTCCGGTCCATAACTGAATTCTGACAACTCTGACAGGTGATGTAGACCGGCTGGAATGGCAGCTGTCAAGTCATCCAGTCAGTTCTTGAAAATTCTGTAACTGTCTTTAAGTGTTGAGACTATCTGTCTTTAAGTGTCGACACTTATAGACCAAGTGTCGACACATGTTGTCTAAGTGTCGACACTAGCCTACAAGGTGTCGACACAACTCCTTGTGTTGTAGATTTTATATCTCGACACTACTTCTTCTTCATGTGTCGACACTGAAATTGAGTGTCGACACGAGTACTTGTTCTTCAGAATTTTGCTGAATTCTTCTAAGTGTCGACACAACACCTTTGTGTCGACACATTTTCATGTGTTGAATCTGTTAAGTGTCGACACTGCTTCTTGGTGTCGACACATATCTTCAGTGTTGATACTTGTTGAGTGTCGACACATTGCTCTGGTTGTCGACACATTCTTATTTTGTCGAGACTCTGGCTGAGTGTCGACACATCTCCTTAGTGTCGACACTTGTACTTAGAATATTTTGTTGAACTTTGTTGTTCTTTGCTAAGTGTCGACACAGCTCCTTGTGTCGACACTTTCTTCAAGTGTTGAGTCTTCAGCTAAGTGTCGACACATTGTTCTGGGTGTCGACACCTACTTCAAATGTTGACTCTTCAGCTGAGTGTCGACACATTGTTCTGGGTGTCGACACTTGTACTTAGTCTCTGCAGACTTTTGCTGAGTGTCGACACATCTTCAAGTGTCGACACTTTCTGGTGTAGACACTGTTTCACTGGGTGTCGACACAACTGCTATGTGTCGACACAGCTTCACTGGCTTTTCTTCATTGAGTGTCGACACAGCTCCTTGTGTCGACACTTTCTGTCTGGTGTCGACTCAGCATCTCTGGTGTCGATACAATGACTCCAAGTGTCGACACTGCTTGCCTGGGTGTCGACACAAGTCTTCTTAAGTGTCGACACTTTCCCTCTGGGTGTCGACACATGGACTTAGAAACTTTTTCATCATTTCCTGCAAATACTTAGCCTGCACAAGTAAACTCAAAACACATCAAATACATTTTGATGTATATCATTGAGTTGGGTGAGGCTTCTTCAAATCAGGTACATTTGAACCAATGTACCCAACAATCTCCCCCTACTTGGAGAAGTCATAACCCTTAGTCAATGATATACACCATTCATAATAAAATTACAAAATGATGTAAAGCAGGATTATATATAGCAGGGCAAACATAAACATGTATGAAACAAATATGTACATATAGATTGCATCACAGAACAATTATGAAATAAATTTAACACATAGCAAATTTATTACACAACACATTGTTCCAATACTTTGTCATATTCATATTTCAAAAAGTTTACAGAATGTTTTACATCAAAAGATTACATAGTAAACTTTAAGAAAATTCTAATTCTATTTCTGTTCAGGCTCCTTGATCATTATTCCTTTGCCAGCTTGTACTTTGGCTTGAACAGGAGCTTCAGTAACTTCAGCATCAGCAGGTTTCTTGCCTTTCAGATCTTTCTTCTTTAGCTCTTCTGCTTTAATCTTTTGCCTTTCAAAATAATGATAAGGCTTGAGAAAGTACTTGCTAGGCTCCAAAGCAGTAGGAGGTAGCTTTACCATCTTGGCCTTTCTCCTGTATTGGACTATAGCCTCCTGCCTTATCTCATGCTTTCTCCATTCAGCCTCAGAAAACCACTTGTTCCTGTCTTGAATGTTATCCTTTGCAGCTTTCCATGCAGTTAAAATAATGTTCCTAGAGGTGGGGCTCCACTGCTCAAAGTCAGGTCTTTGTTCAGCTTGCTCCCTGAACCTCTTCTTTGATAATCTGGTTTCTTCTTCAGCTTGCTCCTTTAAGATGGCTTCCTGTAAAGCTTCAGAGACAGGCTGAACAACTTTCTCTATTATGACATTGTCCTTACCCCCAGGTGGGCTATACATGGACTGTATGTCAGCATGGATCATGTCAAAATCTGGTGGAGGATAGATCACTTGAGCTACTTCTGGTTGCTCACCTCTAAGATAGGCAGGGTTAATTCCAGATTCTGCTACATTATCATCATCACAAAGAGGAGGATAACCAAGAGTGGCTCTGATGGAATTAGAAACCCATTTTGCATGGTCAGAGCCAGCTTTGACTAAGACCCTCTCCCCCTTTATGACTTCTCTTTCTATGTGATCCCTTAAGTAATCTTTTTGAAATCTGATTTGGGCATTGAGATAATTGACTTCATCCCTGTAGAAAGGTCTTAACCTTTGGAGTTTTTCAGAGATCAGCTTCTGAGAGTCTTGAATAGCAATTGTAATATCAGTTAAGCTCTCTTGCAGTGCTTTATCAAAAGCTGTCATAGCAGTAGCAGTAGAAGATGTCTGGCCAGCAGCAATGTTCTTTATCTTTGTGACAATAGCATTGTGTGATTGTGTCAAATTGTCATTCATTCTTATTTGGTTTTCTAGAACATACCCCTGCTTCTGTGCTATGTCATCTACTTGAGCCTTTATCTTTTCCTGATGTGTAGCAAGATAGACTACTGTATTCCCACCCTTGTGGAAGCAGTCAGTCATCTCTTTCTTATTGAGATTCATCTCAAATCTTATGGATTTAATATCCTGGGCCAAATCAAATTGCAAAGATTTCTGCCTTTCATCTACATACTTCTCAATAGCCTGCCTGTGCTCATCCAGTTTAATTTGCATTGCCACCATTAAAGCACTATAATCAACAGTTGGAGCTGGCAGTGATATAGGCTGTGGTGCAACAGTTTGTAAGGCCCTCTTATAATTTTGACTCCTTCTTTTGAAGACCTGAAACTTCTGTTTCTTAGCTCTTCTAGCCTCCTCATCTTCAGATGCTGAGGAGCTGGCTATGTCTACCCTCTCCTTAGGGCTTGGAGGTAACTCCTTCTGCACTTCTGGTGCCTTCTCAGTTTCTTGCCTTGCAGGCTCTTCAACATGTACTACTTGCTCCCCCTCAATTGGAACATTCTCCTCTTCACCAGCAGCATTGTCCTTGTCAAAGTCTGCTTGATCCAGATTTAGAAATAAATCTTCCATGGTATACTCTTGTGGAGAATGAGCTGGAGAAATTCTGGGCTCATCTACCACTGAGACAAACTGAGCTGCAGCAGATGTGTCTTCCATGACAACATCTGGGACTTGACTAGCAGTCTTTGGTTGCTGATAAACATCAGACAAATCAATATCTTCTATAGGAAAAACCAAAGCATTAAGCTCAGTAATTACCTCTAGAATTGTGGCTGTAGCTTGCTCACTTTCAAGAGGAGTGGGTTCTTCCACAACTAGTGGCTCCCCTGGATGTGATCCTTGTGTATGGGGCTAGCTTGAGGTAGCTCCCCCTGGATTTCAGCAACTTCTTGTTGAGCAGAAGACTTCTCAACAGTCTCTTCTTCATGCTCATCAGGTGTGAAGACAACTTGCTCTTCACTTTCAGAGCTGCTGGATGGCTCCTGAGCCACTAGGGCAGACTTCCTCTTCTTCTTGAGTGGGGTTTCCTTTTCAGAAGTGATCTTCTCAGGGGTTGGCATCTCCTTAGTCAACACCCGGTCCCATCTGGAGAAGATCCTCATATCCATCTTTCTCATATGGTTGATTTTTGTTCCAGCTGCTTGACTCATTATCTCTGGAATACTTCCAGCAAGGTATAGACTTATGATCCTGCCCAAGTTTGGCTTCTTTAGGCTTTCTTTAATCTTCTCAAAAACTACTACAAACCAGTCTGTTTGCAAAGTGAAGATGATCCGTGTCATAATACTGAACATATGGGCTGATACTCTATCATGCCCTCCAGGTTTGCTTAGGATTACTTTGCCTACAATTTCAGAGAGGAATTTCCCCTGACTATTCATTCCCTTCCTGTTAAACACAGATCCTATTTTCATTTTAGAATCTAGACCACACCATGTCAATGCTTCTCTTGTCTTAGAAGCAGTTACTTCATCCTCTTCCTTAGTTCTTGGTAGCTGTAGAATCTTCCTCAAGCTCTTAGGTGATACCTTCACCTTCTCACCATGAACCCTAGATTTGATCTTGAATCCAGTTTCGTCTACCTTAGCTCCATTGAGGAATTCCAGTACCTCTTTCTTCCATATTTTAGTAGGTTCTGAAACAAGATATTCTAACCCTAAGTCGGCAACTAGGGTTACTAATGTCTTGATCTCCGGGTCTGCATCAACAAATGCATCGCGCACCAGTTCATACCCTTCGTTGACGTTCTCCTCAAGATTTGGCGCCATTAGGGTTTGAAGAATTTTGACTAGAGAGAAGAGAGGTGTCGACACACAAGTTTTGGTCTCGAAACTTTTGAAAGCGTGTCGACAGACTAAGGCAAAACCCTATTTATACCTTTCTAATTTTGAAGATGAAAAGGCGGGCAGCCAACTTAAATTGTGTCGACACTGGCAATAAGTGTCGACACATACTTATAATGTCTCGACACCTATGTGTCGACACAAGTTTAGTCAACAGATTATATGTGTCGACACTTGTTTATGTGTCGACACCACTTAACTCGACACATAGTCGAGACTTTACTTAGATAATTCTGAGTAAACACTATGTGTCGACACCACCTTGGTTGTGTCGACACCAACTTGTCATGTGTCGATACTAATATTCTGAAGTGTCGACACTAACTTTCTAGATGTGTCGACACCTTTTCCCTGAAGTGTCGACACCAATTTTCTATGTCGACACATATATCTCTGTGTGTCGACACCTTTTTACTTAGCCAATTTCCAATACTATAAACTTACTCTAAGTTTATCATTCCTAGTTCAATTTTAAACCTATTGAACTTAGCTTCTTCTAGGGGCTTAGTATACATATCAGCTAGTTGATTATCAGTTTTAACATATTCTAGTAAAATATCTTCTTTCTCTACATGCTCCCTAAGAAAATGATATTTTATCTCAATATGTTTAGTTCTATTATGTGAAACAGGGTTAAGTGCAATTTAAATATCACTTGTAGAATCACAGAAGAGTGGAGTTCTACTTACCTGAAATCCATAGTCCTCAAGCTGATGTTGTATCCACAGAAGTTGAGCACAGCAACTTCCTGCAGCCACATACTCTGATTCTGCAGTGGAGATAGCCACACTTGTTTGCTTTTTGCTACTCCATGAAATCAGTCTTCCACCTAGGAATTGACAGGTTCCAG
This sequence comes from Platanthera guangdongensis, assembly GCA_039583875.1. NCBI lineage: Eukaryota > Viridiplantae > Streptophyta > Magnoliopsida > Asparagales > Orchidaceae > Platanthera > Platanthera guangdongensis. The sequence continues at coordinate 189,201,532 of CM077152.1, forward strand.
TAGTGCTTTTTCTGTCTTCTTTGCATCCTGCAAAGTCTGCATCTGAATAACCTGTTAGATCAAAATCCCCATTCCTAGGGTACCAGAGGCCTAGATAAGGAGTGTCCTTTAGATATCTCAATATCCTTTTGAATGCAGTCAAATGAGACTCTTTAGGGCAGACTTGATACCTTGCACAGACACATGTAGCATACATGATATCTGGTCTACTTGCAGTCAAGTATAATAGAGAGCCAACTATCCCTCTATACAAGGTTTCATCTACAGGCTTCCCTGCATCATCCTTGCTAAGAGACATACTTGACCCCATAGGAGTCTTCATGATGCTAGATGAATCCATACCATACTTCCTTATGAGTTCTAGGGTGAACTTGGACTGGCATATGGATAAACCACTCTCAGTCTGTCTTACTTGGAGACCCAAGAAGAACTTTAGCTCTCTCATACTACTCATCTCAAATTGACCTTGCATTAGCTTTGCAAACTTTTTGCAAAGGCTACTTTCAGTAGACCCAAATATAATGTCATCTACATATATTTGGACTAGTATTACTTTGCCTCTAGATTCCCTAAGGAATAGAGTCTTGTCTATTTTCCCCCTTGTGAACTTATTCTCAATGAGGAAACTAGACAGGGTTTCATACCAAGCCCTAGGGGCTTGCTTCAACCCATATAAAGCTTTCCTAAGTCTATAGACATGATTAGGTAGAGTTGAATCAACAAAACCTGAGGGCTGTTCCACATAGACTTCCTCTTTAAGATTACCATTTAGAAATGCTGACTTGACATCCATTTGGTAAACTTTGAATCCTTGATAGGTTGCATAGGCCAGGAACATTCTTATGGCTTCCAGTCTGGCTACTGGAGCAAAGGTTTGATCAAAATCAATACCTTCTTCCTGCCTATATCCTTTAGCAACCAGTCTTGCTTTGTTCTTAATGATGACTCCTTGTTCATCCATCTTGTTCCTATAGATCCACTTGGTTCCAATTATATTGTGGTCTTTAGGTTTAGGAACAAGCTCCCAGACCATGCATCTCTTGAATTGATTGAGTTCTTCTTGCATAGCCTCAATCCAAAGAGGGTCTTTGATGGCTTCTTCAAACTTCTTAGGTTCAATTTGGGATAGAAAGCTGGAGTAGATTGCTACATTCAGGTTTCTGCTCCTTGTTTGTACCCCTTGTCTTGGATCACCAATGATTTGCTCAGCTGGATGATCTCTTAGATGCCTATTGGCTGGAGGCATCCTGACTTCAGGTTGAGCTTCTTCAACATCTTCATCATGTTGTACTCCTTGAACTTCATCAGCAATTGGTATATGTAGTTCTCCCCCTAGACAACAGCCACTGTCTTCTACCTGCTGTCTTGTAGTAGGTTCTTCTTCTATAGTGAGCTTGTCCATCTTCTTTGTTAAACCTGTGGGGCTGCATACACTACTAGACAACTCATTGTTAATAAGTCTAGTTTCATCAAATACTACATATACAGTTTCTTCTACAACTTGAGTAGACAAGTTGTAGACTCTATAAGCCTTACTATTGTTGCTGTACCCAACAAAAATTCCCTCTTGGGACTTGGCAGCAAACTTAGTCAAGTAAGACTTTCCATTGTTAAGTATGAAGCACTTACAACCAAAAATCCTGAAGTAGGATAGGTTTGGTTTCCTGCCTTTCACAACCTCATAGGGGGTCTTGTTGAGGCTTTTAGTTATGGTAGCCCTATTAATAACATGGCATGCAGTATTGACTGCTTCAGCCTAAAAGTATTCTGGTAGTGATGTATCACTTAATAGGGTCCTCCCTGCCTCAATCAAGGTTCTATTCTTCCTTTCAGCAATGCCATTTTGCTGAGGTGTTCTTGGTGAAGAAAACTCTTGAAATATCCCAAAGTCTTCACATAGTTTTGTCATGCTATCAGACTGAAACTCAATACCATGGTCACTTCTTATTTTGACCACTGTACTATTTAGTTCATTCTGAATTTGTCTAACAAAGCTATAGAAGACATTGGGTGTTTCAGATTTCTGTCTAAGAAAGAACACCCAGGAAAACCTTGAGTAGTCATCTACAACTACAAAGGTATAGACCTTCCTACCTACGCTGTGAACTGGCATTGGACCAAAGAGATCCATATGCAAGAGGTATAAACACCTCACAGCATCTTTGTTTTCTATGCTTCTAAAGGTGGATCTAGTCTGCTTGCCCTTTTGACAAGCTGAGCAAATACCATCTTTAATACACTTAACTTGAGGATCATTCCTCACTAACTCTTTACTAAAGAGTTTGCCAATTGTCTTGTAGTTTAGATGGGCTAGCCTCTTGTGCCATTTGACACAATGAGAGACTGTCTCATCAGCTACAAGACACACTTGAGAACCATTGGTCTCACACATAATATCTAGGCAGTAGACATTTCTTTTTCTATAGCCAGTCAAAATGATCTCTTGATCATTTGACCTCTTGATATGACAACCATCCTTAACAAATGAGATGTCATATCCTACATCACTTAATTGATTTATACTAATTAGGTTGTGTTTCAAACCTTTAACATAAGCCACTTGAGTAATGGTAACTAAGTTACTAGAAATGTTACGAAACCCTTTGATGATTCTTTTTTCAGAACCACCAAAGGTGACTTTAGGACCATCTTTGATTGGAGTGTAGTCCTTTAGCAATTCCCTTGTTCCAATCATATGTCTGGAATATCCACTGTCCAAGTACCATATTGGGGCATGGCCACTTGGACTCACCTGCAAAACAGATTAATGAACCTTAGAACCTAAAGCATTCTTGGGTCCTTGGTACTTGTTAGTTTGCATCCTGACAAGGCTACCTGCTGGTTTTCCAACAGACAGTTTGCTACTCACTTTGGCACTAGCATTGTGCCAACAGTCCATTGCATAGTGGCCTACCTTGCCACAGCACCAACACTCAAACTTATTGTACCTTTGCTTAGGTACAGTCTTTGCTGTTTTATCTACAGCAGACTTGTTAAGAGTTGGGGCTTTGCCCTTGGACATAGACTTGGACTGAACAGTCCTAGCAGGTCTTGTAAATCCCAGTCCAGCTTTACCTTTGTGATGAACAAATTCATCAATTATGGGTAAAATAGACTTTGGTTTTGAAAACCTAGCAACTAAGTCCTTCTCCTTCTGAAGATTAATCTCCAGACTCTTGATTTGATCATTCTTAAATGATATAGTTCCCATTTGAATCACAGTTATGTGTTTCAATCTGGCTATCTCATTAAGCTTTTGATCAGCAAACAGCCCTAAATATGCCTCAGCATCTGACTCAGTTTCTGATGAAGAGATATCTGGCAGGGTCTTGTCCTTTTTGGCAACAAAAGACTTCTCTTTCTTGCCCTTGTATTGAGTCCTTTTCTTGTCACTAGACTCCTTCCTCTTCTCTGGACAGTCTGTAATGACATGTCCTTGTCTATTACAGCAATAACACACAATTTTTGATAGTGTAGCTTTGCTAGACTTGGACTTTTTCCTGTCTTTCTTTGAAGACTTCTTTTTCTGATAAGAGTCTTCCTTTCCCTGTGATGTAGAAGGCCTTGTCCTCCACTGTTTCTTCTTTAAAAATTTCTGAAAATGTCTTGTGAAGGCAGCAAAGTCCTCATCACTTTCACTGCTTTCAGATTTTGTGCTGACTGACTCATCTGACTCAGATTCAACTACCTTTGGAGGTGGAGTTGGTGACTTACTCCTGTACTTTCTGGGGACTTCTGATTTAAAGGCCACTGTTCTTTCTTTGTGTTCATTTCTTGTTGATTTCTCCTCTTCTTTCCTCACCATTAACTGCATTTCATAAGACAGCAGTTTGCCAAACAGTGTAGGTGGAGGAATTTCTCCCAGCTTTGTCATTTCCTTGATGGCACAGATCTTGGTGTCCCAATCTTTAGTTAGGGACCTTAGAAACTTATCATTGAGTTCATAATTACTGAACTCTCTACCATAGGACATGAGATCATTCACTATCATGTAGAACTTTTTATAGCACTCAGTTATGCTATCAGATTTTCCTTGTCTAAAACTTTCATACTCTTGATTTAGCAATGATTTTCTGTCTTGCCTCACTTCTTCAGAACCCTCCATATACACAATAAGAGTATCCCACATCTCTTTGGCTGTCTTACAGTGTATTAGATTCTGAAAAGTTGCATTATCTATGACACTCACTATGATGTTCTGAGCCCTTTTGTCCATGATGGCTAGAACAATCTCATCCTTTGTCATTTCAGAGAAATCCTTTGGTGTTCTCTGATTTGCATCTAATATTGACACCTTCATGGGCACATATGGACCTTCCTTTACTGTGATATAAATCCTAGGGTCTGAGGCTTCCATAAAGAGTCTCACCCTTTCCTTCCAGATCCCAAAGATCTCTTTCCTATATATAGGTAGCTTCATGAATCCCAATTCCTTGTGATTTTCAGTGGAACCCATGGTTCTTGTATTTTCTTGATTCTGTTATTGACTTAGACTGAATCTGCCAATCAGGATCTACTCAAACAGTTATGTCCCTTTTTGAGTAACCTCGCTTTGATACCACTTGAAAGATATAATACCTAAACACCTAGAGGGGGGTGGGGTGAATAGGTGACCAAATTCTTTTTAATTTTTATGGCAGCAATCAGTATTTTACACAGATTTATATCTACTATTTCACATCAATCACACAGCATTCACAGCAAACCACAGCACACAGAAGACACACAGTTTTATAGTGGTTCCCCAAGGTTTGGGTACATCCACTTTCCCCGTTCGCCTATCTAGCAGTGTACTAGATTCGGCCCAACTGCTCCACTATCTCAGAACCCAAAACAGGTTCCTACACTTCAGGCCCAAGGACCTACAACTCAGCTTCTTCATAAAGCCTACACTCAGCCACAAAGGCCTACACTCAGCCACCAAGGCCTACACTCAGCCACCAAGGCCTACACTCAGAGATTTCAATCTCCTACACTCAGGCTCTCAAGCCCTACACTCAGCCTTTATAATTACAGGCTTACAAGACTCAGATCCAAAGGATCATACAAGATAAAATGATTACAAAATTGTGACTCAATAACTCAGAGAAAAGAGAGAGAAGAGTTGTGAGTTTCTTGATGAGTTCTTGGAATAACTCAGCTGAAATCAATCTGACTTAGCTTTCTTCAAAGCTTCTTAAAAGTAGAACTCAATAAGATTGACTCCTTCTGCAGTTGAACCTTGATCTCTGCTACTTAAGATCCAGAATAATTCTGAACCCTTATTCTCAGCCTGGTTCCAAAGCTGATATCTTGGATGGAGCTCTCTCTCTCCAACTTCTTAGATCTTCACTTGATAGCTAGATCTTCTTTAGACAATCACTTGATCTGAACTTTTTCTTCTTCAACCAGTTTCTGTAGACTGTATAAACCTATTTATAGGTTTTCTTCATGGTAACCGGCTGGTCCGGTCCATAACTGAATTCTGACACCTCTGACAGGTGCTGTAGACCGGCTGGAATGGCAGCTGTCAAGTCATCCAGTCAGTTCTTGAAAATTCTGTAACTGTCTTTAAGTGTCGAGACTATCTGTCTTTAAGTGTCGACACTTATAGACCAAGTGTCGACACATGTTGTCTAAGTGTCAACACTAGCCTACAAGGTGTCGACACAACTCCTTGTGTTGTAGATTTTATATCTCGACACTACTTCTTCTTCATGTGTCGACACTGAAATTGAGTGTCGACACAAGTACTTGTTCTTCAGAATTTTGCTGAATTCTTCTATGTGTCGACACAATACCTTTGTGTCGACACATTTTCATGTGTTGAATCTGTTAAGTGTCGACACTGCTTCTTGGTGTCGACACATATCTTCAGTGTTGATACTTGTTGAGTGTCGACACATTGCTCTGGGTGTCGACACATTCTTCTTTTGTCGAGACTCTGGCTGAGTGTCGACACATCTCCTTAGTGTCGACACTTGTACTTAGAATATTTTGTTGAACTTTGCTGTTCTTTGCTAAGTGTCGACACAGCTCCTTGTGTCGACACTTTCTTCAAGTGTTGAGTCTTCAGCTAAGTGTCGACACATTGTTCTGGGTGTCGACACCTACTTCAAATGTTGACTCTTCAGCTGAGTGTCGACACATTGTTCTGGGTGTCGACGCTTGTACTTAGTCTCTGCAGACTTTTGCTGAGTGTCGACACATCTTCAAGTGTCGACACTTTCTGGTGTAGACACTGTTTCACTGGGTGTCGACACAACTGCTATGTGTCGACACAGCTTAACTGGCTTTTCTTCATTAAGTGTCGACACAGCTCCTTGTGTCGACACTTTCTGTCTGGTGTCGACACAATGACTCCAAGTGTCGACACTGCTTGCCTGGGTGTCGACACAAGTCTTCTTAAGTGTCGACACTTTCCCTCTGGGTGTCGACACATGGACTTAGAAACTTTTTCATCATTTCCTGCAAATACTTAGCCTGCACAAGTAAACTCAAAACACATCAAATACATTTTGATGTATATCATTGAGTTGGGTGAGGCTTCTTCAAATCAGGTACATTTGAACCAATGTACCCAACACTGAACTCTCATTATTTAACCTGTACAAGATGATTCGTCAGATCATCATCGATGTCTGATCTGGACCTTCTCGATCTAGATTGGAAAAATGTGAGACAGCCAAATCTATGTGGGTAACCATCTCAGAGCTGATGGGAGGATCAAAGAAAGTAGGGATCTGCTGTCAGCAAGAGGATGAAGCCTATGTGGGGGTCCTCGCCTCTGAAGATGAAGGCAAGGATCAATCAGACAACATCAGGGCTCTAGTGTCCTTGTCAGAGACTAAAGAAGAAATTGAGGAAAGCAGTTCTGATGGGGCTGACACAACGATCTCTGGCGCTAGTGACAATAACTCTGAAGAGCAGGTAACTTCTTCATCTTGCCCCTTCTCTCTTGAAGTTCCTGAAGACGGGAACTGTTTCCCTTCAGAAAATCCTGATTCCCTGAAGAGAGCCCTTCAGAAAAGCAACCTACTTGTTGAGGAGCAAGCTCAGGAGATTGCTCGGCTGAAGATCTTGTTGGTTCTCCAATTGGCATCCAACAAGGTCAAGGACTCTAAAATCTCAGATCTAGAGAGTAGTCTAGAGAATGAGAAAAGGATAGTATCCAACTTTTCCAAGGTTGATGCTATGAAGAGAAAGGAAGAAAATGGGTGGATCTCCCGAATTATCAATTCATGGAGAAATGGGGAAACGGTATTACGACCCCCCACTCCAGGCAGGAAGGGTACTCATCATGCCTTCAGGTATGATCACAGGAACAATCGTGGTCACTGCAAGGGTGATCTGTCCTCATGTGGAGACACCCATAGTGCAAGGGCTGTCATGGCCACCCATGAGAGAATACCTAAGGCTCATTCTGAGCCCTTTGTATTCTCGGCCACTGCCCCTACTCGGCAGGAATCTGCTGGTATCAGCTCTCAGAATGCTTCTCTCCACCCAAGGACATAGGAAAGGGAGTTTAGAAGTCATGCAGTAAGTTCTCATGGGGCCTCAGGAAGGGGGCTGACTGAAATGAAGGCACCACCTCACAGGCCTCATGACGCTCACTACATGCATTCCTTCCACCCTTCCATGTGTCACGGTGGAAGAGGTAATTTTGGGAGCAGATCCAGATCTATCCCGTTTGGACCTAGGCTCATGACTACCTCAGTCACTGGATCAGGTCAGAAACGGAGATACAACATTCACACGTGTTGGTGCTGTGGCAAGGTGGGACACTTTGCCATAGACTGTTGGCACAACCCCTCTGTATCAAGGGCAAGGGCCTATCCACATCTTCTGGGCAGAGGTAGTCTTCCTGACAGGATTTCTGAGGGAAGGCATTCGACTGTTTATGCTAACAAGAACCTAGGACCCAATATGTATTGGGTTCCTAAGGTAAGGTAACTCTCTTTTGCAGGGTAGTCTAGGTTCCCGTAAATATGATGGGAACTAGACAGTAGAGGTTTCAAGACTGAATTGGAATAAGCATCTGGAATAACAGAAGTGATATCTACATTGGCATACTCACATTGAGCACCTGGTATGTTTTAACCAGAGGGGCTAAATGATAACTCTCATAATCCCAGGTATTTTTGATCAGCTCCAAGACTTGAGTCATATTGTATCGACATTTACATATATATATATATATATATATATTTATATATATATACACATATATGTGTGTACACCTAAGGATAGGTTAACGCGGTAAACATAAACCTTAGATACATCAATAAAGATTTATCTGTAATTCCACTGGTAGATTCGAGAACTAACATCTACAGGCGTAAATTAGTTCACTGAAAACTAACGAAGATACGTCATTGGAAATCACTACAACTTACAATTGACATCAAGAAATGTATGGAAAAACCCGGTTCAAACCCTAAATAGATTGGCATTAAGAAATATATATATACTTAGAAGATTTTTAAAATTGTCTTGATATCAGAAGACTTCGAGAATCACGCATGCCTCTTAACCCGTAGATTCCTATTAAAGAATCCCTTCGATTTCGACATAGAAAAACCCCCGCCGATCCTTAGCATCTCGCTCTTCACACGGAAACCCCGTTAAAACCCTATTAAATCGGTCCATATCGCACAGGAATCCCGCCGACCCTTCATATTCCGCAGGAAACTCACCGAAGGAAACTCGCCGAAGGAAACTCGCCGATTCTTCCCCTTTCGTCGACAACCGCAGGAATCCCGCCTTTTCTTCCGTTGATATCAAGCAGGCAACTCGCCGATTCTTTCCTCTGTAGATCACTCCTCTCACATCCAGGGCGCTCGTCCAAGTCACGGCGGATTCGATCGACCAAAGTCGCGATCGTCTTCCGGTTTCCCATCGTTTCCGTCGATTCTCACCTTCTACGCTCTTGGGTAACCACTTTCTCACCCTTACAGTGACTTAATATTAGTGTAGCTTCCCTCTTGATTTCTGATTAGGCGTAGTCTTGGGATTTCAGTCTTGCAATGGCTCCAAGGACAACCGCCGGCCTGGTCACTGGATGTGAGTTGGTACGAACAGGGTTCTCACATGCTTCTGATGAATTCAGAAACATCATCATCATGCTTGAAGAGGCTGGACTCTCCTTCATACTGGAGCACCCCTGCAAAATCTTGGACAAGGAAGTGATGGAGTTCTTCGCAACCGCCAAACTCCGGAATGAAGACTCTCTCATCAAGAGTGAGGTTGCAGGGGCAAAGATCAAGATGTCTGCAAGCAAGCTGACCCAATACTTGCAGCTCACTAGCTCTGCGCACGAGGATTATCTGGAGGAACAGGATAAAACCAGGACATTATTATTCTGTGGACTCGCTCGAGGAACTAGATCGATAAAGCGAAAGGATATGAATGAGGAGGGGAAACTTCTGTCAGACATCATTGGGAAATTACTCATATGCAAACCGGGCTCTCATGACCACATCTCTGCGGACATGTTCAAGATACTTGTGGCAATTGTCTGCAGAAAGAGATTCAACTGGGGGGCATTGCTTTTTGAGAAGATAAAGGACACTCTCAGATCTCCAAGTTTTGGAAGAATTATCAGCCTATATCTCAATCAGTTAAACGGAGATAGGTTTGACATGAGTAAAGGAGTTCCACTGCATTATTTGAAGAAAATGGACTCGAGTGTATTTTACAGATGGGAGAGACGCATCGGGCAGGCTGCCATGGTAGAAGAACAAGAAGAATCTCCTGCCGAGGACGGAACTGTAGCTGATTCCTTGGTTATCCCCAGTGAAATTCCTGATGCACTGACTGCAGGAATTGAGGGGGAGCCTCTACCCGCTTCTGATAATATCATATCTGACATCTCTCAGATAGCTAGAGATGCAGTTGCGGATATACAAGAAGAAAGTGAAGCTGTGATGGAAAATGAGGTGGCCCTGAACGTGCATGATATAGGAGCCGAAGGTAATGTAGAGGAAAATGATGAGGGAGGTTTGAAAGATGATGCAGCTGAGAATGATTTCATGGATGATGAGGATGAGGAAGAAGGAAATGTGGGACAGGAAGCATTGGAGCCTCAGGACATCACTGAAGTTCCATCTGACAAGCACGTTCCTGAGATCATTCCTGAGAACATTGGTGCAACAGTGGAGGGGGAGTCCTCTCAGCAGAGACTACTAAGTACTTCCGAGAAATCTACTGAGGCTGCAAGTTCTCCCCCTTAGAGACTGTGCTAGTGTCCAGCTCTACAAGTGCATCTGCTGAAGAGCAAGGCCAAGGCATGCCTCAGGATCATCCACTACGAGCTGATCTATCCAATCACACCGTGAATGTTATTCAAGGTATCGTGGATGAGCTCAAAGCACCTTTTGAGAAAGCTCAAAATAAAATGTTAAAAAGAATTAAGAAATCTGAGAATCTCATGCTCAAGAATGTTGTGGAAATCAATCACAAACTAGATTTGATGGAAAAGATGTTTGAAGACAAGTATACAGCGGCCGGCCAAGCTGTAACTCTTCTTATGGACGGATTAAAAAAGAACACCGATACTCTCGCCGTAGTAAATCAGAATTCTCATGTCGTAGCAAATAATATTCAAAAGTTTGATGGCAATATGGTGACTCTTAACAGCAATCAACAAGCCTTGGTTACTGAGTTCTCCAAGACTACAAAGCACATTGATGAGTCACTGCATTCTTATGCAAACTCCATTGCAGTCGAAGCCAAAAAGGGGGAGAAAGAATATATAGCTAAGATGGCCGAGCTTCAAGAAATCATAATCAATAAATTTGAGCAGTCAAACACATATGTTTATGACAGTTGTTGGTGGATGCTCAAACAAGCGTTAGGCGCTAACATCCCTGAGAATCCTGAGGGTACTCCTGCTCCTGAAATTAATACTGCGGCTGATGAAGGAGCCAGTGCTGAAGAAGCTCCTTTAAGTGAAGCTGATGCTCATAGGGCTGCTAGGGCCACCTCCAAGGCAAAACTAATGGCAATGTTTGACCAAGGAGCCCTAGCAAAAACTAGGGACAAGAGAAAATCTCAAGAAGGGACATCTAAGGAAACCAAAGCTGAAAAGAGAATCAGATTGAAGGAGGAGGAAGTAAGGAACGAAAGGTGGAGTCCGGTATCAAAGAGTATCATCTTGGACACATTCTGGCTACAAGAAAAAGGGGAAATCAATCGGAACGACGTATACAACCAGCATGAGTGGGAGCTGCACAAGACATATGAAGCTAAACGGAACATCTTCTTCAGGACCAACACTGCGGCAGATAAAGCTCCTCCTCCCAGATACTATCCAAAGCCCAAGGAGTACGTTGAGAGGCAAAGAAAGAAGTTTTTGGCTCAAAAACATAAGGATGACCTAGCCAAAGATCAATAGACAGAAATTTATAGCTTGTCATTGTCTCATGAACACTTCTATCTTTTCTTATTGTTATATGAACAATCTTGGGAATATATATATATATGTATATGAATTTATTATTGACTCAAGCTTTGATCTATTTGCCTCTATTTCCTTGTGCCGCATTTTAAATTCTATATGATGTATATATTATCTGGATGGTGGCATTCATCTTAGCTAGTAGGATTTTGGCTTCGTCAAATAGGGGGAGATTGTTGGGTAATGTATCCACAATTACCCGGATTTGAGGAAGCCTCCTGTCAAGCTAAGATGAATTCACAATGTATTTGATGAAATCTTTTAAGTTGTGCCTGCAGTTATTCCACGCTAAGTGCACTCCAATGTCAGGGTGCAGTAGGTCAATATACACGGGTCTGCACGACGTAATCCCTCGTTGAGCAGATCAGTGTGTTGGCCTTCGTGTACTCTCGCTATTGGAGTGTACTTATTTTCAAGTACATGGCTGTGATATTGCAAGAGCAGACAAGGAGCAAGGATGAGTCAAAGAGCAGCTCAGAGGAGGAAAGACGAAAAATCATCCAAGTATTATTCGACGAGAATCACCAAGTGATTCTCTCCGAATCGTCGAGAATCACTGGCTGATTCTCGCCGTCTCTATCCGGCTACATCAAAGCGTGCAAATCTGGCGCTAAGTCATAATCGTCGAGAATCATCAAGTGATTCGGCGAGAATCACTAGTGATTCTCGCCGAATCGTCGAGAATCACCTGTTGATTCTCGCCGATTCGACGGGAATCACCTTCGATTCTCGCCGATTTTGACTTGGGCAATTTTCTGGATCCCACTGGACTGGATCAAATGTTAAGGCTCTATTTTGAACCGCTTTTAGGGTTTCTTCAGGTGGGACCCATAACGGTCATAAAAGAGTATTCTACTGTATAAATACACGCGTATTTTTGAACAGTAGAATAGCGAAGAAGATTTGAAAAAGCCGGGCGGCCGACCTAGACCAAAATCGCGAAAACTGCTCCGCCGCCGTCGTCGCTCGTGCAAGTTGTTCGCCGACCTTGATCGTGGTTTCTTCCAGATCTCCCAGCGACAGAAGCTTAGCCAAGCATAGCGTCTCACGCGTCTAACCAGAGATCCTTTGTCTCTTGATTTGTTGATCGGGAGAACCTTCCCCATCCGAATCGATCGAGACGATCGATTCTAGTGTGACCGTTGGAAGACCTTGCTAGCTTTGCTACGAAGTTTGAATCTCCAAAGTACAGCAGCCGCACACCATCGTCGCCGCCGATCCCGAGAACCAAGCCGCCGCCCTTCTTGCCACCGCCGGTTCCGGGGAGATTCTCTCCAAGAGAGATCTAGGGTTGTGGACTCTTCGTTGACTTCAAGAACATGTCATCGAACGAAGAGGGACACCTTAGTCTCCATAAGTAGTTTGTATTTCTTGTACATTCTAGTTCATTTTTGTTATAAAGGAACGTTGGTTCCTAGTTGTAAGGGTTGGGTGCAACCCGTGTTGTGGGAGTGTTGTCTCCTACGTGTGGAAGAGTTCCTTCCGATAGTGCAAGGATTGGATTTCAATCCTGTTCGCGAAGTGACCGAGTCATCCCTTGTTGGGAGATAGGTCGAAGGGGGAAATTGGATGTACCCAAATCGGGGAACCACTATAAATTGCTTGTGTACTTTCTTTGCTGTGCTGTTTTATTTTCGTGAGTAGGTACAAATTTAATTCCGCAAAAACGCTGCACGTCACCTATTCCCCCCCCCCCCTTAAGTGAAGGTAGTTGACACTAGGTGGACTTTCAAAACCCTCACTTTTTCATGAGTGGTTATCTTTCTAAAGCTTAAAGAGAGAGGAGAGCCAAGGAAGGAAGAAGAAGCTAGATCCGACCATTGGAGGAGCTTCGAAGCTCCAAATCGCGAGCCGACTCCGGATCCACGGAGGCAAAGAGAGTGCGGTACTTTTCATCCGCTTACTTTTCCATGGCGCCAAAGAAGAACGCTAGGGTAACGATTCTCTTCTTGAGCATGTGAAGCTCTCCTTCTTTGCATAGGAAGCCCGCTCTCGCGAGTTTGCGGTGAGTTGGAGGCGTTCCTTCGGGTAGATATGTAAAGTCCCCGTTGTTTAGAGTCCGTATTCGAGAACGGACATAGGCATGATGTGTGAAGCCTACCCGGACATGTTGGTCTGGATCGGTGATGTTGCATTGAATAAATGCTGGAGAAGACTACGCGTGATTGATTGTTTTTCGGGTTTTCTACGTGGTAGATTGCAACAGGGAGCCTTGGGGATTAACCCAAAGGTGCACCCGGAAAACTGGGCGGATGCATGATCTTGCCAATTTGTGGGCCTAGGATCCAACTTGTACATAACTGGGTTATGTACTATTGTACGTTCGATTCACGAGCTTCGGGGAAACTTAACTCGTGCCGATGATATTTAAGTGTAGTGGCAAGTGAGCAACGGGTTGAGTGGGAACCATTCCTGCTTTATGTCGAGGGCATAGAGGTTGGGTCTTGCTGTCGATGACATTAAAGTGTCGTGACATAGGTTGTTGATGACATTAAAGTGTCGAAACATCTGCCTAAAAGACCAATTTGCTCACGAGATATTGCCATCCTGGAGATGGTAGTGAGTTAGCGGCTTAGACTGCGATCACCGAGAATGTGCCATGAGAGCACGAGGCGTGTGGCCATGCGTGCCAACGCCTGTGATGCAATGAGTTGATATATTGCTCGCTTATGCTAATGAAATGCAGGGAAGGAGCATCGCCGCCCCGAGTTGGGGGCGGGATCGTTATAATTTGGTCAGCATTGCTGACCGTTGCCTTTGTGTGCCACCGTGCGGTGGTTTTGTTGCTTGCAGGTGCTGCTGGACCAAGCGGTCAATAGCGGGCTAAAGCCCAAATTGCGAAGCCGGCCCTCGAAGGCCTAATTGGAGTGTTTACTGTTTTTATTCATGTATAGCCGGCCTGCGTGCTGTGGTTTGTAAATCATATAATATCATGTGAACCATTTTGTAAGGCCTTAAGGCCTGTACTTGTGTATGTACAACATTCCTATTTTAGTATTAGTGGACATTTATGCTTTTGTGCTGGGTTCTTTATTGCAACTTATTAATCTGCTTCCGCTAGAATGCTCTGTGTAGGACGTTATGATTGGTTGGATGGTTTCCATGAGTAACTGAAAGTGCAAGTTAGATCTGATATACTCTAGAGGGGGGGGGGTGAATAGAGTATGGTGCTTGCTAAAAACTTTTTACAACAGTTGTTGTAATCCCAAGTGAACAGGGAAGCAAATAATATAAAGTAATCTAGACAAGAATCAATCACAAAGCAATCACAAGCCACAGCCAGAAACAAAAATAAAGTAAGCAACCAGATGACACAAGGAGCTATAGTGGTTCCCCAATCAACCTGGGTACATTCACTCTTCTACCACCCTAGGTAGGAATCTACTGCAGGATGAGTTGATCAGGTGTCCTGGGCACCAATGAGCTTTTGATAAGGTGCTCAAAAACCAAACCAGATTTTTTGATCAGGTGTCTTGCCACCACTGAGTTTTGCTAAGGTCTCAGAAACCAATCACAAACTTTTGAAGGGAGTTTGAAAAACCCTTTACAGCAGAGAGAGAGAGAGAGAGGGATGAGAAGATCTTCTTCTTAATTAAGTCAAAGAAAACTTCTCCCCAGTTCAATTATTTCTTATCCACTAGAGCACCCATCAAGCATAGCTGATACCTAGAGATGGTATCATGGGCTGAGTGTTTAGCCAATAACACCTTTCCTACAACATCAGCCAAAAATCTGTACTCCACAGATAGATTTTTCTTCAGGAGTTTGCTAGGGTTTGCATCTGAATGACCCATTCTATTAAGTAAATCAGAAAATTCTTCTCCAGACAGTTCAGCAGAGTCTTCTCCAGAATTCAATCCAAAAATCTCTGTCAGGGCAGCAGGGGTTAGGGATACCTGGGTTCCTGATATTGATCCAATCACTGTATTTTGATCCTAGTTGTGGGCAGTATATACTCATTCCTTTATTTCATCAGTAGCTAACTTGATTCTGGTAGTCATTATTGTAACTAGCTTTTGTTCCTTGAAAAGTTCTAGAATATCTTGGATGATTTGATCACTGGTGCTGAAAGAATCCATGTCAATGTCAAAACCTGCATCAAATTTCATTGCGGCCAGAACTGCAACTAAGACGGCCATTGATTCCTGCAAAAATCAACAAACAAACGACCAAGTGTAGAGAAATTTGGAGGGAAGGAGAAAATTTGCAGAGAGAATGAAGGCGCAAAGAGAGAACGACGACCGAAAAAATGAATGTTATATTAGGGTTCGACGCAGAAAAGGAAAGATCGTTGAACTCTGTTCGACGATCGGGGCTTCTAAAGGAAACTGAAAGTTCATCAACATCATCGATCTCCGTTCGACGATATTGGAGAGCGTCGAGATCCGTTCGACGATAGTTCAGAAAACAAAATCGTCGAGCGCCGTTCGACGATCGCTGACTTGGAGAGATAGTTTAGACTATCTGAGAAGCGCTGAACTCTGGTCGATGATTTCGGAAAGCGTCGATCTCCGTTCGACGATCTGGGGGAAAATCGTCGAGCACAGTTCAGAGAGCAGAAACACTCTATACACTAGAAAAATCAAGATGTTTGCCTAGTCTTGGTCAATTATTAGAGTTTTAAAATCTTGGATATTATTTTAGACTTCCTTCATCTAACATTCCTAACTGATTTAGGAAGAAGGTATGTTTCTTTTCATCCAAGGGTTTGGTGAAAATATCTCCCCTTTGTAAATCAGTTGGGATATATTGAAGTTCAATTTTATTTTTCTCAACATTATCCCTTAAAAATTGATGCCTAATTTCTATATGTTTTATCCTACTATGGAGGACTGGATTTTGAGCTATAGAAATAGCACTGGTATTATCACAAAAGATTTTAGACTTCTCTAAGTTGTAGCCATAGTCTAGGAGTTGGTTTTGAATCCACAAGATTTGTGAACAACAACTACCTGCAACCATATATTCAGCTTCAGTAGTTGAAGTTGACAAAGATGTTTGTTTCTTGCAAAACCAAGAGACAAGTCTATCACCAAGAAACTGACAAGTTCCACTGGTGCTTTTCCTATCTATTCTGCATCCAGCATAATCAGCATCAGAAAATCCAGTTAAGTCAAATGCTGAATCTTTTGGATACCAGAGACCTAGATTTGGACAACTTTTTACATACCTGAGAATCCTTTTTACTAAGGTTAGGTGTGACTCTCTAGGGCTCACTTGGAATCTAGCACATATGCATGTAGCAAACATTATGTCAGGACTACAAGTTGTAAGGTACAGTAAATAGCCAATCATTGCTCTATATGTTGTCTGATCAACAGGTTTCCCATGTTCATCAGCATCTAATACAACATTAGTAGGCATAGGTGTTTTCATACATGATGCTTCAGACATACCAAATTTCTTAACCAATTCTTTTGCATACTTGGTTTGAGAAATAAATATGCCTTCAGCATGTTTTTTGATTTGCAATCCTAGAAAGAAGGATAGCTCACCCATGCTACTCATTTCAAATTTAGAATGCATTAGATTGGAGAACCTTCTGCACAAATTTGAATCAGTAGAACCAAAAATAATATCATCTACATAGATCTATACTAGTAGGGTATGAGACTTATGAGTTCTAATAAAAAGAGTTTGGTCTACTCTACCCCTTATAAATTCATTTTTCAGAAGAAAGCATGCTATGGTCTCATACCATGCTCTAGGAGCTTGCTTGAGACCATATAATGCTTTGTGCAATTTGAAAACATAATCAGGATGAGTTGGAGAGATAAAACCTAGAGGTTGTCTGACATAGACTTCTTCTTTGATATCTCCATTGAGAAAAGCACTCTTTGCATCCATCTGGTACACTTTGAAACCTTTGTGTGCTGCATATGCTAAGAAGATTCTTATGGCCTCCAACCTTACAGCTGGTGCAAAAGTCTGGTCATAATCTATCCCTTCTTCTTGAGAGTACCCTTGAGCAACTAGCCTTGCCTTGTTCCTTACAATGACTCCTTGATCATCCAACTTGTTTCTGAACACCCACTTTGTTCCAACAATGGAGTGATCCTTAGGCCTTGGTACTAGTTCCCAAACTTTGTTCCTTTCAAATTGATGCAACTCTTCTTGCATTGCAGTGATCCAGTGTGGATCTTGCTCTGCATCTTGAACGGATTGAGGTTCAATTTGAGATAGGAAGCAAGTATGCATCAGGTTTTGGTTGACCTGATTTCTGGTTTGCACACCAGCTGAGATGTCTCCAATTACTTGGGAAATTGGATGGTCTCTTGATGTTACTAAATCAACAGGAGGTGTTGATTGTTCACCAACCTGTGTTGTTGTTTCCTCTTGTGATACAACAACTGGCTCTTCAAGAAGTTTCTCTTCAAGGTGTTGAATGTCTTCTTCATCTTCACTGATTTCCTCTTTTTGAATGATTTGTAATCTGTTCAAGTGTTCAGCAAGAGAATGTACCTGCAAAGGTTCTTTGGTAGAAGTGTTCTTCTCCTTGAAAGACATGTTAGATTCATCAAAAGATATATGTACAGATTATTCAATTTTGAGAGTTGATTTATTATATACCCTATAAGCCTTACTGATCATGGAGTATCCAAGAAACACTCCTTCATCAGCTTTAGCTTGAAATTTTGATAGGTATTTCTTGTCATTATTATGAATATAATAAATACAACCAAAAATTCTAAAATAATCTACTTTAGGTTTCTTCCCTTTGAGTAATTCATAGGGAGTCTTTCCCTTCAGTTTATGTATTAAACTTCTATTCAACACATAGTTGGAGGTGTTCACTGCCTCTGACCAAAACGATAGAGGAAGGTGAGCATCTGACAACAATGTAGTGGCAGATTCAATAAGGGTTCTCTTTTTCCTTTCAGCTACACCATTTTGTTGAGGAGTTCTAAGAGCTGAGAAAGTGTGCCTGATCCCTTCACTCTGACAGAACTCTTGCATAAGAAGAGAATCAAACTCTGTCCCATGATCACTTCTGATCAGGGCAATGTGAGTATTGAACTCAGTCTGTATGCATTTGAGAAACTCTGTCAAACACTTAAAGTTATCAGACTTCTTCCTCAGAAAGAACACTCATGTGAATCTAGAGAAGTCATCTACAACTACTAAAGTGTAAGATTTCCCTCCTAAGCTTTGTACTATAATGGGTCCAAAAAGATCCATGTGTAATAGATACAAAATCCTAGGTGAATCACTCTTATTAAGTGACTTGAAACTATTTTTAGTTTGCTTGCCTAATTGACAAGCCCTGCAGAGTCCTTCCTTCTTGTAGGGGCCAGAAGATAGTCCTCTAACAAGGTTGTCCTTGGATAGCCTAGCAATGGTTTTAAGGTTTATATGCTCTAGTTTCTTATGTCATAATACATTAGGTCTACTAACAGAGTTAAACAGGCAAATATCTACTTCAGTTGAAAGAAAGTCTACTAAATAGATGTTACCTTTCCTTTTACCTGTCAACACAGTTGTGTTGTCCTCTGATTTGATCCTGCATAAGGATTTGCTGAAAGTCACTTGGTAGCCTTCATCACATAGCTGACTGATGCTGATCAAGTTGTGCTTCAGTCCTTCCACATAGGCTACTTTCTTGAATGTGACTGTGCCAATCTGGACTGCACCATATCCTTTTGTTAGTCCAAAGTTTGAATCACCAAATATGACTTTGGGTCCAAGCTTGGCTTTGAAGGATGTGAAATTGTCCTTGCTTCCTGTCATGTGCTTGGAGCACCCACTATCCAAATACTATTGCTGGTTTGATGTTGGATAGGTCTTCACCTGCACATAAAATAATTTACTTATTTTTGACCCAGTTTACCTTCGGCCTATGTTGATAACCTTTAAATTCAGAAATAAATGACATCCCTGGTTGACTCTTATAACCTTCAGGATGATATCTCCTTGGAGGTATTATCCATTCAGTATAAGGGTTAAATCTTTGGGATGAAGGACCCCTAGGTTTGGATTTTGATTTACCCTTGAAGAAGTTTTCAAATCTCTGATCTCTGCTCGACGATCGTTGAGCTGCGTTCGACGATCTTGGGTCAGATCGTCGAGCTCCGTTCGACGATCGACTGTGGCATAGTTCAGGGTTTAGAGATCGTCGACCTGAGTTCGACGATTTTGCCTGAGATCGTCGATCTGCATTCGACGATCGTCTAGCTCCGTTCGACGATATCTGTTGAACACTTGATTTCTTGGGTAAGTCAGAATTCTTCCTAGCTACCTCTACAATCCTCTTCCCTTTATCAGAAATAAAATTAATTGGGGTTGTTAGTACTATAGGTTGACTAGATGAAGCACCCAAGCCCAGTGTACTATTGAATCTCGAGTTCACTATGCTTGTGATGTCCATTAGCTTGATGCTTCTCCCATTAAGGGATTTTTCAAGCTTTTTGGCCTCTGATAGCTCACTTTTCAGTGAAGCTTTCTGCTCCTTACAACACTCCAACTCCTTAGAGAGTTTGAGGTTTTCTGATTTTAAGGAACTGTGTTCAGATAATTGATTTCTGAGAGAAATGATTTCCTTCTCAGATTTTAATAGGTCTAAACATAGTGCTTTAAATTCATACTTAAAGTCCTCATAATTGAAATCAAAAGAACTTATTACCTGGTCCTCTTCAAGTTGAGTCTCTGAGTCTGACTCTGACTCTTCTACATCAGAATTGTGTTGTGAGACATTGATAGCCATCATGCAGAATTTCTTTTCTTCAGCATCATCCTCATCATCACTTGAGCTGGATGAAGCTTCTGATTCCTCTTCAGTCTCACTCCAAGATTCAGCAACAAATCCCTTCCTTGTGTGTTTGTTCTTGCTGGAGGAGGGTTTGTCATTACTATTCTTCTTGAAGTCCTTGTCTTTTCTTCTTTCTTTCTTGTCCCTTCTGTCTTTGTTTTTGTTCTCTGGACAGTCAAGCACAATATGGTCTGGTTTCCTGCAATCAAAGCAAATAATTTCTTTATTGTTTGATTTATCATACCTTGGCTTGTCATGCTCTTTGTATGATCTCTTCCTGAAGTACTTTCTGGCCATTTTTTAAAATCTTTTGGCCAGTAAACTAAGCAGCTCATCATTGCATGTGACCTTGTCTTCAGGCTGATCTTCAGTGGCTTTGAAAGCTATTGACTTTTAATTTCTTGAGGCTGGTGAGGCAGCCTTCTACTCTTCTTCTCTATTCTTAATGAGCAGCTCATAAGACTTGAGCTTGCCCAAGAGAGCTTCTGTTGTGATCTCATTGAGACTTCTGGCATCCTTGATTGGCCAGATCCTTGAGTCCCAAGTGCTTGAGAACCACATTAGGATTTTATCAATTAGCTCAGTCAATGAGATCTCTTTATCCAAAGTTTTCAGTTTGTTGACTATCAGGCTGAGTCTATTATACATGTCTGCTACTGACTCAGCTTCTCCTTTCTTGAAATTCTCATATTGGGATATGAGGTGAGCTCTTCAGTCTTTTCTTTCATCAGCAAATCCTGAGACTATTTCAGGTAGCTTGTCCCAGATCTCCTTTGCTGAGTTGCATTCAACTACCTTTTGGAAAATTTCATCAGACATAGTCTGAGCAAGAATGTTCATAGCTTTTGCATCTGCAACTTTCCATTTCTTGATGTCAGCATCTGTTCCTGATGGAGGTGGAACAACACTTGTGCTTGTATTCTCTGGAGGTCTTGGACACACTGTTAAAACAGAATTGAAAATGTCCTCATCAATAGAATTCATGTAGAGTCTAATCCTTGCCTTCCAAAGTGCAAACTTGGACAGATTGCACACTGGAGGTCTGGTGCTAGCATAATCTTTGTTTTGGGCCATGTTTTGTGAAGAAATAATTCTAATAACAAAATTAAAACAAGCAGATCTAACTATAGGAATCTTGGGGTTCAGGTGTTAGCCTGTGCAACCACTGAGATGTGGTATTTTTAACCAACCTGGCTTTGATACCAATTGAAAGTGCAAGTTAGATCTGATATACTCTAGAGGGGGGGTGAATAGAGTATGGTGCTTGCTAAAAAATTTTTACAACCAGATGACACAAGGAGCTATAGTGGTTCCCCAATCAACCTGGGTACATCCACTCTTCTACCACCCTAGGTAGGAATCCACTGCAGGATGAGTTGAGCAGGTGTCCTGGGCACCAATGAGCTTTTGATAAGGTGCTCAAAAACCAAACCAGATTTTTTGATCAGGTATCTTGCCACCACTGAGTTTTGATAAGGTCTCAGAAAGCAATCATAAACTTTTGAAGGGAGTTTGAAAAACCCTTTACAGTAGAGAGAGAGAGAGGGATGAGAAGATCTTCTCTGTCAACAATCAGAGAGAAGATAGTGGATGTTGTCAAAGCTCCCCCTGAGATCTTGAGTTATTCAGGAAGTGAAGCTTTGTAGTAGGGTGATAGGCCTTCAAATGATTTGATCTCCAGCAATAGATGATTTCAGCAGCAACTGAAATGTGTGGTGTCTGGAGTCTTGAATGATGATGTCCTTTGAACACTTGAATCAAAAGCGATCTGAAGATTTCAGTTTGTTGATCTCCTTTGGTGATGGTGTTCTTGAATGAATCTTTGAAACTGAGAATGTCTGCAACTCTCTTTCTTTCTGTTGTGTAATTGTGCTGTAAGAGTTATTGTTGTAGAGAATATGTTTCTGACTTCTTGTTCTTCTACATCAGGAATGAAAAATCTAATATTTTATTCCTTTTGTCTGAATAGAAATGATCCATTGTCCAAGATAGCCGTTAGCCTTTCATTAATTACTTCCTTAATTGCAATTGTCTTCTGGAGGAAAGTCGAATAAAACATTCCTTGAAAATTCCTTGAAACTTGCTCCAGATTAATTAAAAATGGCTACAAGATCTCTGAATTAATTGCTGACAATAATTCCTTAACTGTCTGAATTTGAATCTTGAAAATCATTGAACTCTTCAGAAAAACGTCGAACTGAGCTCCACTATCGTTGAACTGAGCTCAGAGACTTGGACTTGGACATAAACAAAGATCGTCGATCTGAGCTCAACTATCATCGAACTGAGCTCAGAGATTGAGAATCATACTGGAGTCAAGATCGTCGATCTGAGCTCGAAGATCGTCGAATGGAGTTCGACGACTTGTTGAAGTTGAGCTCAGAGATCGTCGAATGGAGTTCGACGATCCGTCGAAGTGAGCAAAATGATCGTCGAATGGAGTTCGACGATTCGTCGTACTAAGCTCGATGAAATGACTTGGTCTCCAAAACAGAAAAACCTGGTCTTGAGGGCAGCTTTCAAACCTAACTACTAACCCTTAGACTCAATTCTACTTGACCTTTAGATCTATACAATGAGGTTAAAATAGGTTTCCTAAGAGATATAGTGATCGTGACCCAAATCAGTAATAGGGTGTTCCAACAGTCTCCCCCTATTTGGGTTAGGATTACTATTTACAGAAATTGTAAAATTAAAAACATATAGAACAACAATATAACAACAAAACATTGCACAATCACAGACATAATCTCAGATAGTTTACAAAACAGAATATATTGTCATCTTACAGAATTGCTCCTTTTCATTGCTCTTTATAAGTACTATTTCTCTGTTTGGATTAAGAGCTTCCTTTTTAGATCTTCTGTCATCAGCTGCACCTAAAGAGGTTTGTTGCTTAGGCCTGGGCACTACAGCTTCAGGGTGCAGCTTCATGTAGCTTTCAGAATCAAAGAACTTGATGGATGAATATCTTTCAAGTTCCTTTTTCCTTTGATCTGATAATGTAGTAATACTGGAGGTGTCTTTGCACTGTTCTCTGGCTTTCTTGATCTGGTCCAGAGTAGCTAATTCTTTCATTCTAGCTGTCCATGAAGTAGGGTTGTTCTCTGGATCCTCAAAAGGAACTGGAGGCTCATATCTAATTGAGGGATTGTCTGGAGGAGCTCTGGAGGAGACTAACTCTTTAAGCTTGTAGGGAAAGGGATCAGAGGTTGTATCAGATGGACCTTGTCCTTCCCTTGAATATGGATGTTGTCTGGAATACCCTTTGGAATAGACTTGAAATTCTCTTTGGTTTCCTCTGTAGTTTCCTCTCCTTGACTGGTAGCCTCTGGATTGACTTCCTCTATATTGAGATCTTCCTTGAGGTTGATAAGAGGATTGGCTTCTGGCAGAAGGTTGAACAGCTGAACTACCACCTGCACCTGCATCAGGTGAGGGAGGAGGAGGAGGAGGATGATTGAACTGTGAAGATCCTTTATCATACTTTCTCTTTTTCTTCATAGCCTTCAGTTGATTTTTGGAGTATTGCATCCAATGTTCTGTGATGGAACAGTTATGTAGTATGTGTATGAAATATCATTTGTGTCTTTGACTTTTGCTGGAGGAACCCTTTTCATAGCCTTGCTTCTGGCCTTTCTTTTTCTTGCAATAGTTGCAGAGGAATCATCTGAATCAGTCCTGAACTGATCACTTTCTGAGCTTTGATCATCATATAGTGCATCAATCCTTTTGAGATAGTCTATCTGTTGTTGTGATTGACCAGATGTAATAGCAGTGACAGCAATAGTAGTAACAGCAACAGCAGAAAGAGTAGTAGAATTAACACTGGCAGAAGAAGTTGTAGCAGCAGCAGTAGATATAGCAGTAGCTGGGGCAGCAGATTCAGATATAACAGTTTCAACAGTTTCAGAAATAATACTTTCAGATACAACAGTTTCAGTAACAGAAATAACATCAGTAGTAACAGCAGGCTCAAAGTCAAGTGCCTCTGTCATATGTATATCCTCAGATATTAAAGCATCAGAATTAACAACAATATCAACAATATCAATACTTTCAACAGAAACTGAAGGAGCAGCAACAAAAAGGGACTTTACAAAAGAATGTATTAAACTGACGTCACAGCTTGAAATAGGCACAATGGCCTTAGAGAGATCTTCAGATGGCTGGACTGCAGTGTGCTCTGGACGACAGCTGAAATAAATAGAATCAAAATCTGATAATAGTGACCTGAGGTCCATTGAGAAAACTGCAACTAGAGATGTTGAAGCTTGAGCTTGAACTGAATTAACAGCAGCAGCAGGCAATCTGTCCACTTCATGAGGCATCTCCCCCTGCCTAGATTCAGTCAGGACTGGATCAAGGCACCCAGATAAAGGGATTGCCTGAGGAGGAATGAGAGAGGAGAGCCTGGCAGACAGGTCTGCAACTGACTTGAGAAGTGGAGCCAAGGAGGTCTCCAACAAGAGTGATAGCCTAGGAGCTATCAGCTTATAGAGTCTGTCTGCTAAAGATGGAAGATCTATATGCTCAAGAGGGGCTTGAGCAGAGGTAGGGACTGAAGGTGGAGCAGCTGGAGATGTGGGTGGAGAGCTGGTGGATGGTGGAAATGAAGGTTGAGATATGGGGATTGTGGAAATTGAGGATAATGAGGTTGAAATAGAGGGTGTGAAGGAGGGTTATGCAATGATATCTTGAAGTAATTGTTGATATGATGTGGATGAAGAGGGTAGATCAGGAGGGGATGAAGGGGAATCATCCATAAAGGAATCATCTATCAGATTGAAAGATGGAAGATGAGATGATGAGTCAATATCTTGTTGAGGGTGGTGATGTAAAGGGTGGAAGATTTCTTCAGTTAGTGGAAGAGTTGGAGAATGGATAGAAGTTGGAGATGGGGTTGAAATTATGATGTTGGAGGAAACTGTAATGGTGGATGTGACTGGTGGAGATGAAATAAGAGGTGGAGGAGGAGGAGAAGAAGCAGGTAAGTCTTCTGCAGGGGCAGAGACTTGAGGGGAAGAGACTGCAACAGTCCTTGTGCCTGAAGTTGCACTTGCAGAGAGCCTGTTGGGCTTCACTATTGTTCTTCTACAGCAGGAATGAAAAATCTAACCTTTTATTCCTTTTGTCTAAATTGAAATGATCCATTGTCCAAGATATTCGCTAGCCTGTCATTAATTACTTCCTTAATTGCAATTGTATTCTGGAGGAAAGTCCAATAAAACATTCCTTGAAAATTCCTTGAAACTTGCTCCAGATTAATTAAAAATGACTACAAGATCTCTGAATTAATTGCTGACAATAATTCCTTAACTGTCTGAATTTGAATCTTGAAAATCGTTGAACTCTTCAGAAAAACGTCGAACTGAGCTCCACTATCATTGAACTGAGCTCAGAGACTTGGACTTGGACAGAAACAAAGATCGTCGATCTGAGCTCAACTATCGTTGAACTGAGCTCAGAGATTGAGAATCAAACTGGAGTCAAGATCGTCGATCTGAGCTCGAAGATCGTCGAATGGAGTTCGACGACTTGTTGATGTTGAGCTCAGAGATCGTCGAATGGAGTTCGATGATCCGTCGAAGTGAGCTCAACGATCGTCGAATGGAGTTTGACGATTCGTTGTACTGAGCTCGACGAAATGACTTGGTCTCCAAAACAGAAAAACCTAGTTTTAAGGGCAGCTTTCAAACCTAACTACTAACCCTTAGACTCAATTCTACTTGACCTTTAGATCTATACAATGAGGTCAAAACAGGTTTCCTAAGAGACATAGTGATCCTGACCCAAATCAGTAATAGGGTGTTCCAACAGTAACCACCCGGTCTGTCTGTGGTATATGGACTCGGGCCCCGGCCGGACCTACTGATATATGCTATGCGACGGATAGGGGGTATTACAAGATGTGTTGGTTACACAGTTGAGGTCAGCCTTTGCTGACCCACGTTACTACCAATTTTTACAGGGCAAGGATCGCAAGCGGGAGCAAGCTCGCCGACCAAAAAGGCCTAAGCCTCATGAAGTGATCTCTTTGTTTGGTAGCTTTGTTTGGGT
Source organism: Platanthera guangdongensis (assembly GCA_039583875.1). Lineage (NCBI taxonomy): Eukaryota > Viridiplantae > Streptophyta > Magnoliopsida > Asparagales > Orchidaceae > Platanthera > Platanthera guangdongensis. The sequence continues at coordinate 189,227,775 of CM077152.1, forward strand.
GAATGTTATGCTTAGTGCACTGTGATCTGGCTTGCATGCCGAGGTAGCCTAAGAGTGCTTTTACACGTTGATATGTTATTGTTTCAGTTTTGGACTCAAATATTGTAAGGCCTTAAGGCCGATTTAATACGCTTATACTTGTGGATAACTTCTAGTCTTGTTATATGTTTCCGTTGTGTTTAGTCTGAGTATTGAGTTGGGTAGTTTATATCATCTTATAATGCTTAAGTTGTGGTGTCTGTATGTTGTGGGGCCCCGGCCAGAGCCATATTATACGATCATTATAGGGGAGATGCTACACCTCTGATACCAATTGAAAGTATCAAGTGTCAAACTAAATCACCTAGAGGGGGGCGAATAGCCGAGTTCAACGTCTTTTTGTAGAATAAAAATAATTAGAAAGAAAACACACAAAACACAAAGAACTATAGTGGTTCCCTGTGCTGGGTATGCCCGCTATCCCGCCTCGCCTATCTACCACGAAGGGCTATATTCGGCTACTTCATCTTTATCTCAGATTCTTCAAACCTTACACCTTGGAGCCTAAACTCCTATAACTCGGAGACAACACTCCTATAACTCGGATAACAACCTATCCTACAACTCAGAGAACAACCTCTCCTACAAATCGAAGAATAACCACTCCTACAAATCAATCCTAAAATAAAGACCTACAACTCGGAGGCAAAACCTCCTACAATATCGTAAAATTAATTACAATTATAGATTAAAACTAATCTTCTACAGATCTGAATACTCCGCTCTTCCTTTCCTCTTAAAAGTGAAACATGAAAATCTTGAGGAGAAAGGAAATCTGAAATTGTTGAAGGCTCGGTCTGAACAAAGAATCCACTAGATCTCAATGGAGCTTGAACCATTTGAGAAAATAGATCTAGTCGACACTTATTGAAGAAGATCGGATCGTGCGTCATTGATGTCGGCTGAGAGAGAATCAATAAGTTCGTTGATAAATAGCTGACAAGTCCTTTTTGTAATGTCTCAATTTGGCGTATATGCACGATTAGGGTTGAATGAAATCCACCCTAAGTATTTATAGGAACCCTTCTTCTTCAACGGCTAGAAATCCCATCAAAATAAAGAAATAGCGGAACACTGTACATGGCGGTCGGTATTGAGCCGTGACGGAATTTGAAAAAAACAAATAAACCCAAAGTATAATTCATCGAGTCTCGTCGAGTATATAAGGGTATACTCATCAAACTACTTCGAAACTCGACGAAAATTATTTCGACAATTCTAGATAGATCGAACAGACAATTCAACCCCTTCCTGAAAAGATACTCCACGAATTCGATGAGTATCGGCTAGTTCACTCGACGCATTTGATGCCTATTGGCTAGCTGACTCGACGTATTCGACACCTAGGCTAAGAGATATTTGACGAATTCGACGAGTATCAACTATCTTACTCGATGCATTCGTCGCCTATCGGCTAGCTTACTCGACGCATTCAATGAATATAACTTAGAGAAATCTAGAGAAGTAAATTCGTGAAGTCTCGACGAATTCGTCGTGTATCAACATATATATTCGACGAATTCGACGAGTATTGATAGATACATTCGACGATTTCAAAGAGTATACATGAAGATACTCGACGATTTTTACATGACTGATTTCCAAAAGTTTATAGATTATTCCATAAGTAAATGTGACAAATTCGACGAGTGTTAGTAAGAATACACGATGAATTCGATGAGTATTCATGAGTATACTCGACGAATTCGACGAATATTCACTACTATACTCGATAAATTTACTTAGAGAAAAATTCTTTTCTTTTCATCTGAACGCAACAACTTGTACTTCCTTGAATCTCCTAGTGTATTTGAATCAGAAGTACACCCCAATAGAGAGATTACACGTGAGTCAACACATTTTCCTACACAATAATGAAGGATTACATTATATAGTCTGGTATTTTATGACCCACTGTAACCTGACATTGGGTTATACTTAGAATTATAGACCTACAAGCACATAACTAGAGAAGCAGCATCAAATACAAACTCAATTCATCTTAGTTCAAGGGACACTTCTTCAAATCAAGGTTATTATGGATACAATACCCAACAGGAGGTTTTGGATGGTGGGCTTGCAGAGTAAGCCAACATTTGGGGTACCGCGCAATGATAACTAGTTACCGCATAGTGGTAACTCGGTTTAAGGTTAGGGAAGTTAAGTTTCAACTTCATTTTCTCTCTTAACATTCTCATTCTGAGCGGTAGAGAGAGTGAGAGGAGAATGAAGGAGGGGAAGAGGAAGGAGATTTCGTCGCCATTGGAGTTTCGGATCTCCGAGTAACGAGCCGAGTTCAAATTCATAGGGGCAAGTCTGTTGCGGTCATGTTCATCCGGCTAGATACTCCCCCATGGCGCCAAAATGAACGTGAAGGCTAATCATCTTTCTCCTTGGACATATGAAGTCTTTTGTTTTGGCATGTGAGGGTAGACGCTCCACGAGCACATGGAAGCAGTTCTCCTAACGGGTCGATTGGTTGTATCCCCATTATCTTTGCAATTAGAATCCGGAATCGAAGTACGAAATAAGCATGTTGTGTGAATTCCATCCTGACAGGTTGATCTGGATTGGTGATGATTGTTTTGTATGCCAGAGAATACTCCGTGGTAAGCAAGCAATTTTCGAAGTCGTGGGGTGTGTAAGTTACTACAGTGAGAGTACTGGAGAAGGACTCCAGGAAAATATCCATTTGGGGAAGAAGAGATAGTTTGTCCCCAACTGCGCTGCGGTAGTGCTACCGTCGGCAGTAACTCCTAGTGAGCGATGCTTTGGAGTCCTGTCCCGTGGTGACTTGGGGGCTTGTATATTGAGCCATCCTTCTCTATGATGAACGTGAGAGCCATCCTTAGAATGTAATGTGGTTATGTATTGAGTGAATGATCAAGGAAAGGCTGACTCATGTCGTGGCTTGAGAGCTTGATATTTTGAGTAATGGGCGGTGACTGACCTGTACCCACCTTATGGCGTTCATCTTGGAATGAGTTAGTGGCTTAAATCTCAGCATGAATTTGTCGTAGCATAGGGAGAGTCTTTGGCTTCAGGCCAGAAAGACTATAATTGCTTTAAGGTACCGTCTTGAGAACGGTGGTGGGGCTTAAATCTCAGCACATCGATAATGTACCCTGAGTGCACGAGATGTGTGGCCGATAGTGCCAATGTTTGTGGTGAATGAGGCTTAAATTGCACATTCTATTATCGTTATTCTACATGATGTTCTGCCTTTAGGGAAGGAGCACCGCCCCCGGGGAGAGGGGTGGGGTCATTATAATTTGGTCAGCTAATGATGACTGTTGCTTTGTTTTCCACCATTGGGGTGGAATGCTTTTATGAAGGTGCAATAGAGCCAAGTGAGAAGTAGCGGGCTAAAGCCCTATTTGTTGTGCCGACGCTCAAAGGCCAAGCGAAGGGTGCTTTTACTGTTTCATGTGTGGTCAACCTGCGTGCCAATGTCTGTAAAACACTTATATTTGAGGAAATAGTTGTAAGGCCTTTAAGGCCATAACAATTTGTGTATTTGAGTTATCATTCCTTCTTTGGTTTAGTCTGTACAACCCCACATTCGCTGAGTCGCACCAGGAGACACCAACGATCAGGATTAGGCTAGCCAGAGGAGCCCCCGCCCTAAAGAAGTTCCCGCCCATGAGTGGGCGGGAACGCTTGCGCTTACGCCAAGCTCCTGCATTGGAGGAGCTCTCGCCTATGAGCAGGCGAGACCGCTTGCTCCGGGCTCTGGACAGGAAGGCTCTTAGCTCAGAGTTCTCGCCGAGTGGGGCCCAGGGCCCTAGGTAAAATGACCTAATTACCCTCAGGTAAAATTACCCATATACCCTCAGGATAAACATCGGGATTTGGCTATTGGCAGATCAACTAAGGGTATTTCAGTAATCTCAGGTCAACAAAAGGCTATAAATAGACCCATAAGGGCTTCTTAGAAAGCAAGCTTTCATAATCTTCCAATCTCCAATGCTTTCTGAGGAGCTTCTAGCCCAGCTTTTGGCTTTGGAGGGGAAGCTCTTAGATATCTTCCGGGTGTGAGGTGGGACCTCCCTGCTGAGGCTTTGGGTCAGTCTTAGGTCCATTGAATCTAGTCAAGTGTCGAGGCTCGAGAGAAGTAGGTGTTGGTTGCACCCCTGTTTTGAACTCTAGTTGAGGTCATTTTTGGCTTCATTAGTTCTGGTGTGGTGAGCGTGGACAGCAGCTGATACAAGAAAGCCTTGAGTTTTGTCCCATGGCTGGAGGTGAAGGTGAGGGGTCTGGTTCTGGAGGCTCCCCCACCCGGGGAGAGGAGGCGACGAGGAAGATACTGGATGACTTCAGGCGAGAAGTCCTGTAGACCATCAGCTTGGCCTTCTATGCCCGAAGCGAGTGGGCCACACCTCAAGTTCCAATAGAGGATGTCCCACTCTTGGGCAAAAATGCCCCTGGACAGCGCCCGGGGAAGGAGGTCCCGACGGAGGCTGGCGAGAGGGACGTGGCCGCACGGGAGCTCTTCCTAGGCCAGCGCCCGGGCAAGGAAGCTCTGAAAGATTTGGGCGAGAGGGAGGCGGCAGTGCGAGAACTCTTCCCTGGGCACGGTCTCGCGGATTAGGCCAGCCAGCTGAGGCCGGGGGACGTGCGCTCTCGCCAGGCAGGAGGCGAGAGCCCTTTCAGCAAGCTCATCATCTCAGCTCTGGTACCGGAGGGGTTTCGGGATCCTGACATGTCCTACTACTCAGGAAAGGATGACCCTGTATAGCACGTGCAGTGGTTTGAAGATGTCGTTTCGATAAGACAGATGACGGATGCCTTCAAGTGTCGACTATTTGCCATCACGTTGAAGGAGAAGGCTCGGGACTGGTTCCACCAGTTGCCAGCAAGGTCGATCTACTGTTTTGAAGATCTGCAAAGAAGTTTCCTGTTGAGGTTCTCAACATCAAAGAAGCGGAATAAGGAGGCGGAGTGCCTGTTTGCAGTTTGGCAGAAGCCGGATGAGACACTGGGTCACTATGTCGACCGGTTTCAGGAAGAGATCCTCCTGGTCCAGGAGGTCCCAGGGTACGCGCTAATGCTCGCCTTTACCCTGGGGCTGAGGCCGGGATTCTTCAGTATATAGTTGAAGAGAGTGACCCCCCTCTCCTTTGAGGAGCTCATGGAGAGGGCGGCAAAAGAGATAGATTTCGAGAGGGCAAATCCAGTGTTCGCCAGGAAGTTGGCCAGGCTGGCGGAAGATGATGTGAAGGAGCCTGCAGCAGGAAGGCAGAAGGATTTGAGGGAGCAGAGGGAGGAAAGAGAAGAAAGAAGGAGGGAAGAGCCCCGAAGACATGGGCAACAACAGGGATGGGGGGCTCGGGAGCCAAACAACCGGTTGTGTTAGAGGCCCTAGGAGGGTCGCCCCCACAGCCAAGGAGGAGGCTACCAGGGAAGAGATAACTTACGGGAACCCAGGAGGTTCGATCAACCGGCGTGGAGGCAGGAACCAAGGGGTCGTGTCCCGCCGCCGCAAGAGGCCATGGAGGTGGGTAGAGGAAGAGGAGCGAGGAGAGGAATTTGAGGAGATGGGAGAAGAGGAGGAGGAGAAGGAAGAAGGGGTAGGGCGGCATTGCTCTTTTGTGACTTCCACCAAGAGGAGGGTCACGTGACGGCCACCTGCCCTGAGTTCTTGGAGATGAGAGAAGCAAAAGCAGCAGGGTGGCAGGATCCGCCGGTTATGATCGTGGAAGTACAGCATGGAGAGATGGAGGATAGATGTGAAGATTGGGTAGACGTGGGAACCCGGGGAGGAATCGGGGTGATCCACGGAGGAGTGGGGGTCGAGGCAACCTGCAAGGGGAGCCTTCAAACCATGTACCGAAGGGGGGCCGTCTCTACCTCCCAGGCTCCCCCACCGGAAGAAAAGATCACCTTCTCATCAGCAGACATGCCAGACTATGAAGATCCGTTCTGTGACGCCCTGGTGATCCAGACGGCAGAGGAGAATTTCACAGTCTCGAGGATACTGGTAGACAACGGGAGCTCAGTAAATTTTATCTTCAAGAAGGCCTTCGATGAGATGAGGGTTGAGGGGAAAAGGATCTTGGCTTCGGATGGACCGCTGTTCGGATTCTCTGGAGAGAGGAAGGAAGTAGAAGGAGGAGTCGGGCTGCATGTGAAGTTGGGAGGCGTGTCACGGAACTGCCGGTTCGTGATAGTGGACGCTCCGAGCAGTTACAACGCCATCTTTGGGCGTCCCCTCATCTGCGCCTTTCGCTGCGTCCCCTCCTCTTTCCACCAATGCCTTAAGTTCAGTAACGGAGGGGTACAAGTTAGGATCAGGGGGGATCCAAAGGTGGCGAGATAATGTTATGTGATGACGGTCAACACCTTGTCCTGGATGGTCGAGGCAGAAGAGCTAGAGAGGGAGATGGCGGAGCAAGAGGAGGATGTCGAGGAAGAGGGGATAAGCCTAGAGGAGATGAGGAAGGAGACTGCGGAGGAGCAGGATAAAGATGAGAGAGAGGCACAGAGGGGCGTGGAGGCTGAGCAGCAGCAGGAGAGCCTGGATGGGGCGATGGAGGTAGAAGAGCAAGTAGCAGGAGGAGTGGAGAGAGAGGCCCAGAGGGGCGTGGAAGTCGAGCAGCAGCAGGAGGGGCCGGAGGAGGCGATGGAGATTGAGGAGGAGGCAGGAAGGGAGGAGTTGGAGCTGGAGGAAGAAGCAAGGGTCGGCTGGGAGCAGTCGCGGCTGGATCCGGCCGAGGAAGTAGTGGAGATGGAGGTCTTCACTAGCGCAGGGCAGGTACAGAGGGTGCGGGTCAGCGGGGGCTTGAGTCCCGATGCCCGGGAGTGAGTGCAGGCCTACATTCAAAGCAACATCGACATCTTCGCTTGGAGCGCGGCAGACATGCCGGGCATCGACGCGGACGTGGCCTGCCACCGCCTGAACCTGAACCCCCGCACTCGTCCCATATGCCAAAAGATGAGGGCCATCGCCACCAAGCTGGAGGAGCCCATCCGCGATGAGGTCAGGAAGCTCCTGTAGGCCGGCTTCATCTCAAAGATCCAATATCCAGGCTAGATCTCCAATGTGAAAATGGTTAAGAAGGGGGGGGGGATGGGAAATGGTGAATGTGTATCAATTTCTCTTTGTTAAATAAATCATGCCCTAAGGATTGCTACCCCCTGCCTCGGATCAACGCGCTGGTTGATTCAGCCATCAGTTTTTCTATTATGAGCTTTTTGGATGCTTTTTCAGGTTATCACCAAATCCGGATGCACCCTACCGATGTCAAGGATGTTTCCTTCATCACGATGGAGGGATGTGTCAGTTATAAAATGATGCCCTTTGGGTTGAAGAACGCAGGGGCTACATACCAACGCATGATGGATCTGGTCTTCCGAGATCAAAGGGGTAGAAACTTGGAGGTCTATGTCGACGACCTGATGATCAAGAGCAAGTACGTGGATTCGCATCTGAAGGATCTAGAAGTGATGTTCGCCACCCTACGTAGATTTAAGATGAGGCTGAACCCCTTGAAGTGTGTCTTCGGGGCCAGCCGCAGGAAGTTCCTTGGGCATCTCTTGACTCCGGCAGGGGTGGAGCCCAACCCGGACAAGGAAAAGCCATCCTGGATTTGGAATCACCTCGCGATGCTAAGGAGGTCCAACGCTTGATAGGAAAACTGGCTGGGCTGAGCAGGTTCCTCTCCAGGTTAGGAGACAAGTGTTCTTCATTCTTCAAGGTGCTGCGAGGGAACCAAAGGTTTGAATGGACCGCCGAGTGCTAAGAAGCCTTCCAAGGGCTGAAGAGACAACTCTCTCAGGCTCCTCTCCTTCAGAGCCCAAAAGAAAGGGGAGGACCTGACCTTGTACCTTGGAGTAGGAGCGGAGGCGGTGAGCTCCGTCATAGAAAGGGAAGAAGGAAAGAAGCAACTGCCGATTTATTATGTCAGCCGGATCTTGAAGAAGGCGGAGCTCCGCTACCCCATCCTTGAAAAGTTGGCTTACGCTTTAGTCATCTCTGCAAGGAAACTCCGGCCGTATTTTCAAGCACACTCGATTAGGGTGGTGACTGACCATCCTCTTCGCAAGATATTTGAAGGGGTAGAACACTCGGGAAGACTTGCCAAGTGGTCCATTGAAATAAGCGAGTTTGACATCTCTTTTGTTCCGAGACTCTACATCAAGGCGCAAGCAGTGACAGACTTTCTGGCAAACTATGTTGTTGAAGTTGAGGAGGGAGAGCAACAGCCACAGGAAGAGTGGAAGATGATGGTTGATGGGGCCTCGGTAAAACATTCCCTCGGGGGAGGAGTGGTGCTGATAAGCCCCCAGGGAGTCGCGATAGAGCAGGCGGTGGCTTACCATTTTTCGGTGACCAACAACCAAGCAGAGTATGAGGCCGTGATCGCCGGCCTTCGCTTGGCAAAGGAGCTTGAGATCCAGGATGTGGAGGCCTTCACTGACTCAATGGTGGTAGCATCGCAGATCCGAGGAGAGTTTGAGGCTCGGGAACCTTCCCACATAAAATACCTATCCAGGGTAAGGGCGATCATCGATGGGTTCCGGTCATTCTCAATCCAGCATGTCCCCAGGGAGGAGAGCGCGACCGCCGATCGATTGGCGAAGTTTGGGCCTCGGGGAGGAGGGACCCTGACTGAAATTTTTCGGCCAGCAATAGAGGAAGGGGAGTTGATGGAGGTAGGTCGGCGATCCTCGTGGGTGGACCCGTTGGTAACCTTCCTGACCATAGGCCAGCTGACAGAGGAGGTTAAGGATGCAAAGAGCTTTAGGCGCAAGACAGCTCATTACCTGATTATAGAAGGGGAGTTGCATCATAAGATGTTGTCAGGCCTCCTGGCAAGATGTGTAACCGAAGAAGAGATCCCAAGGATCTTGGGAGAGGTGCACTCGGGCGAGTGCGGCAGTCATTCTGGAGGTAGGATGTTGGAGGAAAGGGTGGTCAGGCAGGGGTACTTCTGGCCCACCCTAAGGAAGGATACTGCGGACTTTGCAAGGAGGTGTCAAAAGTGCCAGCTCTGCGCCCCCCTCCAGCTCTTGGTAGCTCAAAGGCTCCGAAGCATCGCGACACCGTGGCCGTTCGCTATCTGGTGGATGGATTTAGTTGGGCCTTTTCCTCCGGCTAGTGGGCAGAGGAGGTTCCTCTTGGTCATGATCGATTACTTTTCTAAGTGGCTGGAGGTTAAGGCCTTAGCCAAGGTCACCTTGCAAGTCATAAGGAACTTCATCTTGGGGGAGATCATATGTAGACACAGGCTGCCTCAAGCGATAGTGACAGATAACGGTCCCCAATTTGCTAGTGAAGAGTTCATTAGCTTCTGCGCCCAACTGGGGATAGACCACAGATTTGCCTCTGTCCACCACCCCCGGAGCAACGGCCAAGTGGAAGCGGCAAACAAGATTATTGTGAACCTGCTCAAGAAGAAAGTGGAAAATTTAAAGGGAAATTGGGTGGAGCAGCTTCCCTCGGTCCTGTGGGCCTTGCGAACGACTCCAAACACAGCCACCGGTGAGACCCCCTTCAAGCTCTCTCACGGGTGCGAGGCGGTCCTACCAATGGAGTTTGAGGTTTGGTCCCCGCGGGTCACAGCTGCGGCCGAAGGAGATGAAACTTGGAGGTTGGAGAATGAGGGGGGGTTACGCCTCTCGCTAGACATGGCAGAAGAGCTATGGGACGTAGCGGCCATCAGGAAAGAAGAGATCAAGCAGCGGATGACCAAGTATTTCGATAAGCATGTCAGGGTCAAGCAGTTTGCCGAAGGAGATCTGGTGCTGAGAAAGGTCGACGCGGCAGGAAGGTCAGCTCCCGTGGGCAAGCTCAGCCCGAACTGGGAAGGACCTTACATAGTGAAGGAAGTCCTTGGAACAGGAGGTTACTACCTCCAGGACGCTGAAGGGAGGGCCTTAAGCCACACCAGAAGCGGCGATGACCTAAAACGCTTCTACCCATGAGATGGGGAAGATGTAATTATGTATTCAAAATCAAGCTTGTTATACTTCATCAATTAACTTGTTTTTCTCTTGCCTATTGAGAAATTTTTATGATAGGACGTGCTTAAGTGTTTTGTAACACCCCGAGCTTGGCTCGGCCCCAAGTAGACCTGTTGCGCAGGCTCTCATCTAGCTGGCAGGTCCGAAGGCTCTCCTGTAGGGTATAGGTTTGGTTTGAGGAAACTTCATCGGCACCCCGAGCTCGGCTCGGCCCCAGGTAGACCCGCTGCGCAGGCTCTCATCTAGCTTTCAGGTCCGAAGGCTCTCCTGTGGGGGATAGGTTTGGTTTGAGGAAATATCATCGGCACCCCGAGCTCGGCTCGGCCCCAGGAAGACCCGCTGCTCAGGCTCTCATCTAGCTGGCAGGTCTGAAGGCTCGCCTATGGGCGATAGGTTTTGTTTGAGGAAACTTCATCGACACCGCGAGCTCGGCTCGGCCCCAAATAGACCCGCTGCGCAAGATCTCATCTAGCTGGCAGGTCTGAAGGGTCGCCTGTGGGGGATAGGTTTGGTTTGAGGAAATTTCATTGGCACCCCGAGCTCGGCTCGGCCCCAGGTAGACCCGCTGCATAGGCTCTCATCTAGCTGGCAGGTCCGAAGGCTCGACTGTGGGGGATAGGTTTGGTTTGAGGAAACTTCATCGGCACCCCGAGATCAGCTCGGCCCCAGGTAGACCCGCTGTGCAGGCTCTCATCTAGCTGGCAGGTCCGAAGGCTCGCCTGTGGGGGATAGGTTTGGTTTGAGGAAACTTCATCGGCACCGCGAGCTCGGCTCGGCCCCAGGTAGACCCGCTGCGCAGGCTCTCATCTAGCTGGCAGGTCCAAAGGTTCGTATGTGGGGGATAGGTTTGGTTTGAGGAAACTTCATCGGCACCCCAAGATCGGCTCGACCCCAGGTAGACCCACTGCGCAGGCTCTCATCTAGCTGGCAAGTCCGAAGGCTCGCCTGTGGGGGATAGGTTTGGTTTGTGGAAACTTCATCGGCACCCCGAGCTCGGCTCGGCCCCAGGTAGACCCGCTGCACAAGCTCTCATCTAGCTGGCAGGTCAGAAAGCTCGCCTGTGGGGGATAGGTTTGGTTTGAGGAAACTTCATTGGCACCCCGAGCTCGGCTCGACCCCAGGTAGACCCGCTGCGCAGGCACTCATCTAGCTGGCAGGTCCGAAGGCTCGCCTGTGGGGGATAGGTTTGGTTTGAGGAAACTTCATCGACACCCCGAGCTCGGCTCAGCCCCAGGTAGACCCGCTGCGTAGGCTCTCATCTAGCTGGCAGGTCCGAAGGCTCGCTTGTGGGGGATAGGTTTGGTTTGAGGAAACTTCATCGGCACCCCGAGCTCGGCTCGGCCCCAGGTAGACCCGCTGCGCAGGCTCTCATCTAGCTGGCAGGTCTGAAGGCTCGCCTGTGGGGGATAGGTTTGGTTTGAGGAAACTTCATCGACACCCCGAGCTCGGCTCCGCCCCAGGTAGACCCGCTGCGCAGGCTCTCATCTAGCTTGCAGGTCCGAAGGCTCTCCTATGGGGGATTGGTTTGGTTTGAGGAAACTTCATCGGCACCCCGAGCTCGGCTCGGCCCCAAGTAGACCCGCTGCGCAGGCTCTCATGTAGCTTGCAGGTCGGAAGGCTCTCCTGTGGTGGATAGGTTTGGTTTGAGGAAACTTCATCAGCACCCCGAGCTTGGCTCGGCCCCAGGTAGACCTGCTGCGCAGGCTCTCATCTAGCGGACAGGTCCGAAGGCTCGCCTGTGGGGGATAGGTTTGGTTTAAGGAAACTTCATCGGCACCCCAAGCTCGGCTCGGCCCCAGGTAGACCTGCTGCGTAGGCTCTCATCTAGCTGGCAGGTCCGAAGGCTCGCTTATGGGGGATAGGTTTGGTTTGTGGAAACTTCATCGGCACCCCGAGCTCGGCTCTGCCCAAGGTAGACCCGCTGCACAGGCTCTCATCTAGCTGGCAGGTCCGAAGGCTCGCCTGTGGGGGATAGGTTTGGTTTGAGGAAACTTCATCGGCACCCCGAGCTCGACTCAGCCTCAGGTAGACCCGCTGCGCAGGCTCTCATCTAGCTGGCAGGTCTGAAGGCTTGCCTGTGGGGAATAGGTTTGGTTTGAGGAAACTTTATCGGCACCCCGAGCTTGGCTCAACCCCAGGTAGACCCGCTGTGCAGGCTCTCATCTAGCTGGCAGGTCTGAAAACTCACCTGTGGGGGATAGGTTTGGTTTGAGGAAACTTCATCAGCACCCCGAGCTCGGCTCGGCCCTAGGTAGACCCGCTGCGCAGCCTCTCATCTAGCTGGCAGGTCTGAAGGCTCACCTGTGGGGGATAGGTTTGGTTTGAGGAAATTTCATCAGCACCCCGAGCTCGGCTCGACCCCAGGTAGACCCGCTGCACAGGCTCTCATCTAGCTGGCAGGTCCGAAGGCTCACCTGTGGGGGATAGGTCTTGTTTGTGGAAACTTCATTGGAACCACGTGCTCGGCTTGGCCCTAGGAAGACCCGCTGTGCAGGCTCTCGTTAGCTGGCAGGCCCGAAGACTCTCCTGGGGAGGGAGGTTTTTGATCCTAGGAGACACTCCGACTCGGATGCTCTGAGCAGGGCAAGAAATGCACCCGAAACACGGAGTGAAAAGAGGTAAGATCCCTTCAGGCAGGAGAGGTCTCGGCCAGAGGAGATCTCGGCGGGGAGGTCCCCGCCAAGGAGATCTCGCCGAAGTAAGTTCTCGGCGGGAAGGCTCCTGACAAAGTATCCTTGGTCAGACAGTGGGAAGTGCTAGGCAAAAGCTTCAAACAGTTCGCGCAGGGTTAAGAGGGATGACCTCGTCTTAAAGGGCCTACGAGCAATGTTCCCGTCAGACGGTTCTTGGCAGAGCGCGGAAACGAAACGTCTACGCCCTGGGTCTTTCGACAGGTTCCTACCTATCCATCACTAAGGGAGACTACCCTAGGGGGGCCAAGGGCCTCGGCTGAAGCTTGCTTGAGAAGCACTTGGCCTCAACAGTTGTATCAAACACATTTGCAATAAAAAGAAAATGGCATACATGCAAAATATTTACAATGCATTTAATGAAATTACAAGTCTAATGCATCTCGCTCAGTACAACCAAAGGAGGAAGGGAGAGCCCTTCAGTGAGACGCGATGTACCCCTCTGAGCTCTTGCTTGAACTCCCACGAGAGCTCTCGCCTGAGCCCTCTTCGGATGTCTCGCCACCCGTGGCAGGGGATTTCGGGACATCCGAAGGCGGGGAATCGGGTGCACCTGGGGGCTTCGGGACGGGCTCTAAGAATCAAGGGACGAGCTGGCGAGTGGTGACGGACTTGCCTCTACCGTCCAAGCAACCTACGTCCCGCAGCGTCTCCAGGGTCAGCTTAACTGTAGCTTGAGCGTTGGCCTGAAGGAGCTTGTCGATGTCATAGACTAAATAGGGGCGCAGTCGTCTCCATGCGCCAGAGCTGGTCCCTCAGCAGGATGTTCTCGTATCACGTTTGGGCTAGCTCCACGCGAAGCGCCATGACCTGAGCGGAATCCTATGTAGCGAGAGGTTAGCATGAAAGGAAAAAGGTTGAAATCTGTAGTGGCGAGAGCGAGTGCCGCGAAAGGTCTCGCTTACCTCTTCTGCCGGGCGCAAAGACAGCAGTTGATTAGCATCTGCCAACTCTTTCTTCAAGGCAGCCGCCCGAGCCACCGCCTCCTCCCTGGCCTTGAACATATCTTAGAAGTTGCGGTTGATGATGATACTGCGGCGTGCGCACATATGCGCAAGCTCAATCCCGTGCATCAGGGCCCGGGTGGAGTCGTAGGCTAGGAGCCTGGTGGTCATTTTATCCTAGATACTGGCATTCTCCCGGCTGTAGAGGCCGTATCCCAAGGAGAAGGCCTCGCTGGTGACCTCATCTCGCTCCGCCCAACTGGGTAGAAGAGACGAGATTGAGAACCTGTTGGTGTCAGGGTCCCACAGGAGCAGCGGTTTATTTTCCGCATCAAGACACTTCGTGCCGACACCAAAATTACAGTGACCCCGCGGTACCTCTCCAGGCGGAGACTGAGCGGAGGTCTCGGCGGCAGCTCCCTCGCCATCTACTCCACCGGGGGCCGGGGGATTCTCGGCAGGTGCCTCGGTGCCACCCCTGGTAACAGCAATCTCGCTGGCAGCCTGCAAGATCTCTTCAAAGGAGCGGCCTGGAGCGGGAGGTCGGGAGGGAGGAACCGCTACGGCTTTACCCTTCTTGGCAGCAGTTATTTTGGGCCTCTTAAGCGCTGGGGGCAAAGGGGCGTCGTGCTTTTGCTTCCCGGCGCCGGTCGCTGGAAGCGGGGCTGGCTTGTCCCGGCATGCTTGAGCCGCGAACTTTGCGAGAGCCAGCGGGTCTCTCACGGTTTGGCTCTCGGCAGCATGAGCCTCATTGAAGGGTTGCACAGGGGGATCTCGCGCTCTCCTGCAGAGGCGATAGCACTCAGCCCTAATCTTAAAAGAGGAATAGCGAGTCAAAGGCGAGACTGTACCTTCGCCCGCAGGCACGGGGAGGAGAGAATCGACGCCCCGCCGGAGGAACTGGACGTTGAAATCCTTGGTTCTGAATAACTCAAGGAGGGCGCTCTCGCGCGAGCCCAAGGTGGGCGGCTTGTAAGCGGCATCCTCATACTGAATGGGCGTGAGTGGAACGTTCCCGAAATCACCGGAAACGAAGACGAACTTCTCACCATAGTGATGGTGCTTGTTGGCGAGACCGGTGGTCTTGAGCAGCTGCCCCGAAAGAAGACCACCCCTCCCTTAGTGCGGAAGGTAAACAACTTCCGGAAGATAGGGAGGCTGAACTCGATCCTCTCGGATCGCATGTTGCAGATGAACGCCACAAGGATCGCGACCGAGTTAGGATTCGACTGCGCAAGAACCACTCCATAGTACCGGAGGGCCTGGCGCATCTCTGGCCACAGGGGGAGGCGGAAGCCCACCTCAAAGTGCTCAAGGGGGATGGCGAGCTCCCCCTCCCCTGCACTGTTCACCCTGTCGCGGTTGCCAGGGTTTTGCGCGGTGAAGCCAACGGGAACATAACGGGTCTGGGACAGTTGGAACTCCTCCATGGTCAGGCTGCAGGAGGGGAACTGATGCTTCTGGAAGACTTCCGTGCAATTAGAGCGTCCCTCGCTTCCGCCTGACATCGTGCTTGTGAGATTGAGGGCGAGGTATTCAGAAGAGAGGCGAGAGCGAGAACTGAGCGAGAACGGGAGGGGGAAGCGGAAGCAAGCAGGAGCTCTCGGCAAACCGCAAAAGCGACGAGAAAAAAGGCACGGGTTTCGGATCAGAGAAATAAATATGGTAGGTGGACTTCCCTATTTATAGAAAATCGTGATCATCATGACTATTCCCAAAAAGGCGGCGGGGGTACAGCCATCACGCCCTAAGTCGGCGATGCCTCGGTTTCCTTCCAAAGATTGACAACGATTGGCCGACAAATCTGATTAGCGCAAACACTTTGAGATGACACGCGACAAGTAAAACAAGCGGAAGCAGGGGTTACTCTCGCCGAGCGAGAGCTGAATAAAAAATAATAATAATAACAGTTATGAGTTACAGATTGATAAAAATAAAAGGTGTACATTGGGGAAGGGGAAGGCCGGGGGTAAGAAAGGACGAGATCTCACGAATCAATAAGGTTCCCACCTCCATTGTCCTCGTTCCCACTGCCTAGTCCTCGGTGGCGCCTGCGGGTTGAAATAGGACGATAAGACGGTGCATCCTAGGTTGATTCGGCGGGACAGGTCTCGGATCTGCGCAATACACCTTTCGGGAGAGGACCCGGCGGTAGGCCCACCTGGCCGATCCGTCTCGCCTATGAAGTAGTCTCGCTCTAGAGCCTCCGGCCTCTTCTCCACCGATTGGCGGAACTCTATTGCCGTGGAGTCATGGGCCCACTCCCGCCGTATAAGCTTCGGCAGGATGGCGACAACCCTCTTCCCCTGCCTTTTAGCGCTCCCGGCACTGGTCAAGATTTCCTCCATCTCCTCAGATGAAGGGAAGGGGATCTCTCGCCGTCCTCCCCCTCTCTATCTTCGTTGTCTTCTCCATCTTCATCCTCTGCGTCAGCTCCTGACCGCGAGCCCGGATCCCCTGACAAAAGAGTTCCACGGTCATGGCGAGAGCTAAGCGATAATTATGATAAGCATACCGCATACCTGTAGTATGGCGAGAACCACCGGACGACGGCAGGCGAGAAGGCCCAGCCCCCTTAGTTCCAAAGAGGAGGTGGATCGGCTTTCCTTTTCCCGGGGGGAAGATTTTGCGAGTGGTGATCCCGGCTTGGCCGGAAGCAGGGGGGAGTTTTCCTCTCCCGCAGGATGGCTGGCATCCTGGGGAGCTACGGAAGATTAGACAGCCACTCCTCCCACCAGTATGGAGAATTCAACCGCAGGGGCAGGCCGATTAGCGACCCTTACTTCATTCTCCCGGGTAGCGAGACCCGATTTGGTGGAAGCTGGTGCTGCGGGAAGTCAATTCAGCAATTTGAGACTGAGTTAGGAGCGAGAGTGGAAAAGATACCTGCAGTTCTCGGGGAGTCAGGCGGAGGAGCAACCTCAGAGACCCGCAGTTGATTCTCAGGAGGATGAGATGATGAGTCAAAGGGCTCCCGCGGGGGTCTGACGACGTCAGGGGCCATTTCCTGCGAGAAGTATCGCGTCAGCTACAAATCCTCTCGCGTAAACAGCTAGTGGTTTCAATGATTATCGAGTCGAGATATATACCTTCTGCGGAGAGGGATCATCCGCACGGCTTGGGATCGGGGTAGGCGAGCTCCTGTTCTCATGAGACAGGTCTCGCTGGACCACCTTCGCCCTCTTCTTCACTCTTTTTCTTCTTTAGCTGAGAGGGCTCAGCGGCTGACAACTTTCTCGCCATCCAGGGGGCAACCAAGGTGCAGTTAGCCTGGGCCGCATCGATACGGTCTTGAAGGTCCTGCGGGAGCAGTTTGTCAACACGCTTGGAACGCATCGCCGGAGAAAGAGAGAACTCAGACAAGGAGCGACGATTCGAGGGAGGATTTATGGCCGTCTATCATCACATATATATATCCACGGTACGGCCCACCAAAAGATTCTCTGATGTTGACACATACTCGGCGAATATTTACGGGTTGGATGTGTCTTTTCGAGTGCAGAGCTAGCTCAAAAAGAGCGGGGATTGTGTACAACCCCATATTCGCTGAGTCGGACCAGGAGACACCAACAGTCAGGATTAGGCTAGCTAGAGGAGCTCCCGCCCTGAAGAAGTTCCCGCCCATGAGTGGGCGGGAACGCTTGTGCTTACGCTAAGCTCCTGCCTTGGAGGAGCTCTCGCCTATAAGGAGGCGAGACCACTTGCGCCGGGCTCTGGACAGGAAGGCCCTCGGCTCAGAGTTCTCGCCGAGTGGGGCACAGGGCCCTGGGTAAAATGACCTAATTCCCCTCAGGTAAAATTACCCCTATACCCTAAGGATAAACAACGGGATTTGGCTATTGGCAGATCAACTAAGGGTATTTCAGTAATCTCATGTCAACAAAAGGCTATAAATAGACCCATAAGGGCTTCTTCGAAAGCAAGCTTTCATAATCTTCCAATCTCCAGTGCTTTCTAAGGAGCTGCTAGCCCAGCTTTTGGATTTGCAGTGGAAGCTCTCAAAGATCTTCTGGGTGTGAGGTGGGACCTCCCTGCTGAGGCTTTGGGTCAGTCTTAGGTCCTTTGAATCTAGTCAAGGGTCGAGGCTCTAGAGAAGTAGGTGTTGGTTGCACCCTGTTTTGAACTCCCGTTGAGGTCATTTTTGGCTTCAACATAGTCGACATTCGTTTGGTTGAGTTCTAAGCAATTTAATTAACTTCTGCTAGAATGCACTTTGCGTAAGTATGCGTAAATGGATTATGGTCTCAATACGTAACTCTGCTAACTGTCTGTAGAATATGGAGTGGGGCACCAGCCAGACCTTCTATTATATCCTACATGACGGATGAGGGTATTACAATTTGGTATCAGACTTTGGAGTCGGTCTTTCTTATTCAAATTTGTGGGCGAATTCTATTGGGTATTGCATCCACAATAATACTGATTTGAAGAAGTGTCCCTTGAACTAAGATGAATTGAGATTGTATTTGATTATGTGTTTTTAGTTATGTGCTTGCAGGACGTTATGTCCAAGTACAACACAATGTCAGGTTACAGTGGGTCATGAAACACATGACTATACAATGTAATCCCTCATTGTGTAGGCCAATGTGTTGACCCATGTGTAATTTCTCTTTTGGAATGTACTTCTGCTTCAAGTACATTAGAAGATTCAAGGAAGGATGTGTTGCTGTATTCAGGAAAGACAGAATTTTCTCTAAGGAAAATTCATCGAGTATCGTAGAGTTGACTCGCCGAATTCGTTGAGGTTATCTGTGAATAGTCGTCAAATTTGTCTGGTACACCTACTGATACTCGCCGATTTCGTCGGATTGACTCTGTGAATTTTCCTCTGCATCCTTGAGAATCGGCCAAGTAAAATTCGTCGTATATCACTTTGCCTACTCATCAAATACGTTGAAAGTATCTTTCGATACTAGTCAAATTCGTTGGGTATGCTAGTCTATATTTGTCGAGTCTCTCTAGGAATGTGCTAAGCTCTCAGTCAGACTTTTCTGGAATCGTCTAAGTCATTTTCGTCGAGATTCGAAGCAGTTCGACGAGTATACCCTTATATACTCGACGAATAAGACTTAGGTTTTGATAAGACTTTATTTATAGTTATATTTATATAGTTTTTATTTAATAAATAGTAAAAGTGTATTTAGTTTATTTTAATATTTGTATTAAAATACTTTGTTTTCTTATTTCAGGTCTATTTGGGCTGCAGATATCAAATTGCAGCATGCTAGGCTAATCAGAAGATCAGAGAGAGCAATCCTGGAAAACTCAACTTTTCACGGCCATGTCACGGGCGTGACATGTGGCCGTAACCCATAGAGAAGCTCTAGAGAATAGGACACGTCAGTTTAAAGCTACACACCCCAGGTCACGCGCGTGACCTATAGGTCATGGGCGTGACCACCTGACGTGACACCAATGGGCTTAGATCATTGATCGAAGAATGACGAACAGACATGTACATGACCGTGACCCAAAGGTCAGGGCGTGACCCAGGGCGTGGCAGATGCGTTTTCCAGCCAATTAATCAGCTGTTCCTGCCGTTGCCACCAGATTTCCATTGCAGCTTGACACGCCCCTGGTCACGGGCGTGACGAGGGGGCGTGATGCCTCCATCAACACAAGTTTACTCCTGCCATTTTCAGGTTCCCGCCGTTTTCCAGAAACAGAACTGACACGCCCTAGGTCACGGGCGTGACCTAGGGGCGTGACCCACTATTTAACGGATTTTTGGCGGTTTCTCCTCCAACATTCCCAGGCTTTCAAGATGGCAGTTTCGAGCCGGACACGCCCTAGGTCACGGGCGTGACCAAGGGCGTGACTAACCAGCAACTTTTCCTATAAATTCCAGATGAGTTCAGGAGCTAGGGGCATCAAGGGAGCCAATCTAGGAGTAGTTGAAGTAGATTATTTTCCTGTTTTATCCATTTTCTTTATGTACTTTTCAATTTCATAATTTGTAGTTTTAATTCTAGCATTTCTATTTCAAGTTTATAGTTGTTTATCTTTCCATGTATCCCTAATTTCATTACTACTTGATCATGACAAACTTTTCAATTTAATAAAGTGCCTCTTTTTGTCAAACTCTTTTGTTATTGTTTCGATTTATCTTTGATTTTTTACTTTCAATTTCGATCTAAGATCCGTATCCTAAATGACCGAGAGGTTGTGGAAACGGGGAGATCACTCAAAGATAAAAGGAGTTGATTGCACTCCTCGAGAGAGGACTACATAACTCTTCTAGATTGGAGTGAAATCCAATAGAGGGGTTCACCTCCTAAAGCAGGCTTAGGGGTTTTGACTGGCCGAGAGGTCTTAATCGATCAACCGAAATTTAGTCGAGAGCGTATTCTCGATAGAGGCATTTTCGTAATTTAGGAACCTCCACGGTCGAAGTAGGTAATCTAAAAGTTTGCCTTAATGAGAAGCTTAATTTATTTTAAAGTGAGTCTAGATCAAGTATTTTTCTTTATTTTATTTTTCTAGCAATAGTTTAATTTTACACATTTTATTTTCCGATAAAATAATATTAATTTGCGTGAGTAGAAGTACTCAACAGACCCCGAGTCTAATACGATAATTTCCTATACTATATTTCGATAGGTACGCTTGCCTATTTGAGATTATAGTTTGGATATTATTTTTAAAACTATAAATTTCTCCATCAAGTTTTTGGCGTCGTTGCAGGGGATTCTTTTTGTTGATATTTTGAATGAGAAAATTGTATTACTTTTATCATTCTTCTTCTCTACCTCAATTCTCTTTTCTTTTTCAAAATTCATTTCTATTAGGTAAGGGTTGTGTTTATTTTTTATTATTTAAAAAATATTATCTAATTTGGCCGTCAAAATTGCCAAGCTTCAAAATCAACTAGATATTTTGAAAGCCGTAAGACAACGCCAAATTTCTTGCTCTTATTGTGGTTCTTATTGTGGTGCTCCTCATCAAAGTGATAATTGTTATTATTATTATTATCAAAAATTTTGTTATGAAATTAATTTTACAATTAATAATTATTCTCACTTTAATGCTAATTATGTTTCTAATTTTCATGAAACTAATTTTTCCAATTCACCTATTTTTCATGAAAATAATTTTTCAAATACGAATAATTATTTTGATTTAAATAATTTTTCTTCCACCTCAGATTTTGGTTTTTCTTGCTCGCAAGATCAACCGAAAAACTTTCCGAGTTATGAGAATAAATATTTAGATCCGAATTTTTATTCTTCTTTTATCCCAGAGCACACGTCTTCTTCTAATTTTGGGGACTTGACACAATTTGTAGTTGATCGTCCTTCCCAAAATTTAGAAGAAATTATTGCCTTTTCTAATAATACTTCTCCAACTTCGAATATTTTACCTATGGAGGAACATGAATCTTCATGTGTCCCCATAGTGTCTTATTCGAAAGAGGAAGAAGAATTATTATTTCAAGAATATTTTAAGATTATGGGCACACCGGGTAAATTAGAAGAAGAACATGTTGCTTCTCCTATTCCACCCGATTCTTATTTTTATGAATTTTCAAGCACCACTTCTAATTATTTAGAAATTCAAATTCTTCAAAATGACGTATCGAAAAATATTTCTTTTAATGAATTTGTAGATAACAATTTTATTTTAGAAAATACACAACCTAGACCTAATCATATAACTTCGCAAGAACCTCCTCCTTGCGAAGATTTTTCTAGCGCGCTTACTTTTGATTTTTCTTTAACTAATGAATTTCATGAAGATGATGAGCCGTTGCATTCACATGTCGTCAACGATCCATTTGCCACTCATCTACAAAAATTCACATCACCTCAGGTATGTATAGGAGATGTGAATTTACATTTTCAAGTCAAATGTTCAAAAAAGGAGAATCAAGAAGCAAGCGGAGGAGTCGCTGGACGAGCGTCTTTGGCGTATTCATTCAAGCATGAATTAATGGAGTTGCCCCTTTATTTTAAATTTTATTTCCATTCTCCTAACCCAAACCGTTTAGCTTAAAGACGGGAAAAAGAAAAACGCTTTTGGGAGACACCCCTTGTTTATCTTTTAACTTTTATGAATTTATTTTTCTAAATTTTCACAAACTGTTCCCCCCCCCCTCCTACTTGACCTATAAACATTGGGGATAATGTTTATTTTTAAGTATGGGGATGGATTCTTATTTATTGTTTTTATTTAAAAATCCAAAAAAAATATGAAAAATCGTTAAAAATTTAAAAAATTTATGTTTTCTTTTTATTATTAAAAATATAAAAAAAATACAAAAATATATAATAAACCCTTATTTAATATTTTTGTGACTTTTCAGAAATTTATTTTGAGTTTATTTATAAAAAGTTTTATAATTTTTGATTCTCTAATCTTTTATTTCATCAAAGTTAGTTAAATTTAAGATTCTTATGAAATTTTAATTTACTATAGTTGTTCTCCAACAATTTTAATTTAATCTAAATTTTTGTTAAGCTTTTCCCTTGTTTTTAATTTTCTTGTTAGCTCATATATCACGGGGATAAGAGGATAAAATTCATTATCCCCTGCTACACATATGCAAGTTTTTCATTTTGTTAGATCATATGTCATGGGAATCAAGTATTTCTTGGTACACATATGCAACCCAAAAAAAGGAGTAAGAAGATAAAATTCATTACTCCTAAGCATTTTTGTTTGAAGAGAAAAAAAAATTAAAAAGAAAAAAAAATTTATGTGGGGTGAGAGGATAAAATTAATCACCCCCAATCTAAGATCTCTTCAATTGCCTTTTTCCAAACCCAAAATCCAATATAATTGCTTTAGATTTAAATTAAATTTGTAAGAGAGCATAAGTAGTAGTTTGAATTTTCCTTGAAGTTTTTTTTAGTGAAAAAAATGTTTATAATTTTTAATCTAACTTTGTCTGCTAAATACATAATTTTGATTTCTAATTATTTTATTAGAGAGAACTTTGTTAAATATTTAGCTCTTCACATTTTACTTTCATATTTTAGGACTTAAATTTTTTTTTTACCTAGAGTTAATTTTTAACTTTCTTTTGATTTAATAATTTTTTAGTTTAATTAAAAATTATATTAATTTCTTATAAGTACTCTCATAATTTTGATCTGGAATAGCAAAAGCTTAAGTATGGGGGTATTTGATAAGAATTTATTTATAGTTATATTTATATAGTTTTTATTTAAAAAATAGTAATAGTTTATTTAGTTTTTTTAATATTTATATTAAAATACTTTGTTTTCTTATTTTAGGTCTATTTGGGCTGCAGATATCAAATTGGAGGATGCTAGGCTAATGAGAAGATCAGACAGAGCAATCTTGGAAAAATCAACTTTTCACGGCCATATCACGGGCGTGACCTTCAGGTCACGGGCGTGACATGTGGCTGTGACCCATAGAGAAGCTCCAGGGAACAGGACACGTCAGTTTAAAGCTACAAGCCCCAGGTCATGGGCGTGACCTATAGGTCATGGGCATGACCACCAGGCGTGATACCAAGGGGCTCAGATCGTCGCTCGAAGAACGACGAACAGATACGTACACGCCCATGACCAAAAGGTCACGGGCGTTT
Source organism: Platanthera guangdongensis (assembly GCA_039583875.1). Lineage (NCBI taxonomy): Eukaryota > Viridiplantae > Streptophyta > Magnoliopsida > Asparagales > Orchidaceae > Platanthera > Platanthera guangdongensis. The sequence goes on from CM077152.1 coordinate 189,250,973, forward strand.
GGTCACGGGCGTGACCCAGGGCGTGGCAGATGCGTTTCCTAGCCAATTAATCAGCCGTTCCTGCCGTTGCCACCAGATTTCTGTTGCAGCTTGACACGCCCCTGGTCACGGGCGTGACGAGGGGTCATGACGCCTCCATCAACACCAGTTTACTCCCGTCATTTTTCAGCTTCCTGCCATTTTCCAGAAACAGAACTGACACGCCCTAGGTCATGGGCGTGACCCGCAATTTAATGGATTTTTGGAGGTTTCTCCTCCAACGTTCCCGAGATTTCAAGACGGTGGTTACGAGCCTGACACGCGCTAGGTCATGGGCGTGACCAAGGGCGTGACCGACCAACAACTTTTCCGATAAATTCCAGATGAGTTCAGGAGCTAGGGGCATCGAGGGAGGCAATCTAGGAGTAGTTTCAGTAGATTATTTTCCTGTTTTATCCATTTTATTTATGTACTTTTCAATTTCATAGTTTGTAGTTTTAATTCTAGCATTTCTATTTCAAGTTTGTAGTTGTTTATCTTTCCATGTATCCCTAGTTTCATTAGTAATTGATCATGATAAACTTTTCAATTTAATAAAGTGCTTCTTTTTGTCAAACTCTTTTGTTATCGTTTCGATTTATCTTTGATTTTTTACTTTCAATTTCGATCTAAGATCCGTATCCTAAATGACCGAGAGGTTTCGGATACGGGGATATTACTCAAAGATAAAAGGAGTTGATTGCACTCGTCGAGAGAGGACGACATAACTCTTCTGGATTGGAGTGAAATCCAATAGAGGGGTTCACCTCCTAAAGCAGGCCTAGGGGTTTTGACTGGCCGAGAGGTCTTAATCGATCAACCTAAGTTTAGTTGAGAGTGTATTCTCAAGAGAGGAGTTTTCGTAATTTAGTAACCTACACGGTCGAAGTAGGCAATCTAAAAGTTTGCATTAATGAGAAGCTTATTTTATTTTAAAGTGAGCCTAGATCAAGTGTTTTTCTTTATTTTATTTTTCTAGCTATAGTTTAATTTCACTCATTTTGTTTTCCGATCAAATAATATTAATTTGCGTGAGTAGAAGTACTCAACAGACCCCGAGTATAATACGACAATTTCCTACACTATATTTCGATAGGTACACTTGCCTATTTGAGATTATAGTTTGGATATTATTTTTAAAACTATAAATTTCTCCATCAGGTTTTAATTTTATGATTTCAATTTTTTGTCTCGGCTCGTCCCGACCGCCATGTACAGTAACCCACAATTTTTTGGTATATAAGGAATCTCTAGACATTAGAGAAGAGGAGTTCCTATAAATACCTGGGGTGACTTTCGCTCAACCCTAATCGTGTTATTGTTCAAATCGAGAGTTCTCACAAACTCCCATCAACATACGAAAACATTTCTCGCGACTTTCACTCGGTCGATGATGTTGTTTTTCATGATTCGATTTGTTAAGAATTGTGTCATATAATGTTCCTCAGGTTTTGAAGAGGAATCACCAATCATGCTAAGGGGTATAATGTATTTGATGTGTGTTTGAGTTCATGCATGCAGGAAGTCCATGATTGGACAGGTCGGCAAAAAGAATATGCTTGAGAATTCAAATTTTGTCAAGCTCAGTTCAAAGTGTGGGTCTCAGATTTCATCGAGCTCAGCTCGCAATTCGTCAAGCTCAGCTTACATATTGTCGAGCTCAGCACACCATTCCTTGAGCTAAACTTAGGTGCTTAGGATTCAAATTTCGTCAAGCTCTGCTCGCAGTTCGTCGAGCTCAGCTCACCATTCCTTGAGCTAAACTCAGGAGCTTAAGATTTAAGTTTCGTTGAGCTTAGCTCACAGTTCGTCGAGCTCAGCTCACAGATCGTCGATCTCAACTCACCACTCATTGAGCTAAATTCAGAAACTTGAGGTTCAGAATTCGTTGAGCTCAGCCCATAGATCGTCGAACGCAGTTCAACATTCGTCGACCTAAAGTCAAACAAATTGACTAAGGCAAAACCGCTGAGACAGCTGAGATAGCTGAGAAGCATGTCTCAGCATAACCACTAAGAACAAACCACTTAGACAGAAGATATTCTCAGCTGAGAAGAAGAAAGCGTTGTGTGTGCCTGGAAGCGCCCTGAGGTAGGTACCTGGAAGGGTACTGAGTTGTAGGAGTGCTGCAGCACTCTGAGAGTAGGGTTGTGTGCCTGAAGTTGTAGGGCTGAGAAGCCTGAGCTATAAGACTTAGAAATAAGGCTGAGGTAGGTGGTCAGTGGACCACTGAGCTGTAGGAGCACTACAGGGCTATAAGGTAGGAACCTGTGTGGTTTTGAGGTAGGGTTCTGAAGAAAACCTGAGTGTAAGGTTGAGGGCCTGAGGTGTAAGCTTTGAGGAGCATAGTGGTGGAGTTTATGCCTAGTCCAACAAATCAGTTGGATAGGTGGGAGGGAAAGTGGATGTACCTAATTGGGGAAGCACTATAAATACTTGTGTGATGTGCTGTGTTACTTGTTATTTTTTTATATTGCATGTGCTAAGGACATGCTCTAGAACACTTAGTTAGAAAACAGCAAAAAAACTTAAAAGATTTCAAAGACCTATTCACTCCGCCCATCTAGGTGATTAGCTAACCTTAAGTAAATAACTTTCAAGTGGTATCAGAGGGAGGTTACTCAAAAAGGATCTAACAATCTGAGTATACCTCCAAGGTTAGCTTGAAGATAAAATTATGGGGTCAGGATTGAACTATAAGGATCTAGGGGCCATGAAGCTACCAATCTGCAGGAAGGAAGGATTTGGTCACTGGAAGCAAAGGGTCAGATTGTTCATGGAAGCATCTGACCCTAGGATTTAAGTAATAGTAGTGGAAGGTTCCTTTATCCCCATAAAGGCTTCCACCATAGATCCAACTGTGAGAGTGCCTAAGGCATATACAAAGATGGACAAAGATGAGGTGATTCTGTCCACCATGGACAAAAGGGCAAAAAATATTATAGCCAGTGCCATTGATGACTCAACCTTCCAAAATCTTGTGCACTGTAAGACCTCCAAGGAAATGTGGGACACCCTTGTGGTCTTCATTGAAGGATCTAAGGAAGTCAGAGATGATAGGAAGTGCATGCTCAATCAAGAGTATGAGGCTTTTAGGCAAAACAAATCTGAAAAAGTAGCTGACTGTTTTGAAAGGTTCTTTAGGACAGTTAATGAACTAAGAACCTATGGTAGGGTCTTCAGCAACTATGCGCTGAATGACAAGTTCCTTAGATCCCTCACTAGAGAATGGGACACCAAGATATGTGCCATTAGGGAAATGGCTAAGTTGGCAAACACTCCTCCACCAACACTCTTTGGAAAGTTGCAGTCCTATGAAATGCAGTTAGCTGCTAGACAAGAAGAGGTGAAGGAAAGTCAATACAAGACCAATGCTAAGATAGTGGTCCTCAAGGTAGAATCCCTTAGATGAAGCAGAAGAAAGACTCCTTCTCCAATAAGGAGAGAAGCTGAGACAAACTCAGAAATGTCTGATACTTGTTTCTTAGACAACCACATGTCTGATGAAGAGTTTGCAACCTTCTCCAAGAAAATTCAAAAGTTCATGAAGAATAAGCACTGGGAGAACAGACCCTCGTCATCATATCATCACAGGAGGTCCTCCAAGAAGGACAGGTATGGCCTCAAATCTAGTAAATAGATTTCATCTAAATTCATCCGTTATTTTTGCAGTAAGGCTGGACATGTCATTGCTGACTACCCAGTCAGGAGCAAGGAAGAGGATGAGAAGAAGAAGAAGCATAACCATCACCTCAAGGACAGGAAGAAGGAGAAGTCCTTTGTGGGTAAGAAGGAGAAAAGCTGGATAGATTCTTCCTCCTCAGAATCATAAGATGATGAGGAAGAAGCCTATATAGGGCTAATCTCTGTTGGTGCAGAGCCAGAAGAAGAAGAAGAATATCCTGCTGCTAGGATAGGAATAAGGGCCCTTCTATCACACTCTGACAGTGATAATGAGTAGGATGAAGAAGACTGTGAATGCCATGGGCTGATGGAAATAAATGAAGAAAGAAATGAGTTACAAACAGAATCAATCAAGGTACATCCTCTCTCCATTTCTTCATCATCTTCTGACTATGAAACCAATCCAGATACTGGTGCATCTTCATCCCGTGATAAAGATGACTCAGAATCTGAGACTGATGTCAATCAACTGATTGACAAGTATGGACTGCTCCTAGATGCTCTAAAGAAGAGCAGAACTCTTGCCAAAAGTCAAGCAAGAGAGATTTAAGTCCTCAAGCCTTATCAAACTCTTTATAACGATAAATCTATTGAGCTTGATAAGAAATGTCATGAGGTGTCTGAACTCAAGAAAAGTCTTGAGTGTTAGTCTATGGTTCTAGAAGGAAACTCTAAACATATTAAATATCTAGAACAGAAATTTGATGAGAGATTAGGGATTGTGATTAACCCTTCTTAATCTCTTGGTAGGTTGTCAAAAGCTACAACTTGCCAAACCTCTGAGAAGATGGGTATTGATCACACTAATTATCAAGTCAAATCAAATATCCCTGATAAAGTGACAGTATTTCAAAAAGTGAATTTACCTTCTAAAACTGTCAAGTTTGCACCACTTCAGAAGGATCAATCTAATGTGTGCTCCACCAGTGGGGTGAAGGCACATGATCTCAGAAAGAGTGATACTGTCCACTCTAGGCACAATGCTTAGGGTAAGTTCTTTAGTTTTGGATCCAAATATCCTTTATCTAAGGAAATGAGATAGTCCACTAGATGACAGACTCCAAAAATACATCTGGCCCATCCTAGACTAGCTGTATTTAGTTCTTTAGCACCTTCACTCAGGAAGCAGGGGGCAACATCATGCAATGCTCATCCAACAAAGTCTGGTGCTGCTCACATTTTTCATGGATAGTAATTTTGTGCTATCCTAAAGAGAAGATACAACATTCATAAATGTTGGTGGTGTGGGAAAGTGGGTAACTTTGTCATTAGTTGTTGGCACAACCTGAATGTGACTAGTGGATAGAAAGACACTCAACCCAGACAGAGAGTTGGGCAAATGTTTTATGATGCTAACAAGAACCTAGGACCCAATTATCATTGGGTGCCTAAGGGTAAGTAATATTGCTTTGCAGTATAGTCCAAATACCTGTCTGGATAAGACTTGGTATGTGGACAATGGGTGTTCCAGGTAAATGTCTCGGACATGATGATTGCTCAAGAAATATGCTCCATGAAAAGCAATAAATTAAGGTTGAGGCTGTCAAGTATGTCATCCTCAAAAGTTAGAGGAAGCAAAGTCTCTCTCTCTCTTATATATAGAGACTAAGTTTACAAATTGATAAATTAAGTTAGATGTGCTTAGGATGAGCTTAATCAAGCACACCAAATAGATAACAGTGATTCAATTATTCTTTATAATTATCTGCACTGTTAAATTATGCATCCCTTACTCTCAAGTTCAAATAACTTATTAGCAAGCCTCTAGCTAAAAAAGAAGCGCTAAATGCCCTGGTTCATAACAGGAAGCACAACTCAACCTGTTAAAATCAAAATACACTAATTTAAGCTAAAATGTTTAATTGGGTATCCTAATGATAAAGTAATTAAAATTTTTCGATATAAATATAAAGGCGACAAGAAACGAAAAGCCACACCACTCTTAAAAAGCCTTAACCCTAGTCGTCGAGACCTGAACTCTCTCAGCGCCCTGCCGCAATATTTCAATGGCGCTAAATGTGATCTAGGAGCTCCAGGAGGGATATGAAATTATGAGAGATGGATTCGGTCATGCCTCGTTAGAGATTAAGGTTGTGTTGAGGATGATTGAAATCATAGGCCAGGAATACACCCTTTCCGAACCCTCCACCATTCTCAGAAAGGAGGTAGTAGAATTCTTCTCCAACAGTAGAGTGTTGTCCTCTCAAGATTCTCTTAAATATAAGATTGAGGATATCAAGATAAAGGTAAACCCTAAGAGACTAGGCAAAGCCCTTCATATACCCATCGTCGACCCTAGCGAGGAAGAAGAACCCACCATCACGGACAAAGACAATGCTCTTAGGTGGTGTGGATACAGTGATGTCAAACCTGGATCTCTTAAGAGGAAATTCTTCAACCAGAGAGGCAAACTGCTAGCAGATATTGTAGGGAAAGCCCTTATCTGCAAACCTGGATCACATGGCACAATCTCCAGGTCAATGTTTGATGTTATGACCAAGATAATCTTGAATAAAAAGACCTCTTGGTTTACTCTAATCTATCAGAGATTAGTAGACTGTCTACCCACTCCAAACATGGGCAGAATTTTTTCTCTATACTTAGTGAACACCTACCCTGACACATTCAAACAAGAACATGGAGTAAAGATTCACTACATGAAATGAATGGACATAAAGAAATTGGATAGAGTCACTAGGATCTTCCCCAAGATCCATCCTACAAAAACAAATGACTCCTCAAGGGATAAAAGACAGTAAGCTACTGAAGTAGACAGTTCCTCCTTCTCTGAACCTGAGCTAGGAACTACCCCCTACTGATGTTGGTTTGCAGACAGACATAATCCTGAGTCTCTCCTCAACAAACATTCAACTCAAGGATATCATTGTGCATGTTGATAAAATCCATGATAGTCCTAGGTCAGGAAAGGTTTCAAAGAATGCCACCGAAGATGAGGCGGACAAGGCTGATACTGATGGTGTTGTAGCAATTGAAGATATCCCTGCGGCGGAAGATATCCATTAGCCAACTGAGACATTAGATATTATCTTGATAAGTCCAGCCCAGAGAAGGATGCTCAGTCTGAGGGGGAGCATAATGAGATGGATTTGACAACCTTGGACAAAGTTGTCAAGAGATTAGTTGAGTCTGCACCATATGCACGTAATACTAACACCCTCTTAACCCGTAGTGCTAATACAACTTTAACTAAGGAAATGGCTCCTTCTACAGGTGATGTAGTTGAGGGGGATTCTTCGCAGATCCCTGCTCTGACAGAAGTCCCTCCTTCAGTAGGCCAATCACCCACTACCCAAATCTCTTATGAGCCACTCCTAAATAATATCAAAGCACTACTGGATGCTCAGACAATAACCCTCAAAGATTATGTTGACCACTCAGTTGCCAAGCTAAGTGATGAATTGTTAAGTGAAGTCAAGGAATGTAAAGAAGAAACCTCTCACTTAAATAAACAGGTCACAACCTGGGTTGATATGGCTGGAACAGCTGACATAAAGCTGACCACCCTCATGAAATCCATGAAAACAAGCCAGAAATTCTCTGCAACTGACATAGGCTATGTCAAAAAATTTGTGAGTACAACTGATGAGGTGATCATGGGTGCAGCAGATCATGTAAATCAGCATGTCACCAATGTTGCTCTCCACTCTATGAAGCAGGCAATACTTTTGAAAAATGAGCTGCTCACTGACAATGAGAGAATACTCCAATCTACATCAAGCAGAAATGAAGCCAACACCTCCTTACTACAAGCAACCATCCTTGAAGAAGGCAGAAAGGGGGAGAGCAGCCATGCTAAGACAACAGGACTCATTGAAGATCAAGAATTCAATATAATTCAAGATACTAGGGTGGCACTGCACCTACCCCTACTGGATAAAAAGAAGCCAGAGGATCTAGACTTCCCAACACAAGCTAGAGTTGCACAGGATGCACAACTTGCTGCCAGAAGAAAAAGGAAAGGAACTCAGATGGCTGAAGAGTTCATGGCCAAGAGGAGAGCTGAGAATAGAGATGATCAAGATTATGAACAGCTAAGTGATTCCTCTGAATCCATCATAATAAATTCTTGGGTAAGCCATGGACAAGTCTTAAAGAACATTGATAGTGTATATCCCTCAAACGAATGGATAAAGCATCTGGAAAGAAATTCCCTAAGGGAAAGAGTATTCAAAGAAAATTTGGTATGAAAAAGCATCCCTAAGAAAATGCCTTCCAGATATATTCCAAAGTCATTCCTTTACTTCAAAAGGCAGAAGAACAAAGCTAAAAACTTGAAAAAGACTGCTGCAACCAAGGATGTTGATGCAAGCTCATCAAAGAATAACTAATATAGGGTTTAGGGTCAGGCTTCTTTAAAATATTTTATCAATTGTAATATATATCAACAGTGTAGAAACTTCAAATCTCTATCAATGAAATTAATTTGAGTTGGCCCTAACTATATTGATGTGACAATATTTAACTGTAGCTATCTAAAATTAGTTAATGATTAGGAATATCTTAATCATAATGTTTACCTTGTTAATGATTGAAAATTCACCTGTATTATTTTCATTCAATCATAGTGTTAAGCCATCTTATCTAGGGGGAGTTATCCAGTACTGGGATGTCTAGTTGTCATGATAAAGTCTCATCAAGCCTATCATGATATTTTTTGTGTGTTGATGCCCATTAGCATGGATGGATGTTCTGCCTTCTTCAAATAGGGGCAGGTTGTTGGGAATTGTGCGCTACAATGTTCCTCAGGATTTGAAGAGGCATCACCAATCATGCTAAGGGGCATAATATATTTGATGTGTGCTTGAGTTCGTGCATGCAGGAAGTCCATGATTGGACAGGTCATCAAAAAGAATATGCTGGAGAATTCAGATTTTTTCAAGCTCAGTTCAAAGTGTGGGTCTCAAATTTCGTCGAGCTAAGCTCGTAGTTCGTCGAGCTCAGCTTACAGATCGTCTAGCTCAACTCACCATTCCTTAAGCTAAACTCAAGTTCTTAGGATTCAAATTTCGTCGAGCTCAGCTCGCAGTTCATTGAGCTCAGCTCACAGATCGTCGAGCTCAGCTCACCATTCCTTGAGCTAAACTCAGGAGCTTAGGATTCAAGTTTCGTCGAGCTCAGCTCACAGTTCGTCGAGCTCAGCTCACAGATCGTCGAGCTCTACTCACCACTCATTGAGCTAAATTCAGAAACTTGAGGTTTAGAATTCGTTGAGCTCAGCCCACATATCGTCGTACGCAGTTCAACATTCGTCGACCTAAAGTCAGACAAATTGACTAAGACAAATCCCCTGAGATAGCTGAAATAGCTGAGAAGCATGTCTCAGCATAACAGCTGAGAAGAAACCGCTGAGACATAAGATAGTCTCAGCTGAGAAGAAGAAAGCGCTGAGACCACTGAGAAGAAACCGCTGATACACAATACAGTCTCAGCAGAGAAGAAGAAAGTGTTGAGACCACTGAGAAGAAACCGCTAAGATAGAAGACAGTCTCAGCTGAGTAGAAGAAAGTGTTGAGACCACTGAGAAGAAATTGCTGAGATAGAAGATAGTTTCAGCTGTTAAAGAATAAACCGCTGAGACAGTTGAGAAAGAACTGCTAATACGAAGCCAGAAAAAATTCACAAGTCCGAAAGCACTGGGAGCCCAGACAGATGGCGTTGAGTGACTTAACATCACTCAACGCTTATTAAAGATCTGGAATTTTTTTAAGTCCAGAATATGATGACCACTGCTGACGTCACCAAGAAGTCAACAAAGTCAAATTACATAAAGCCATTGCGGAAAAGCTGCGGGAGCGGGGAAAGCTGCTTTATCCTTTTCCGAGGGAGGTGGCGCTCACCAATCCTTGGCTGGGCCCACTCCACAATTGTGTCGTTGATTCAAATCAACAGATATAAAAAGGAAAGAAAAGGATTAGGGTTAACAAGATAGAGAATGAACAGAGAACATACAAAGAAAAACCAGAGGCGGCTGGACTTCATCTTCTCCAATAAGCTTGAAAGCAAAAGTCCAGTAGAGTTAGCTAGAAGGCAAAGAAAGAAAGCTGAAGGTCTTCAAATTCAGCAAGATAGTTCTCTCCAGAATAAGGTTGTTGATTCATCTATTCAACAAGGAGATAGCTGTGTGAAGGGTCATCAACTATCAACAGCAGATTGCTACTGACCTATGCAGTAAAGGAATTAGATGTAGAAGAAGACTCATTCCTTTTATATCAAGTGAGATGGACTGATATCTGCTCAGTCCAGCAAGGTAGACTCAGAGATTTATCTCTAAGTCAGTTATCCTAAATTTATTTTATCCTGTATAAACTACTGTAGGATTAATTTTATCTGAATCTGAGTTGTAGGGCCTTTTGGCATGAGCTATAGGTGACTAATTAGTCACTGAGGTAGGTGACCTACTCGGGTACTGAGGTAGGATCCAAGTGTGGATCTGAGAGTAGGGCTATCCTCCCAGCCTGAGTAGTAGGCCTTAGTGATAAGGCTGAGGTAGGTGACTACTGAGTAACTGAGCTGTATGTGACAAGTGTGTCACTAAGTTGTGGGCCTTGGAGGAGGTTGAGCTGTAGGTGCCTGGAAGGGCATTGAGGTAGGTGCCTGGAAGGGTACTGATAAGTTGTAAATATACGTATTTTTATGTATGTTATTTAAGTTATTTTAGTTTAATTTTGTTATTTTTATTTATTTTTCTTTAACAAATTGCTTCTTTTTTTGTAAATATTTTCTAACTTGTAAATTTGTTTTCTAAAAGTTTTTCAAAAAAATTGTCAAAATAGCATAGTACACGCCCGTATACTTCAGGTCACGCCCGTGACTTGGGCATGTACCTTTGATTCCAGTGAAATCAACGGACTGAAAAGAAAAAATTGTGTCATACCCAAGTACACGCCAGTGTCCAACTTTACACGACCGTGACCAAGCCCCATGTCACGCCCTCGACGATTCCGCGCTCGAAGATCGTCGAACCGACCGACATGCCCATGTCAAGATGCGATAAGGGAGTGACTTATCCAACTAGCCCAGACAAGATGTCGTCAGTGACTTATTGACATGACGTCATCCCCAGTTCAACCTTCCCGACATGCCCCTGACACACCCATGACAAACAGAGTCAAGCATGTGACCTTCTACGTGTACAGTCGCAAAGTCAAACCAGCCGTCAAATCTCAGCACCGACTCATGTGCAGTAGTTACAAGCCCCCCTACACGCCCGTGACATAGGGCGTGTACTTAGAATTTTTTTCCTATAAATAGAAAATTTTTGTAAGAGTTCCTGTTCTTTTTTTGGACCATTTTGCCTTAGGGAGGTGTTGGATCCCTAGTTAGATTTGGGCTATGTTCACTAATTAGGATGTCTGACCCACAATGTATAGCCAGGGTCATGTGTTTTGAGTCCTAGAGTTTAGGCTAACTCATTAGGTTCAACCCTACATGGACCAGCCAACAGAAGACCTCAGATTGACTCAAGACTTAGAAGAAATCAAGTTCAGAATTTATGTTCGATGTTCATCGAACTCAGCTCAATGATAGTCGTGCTCTACTCGACAAACTCAGAGTTAATTCTCTGAGTTGAGCTCGACGATATTCGAGCTCAGATTGACAAAGTCTGGAGTTCAGCTTCTATACATTCTTTCCAGTTTACTTTCACTGAACTCAGCTCGATGAAGACAGATTATCAGCTCGACAAACTTGGAGCGAAGATTAGGGAAGTTATCTCTGAAATGCAGTTCGCTGAGCTCAGGTCGACGAATAGGTTTTCTTAGGTCGATGAATAGGATTTCTCAGCTCGATGAACTTGGATCTCCGGTCGACGAAATCTATTTAGAGGTCGACGAATTCTTTCCAAGCCTGACTTAGAGTTTTTCCCTCCTTTCTGTCCTTACTTTCTATATTATTTAGCAGTGATTTTTCTGAGTAATTAATGCACATATTCTCTTGAATATAGCTGTTATTGGCAGCATTGATTATGGTCTTCATCAGGGATTAATTACTTGCTGGGACAGTTGGGAAACTCATTAAAGTAAATATTCTCCAGCCGATTTTCATTCTCCAGGCAATCAACAATTAATGCAGGGAATTCAAATTTCAAAGGAGAATTTCGACAGAGAATATGAAAGAGATTTTTCCCTTTACAGCCGACAGGAAGTAACAGAGATAACAAGATACAGAACCAGAGAATACAAAAAGATATTCAGAAATTCTTTGTGCAAGAAAATAACCTGTTTTCTCCTTGATCTCACTGAAGAAGAAGAAGAACAAACACAAATCAAGAGTCTTCTTCAACTTCAACTCCAGGAGCTTTCAAGGACAACATAATTTGAATCATTCAGAAGTTCCTGGATTATTTCAAGTCAAGGCAGAAGACCTACACCCTGAGTAAGGCTTCAAGTGATTTTTGAAGGAGCCTTGACAACAGCAACCCACATGTCTTCTCTGTTGATTAGAGAAATAGAAAACACCATCAATCTCTCACCTCCTCTTATAAAAGGGTTTATTAGCTCCATTCAAAAGTTTATTCTTGTTTTTTGGGCACCTGATCAAAAGCTCAAAGGGTTGTGAGATATCCCTGGAAATAGATCTTGTGGTGGCAGTCAACTGATCAAAAACCTGCTAGTGGATTCCTACCAGGGTGGTAGAAGAGTGGATGTACCCAGGTTGGGGAACCACTATAAAATTTTTTGTGTTGTGTGGTTGCCTTTTTCCTGTTGTTCTTGCTATGGTTGTGATTGGCTAGCTGTGTTTTGATAGATTAGGCTAGCTGTGTCGTGGTAGATTAGCTTAGATTTTTTTTATTTCTATTACTACTACTAGTATCACTAATATACTCTGATAATATTTAAAACAGTCAAATAGATTTAATTACTCTATTCACCCCCCCCCCCCACTCTAGAGTAAATCAGATCTATCCCATATCTTTTAATTAGTATCAGAGGACGTTCCTTTGGTTGTACAAGTTAACACTTGAACCAAAAGATCCTTATTAGATTTGATCTTCTTTTTCATAGTTTTTCTGATTATTTTCACAGCATGGCACAGAACAAGGATTATGCAAGCACCAGACCTCCAGTTTGCAACTTAAATAAGTATGCCATCTGGAAGGCAAGAATTAGACTTTATTCGAATTCAATTGATGAGGACATATATAATTTTATTTTGTCAGGTCCTCCTTAACCTACACCTACTACATCTACCTCTACTTCAAGTACTCATGTTGTTCCACCACCTGTGTGGATAGATGCTCAGAAAAAGGCAAAGATAGCAGATGCGAAGGCCATGAATATACTGGCTCAAACTATGTCTGATGGCATCTTCCAAAAAGTGGCTGAATGCACATCTGCTAAAGCAATCTGGGACTCTCTCAACCAGATGGTTGCTGGTTCAGTTGATGAGAGGAAGGACTGGAGATCAACCGTCATCTCCCAATATGAAAATTTCAAGAAGGATAAATCAGAATCTGTCAGTGATATGTACAACAGATTAAGCTCAATCATCAATGATCTAAAGACTTTGGATAAGGATATCACTCTAACTGAAGTGAATGACAAAATCCTCATGTGCTTCCCAAGCACTTGGGATTCCAGGATATGGTCAATTAAGGAGGCTAGAAGCTTGAATGAGATTTCCACTGAATTTCTACTAGGCAAGCTCAAATCATATGAGCAACTGATCAAGTCAAGAGAAGCTGCAGAGCAAAAGACTCCTCCACCAGCAAGAAAGGAGCAAAACATAGCCTTCAAAGCTTCAGAAGGAACAGAAGCCCCAACTTCCAGTGAAGAACTTTTGAGTCTCTTAGCTAAGAGATTCTACAAGATGGCAAGGAAGGACTTCAGAAGAAAGTCATCCAAGCAGGATGACAAACTAAGGTATGACAAAACACCCACTAAAAAATTGTTTGTTTTGGGTGCAGGAAATAAGGACACTTCATTTCAGAGTGTCCAAAAAATCAAAAGAAGGAAAGAAGAAGAGAAAAGGACTCCAAGAAGCATCACTGCATCAAGTCTTCCTCTAGCAAGCACAAGAGAAAAGAGAAGGACTTTGTGGCTGAGACCTGGAGTGACACTGAAGATGAATCCTCATCTTCTAGCTCCAGTGAAGAGGAAGAAAAAGCTAAGGCAAGGGAAGTTTGCTTTATGGCTACAATGCCTCTTGTAGCTCATCTGATGCTGATGAACAAGGCGAAGAGTCAGACAATGAACCATCTAAATGAGAGGTAGATCTGGTATTGTCTTCCTTTGATTATAATTCAGAAAGTTTTAAGACTGAATTTAAATCTTTGTGTATTGACTTGATTAATTCTGAAAAAGAAATTAAAGCTCTTAGAGAAAAATTGTTTGAATAAGAACCTGTCTTCTGAAAACATTAGACTAAAGGATGAATTAACTCTAGTAAATGAGAAAATCATATCATTAAAATCTGAGTTAGCTGAGGCACGACAACTTGAAGAATCCCTAAATGGGAGAAGCATCAAGTTGATGGACATCACAAATACAGAGAATGTCATGCTAAATGGCAAGCTGTGCTTAGGTGCTTCATTAAGCCAACCCCCACTAATTCAAAAGAATATACTAACAACTCCTATTAAATTTGTTTCAGAAAAAGGAAAAGAGAAGATAGATAATGATAAAAATGTTAAACAAACTGAATTAAAATAAATGAATAAGAAAAAAGAAAAAGAATAAGAAAAATCTAAATTATAACAATGTTCAACAGATTTCGTCGAACTTAGATAGATGAAATATGTATAGTTCGTCGAACTCAAGTCGACGAACTCCAAACGCAGATTTCCACTATAATTATTCGTTGAACTACGATCGACGAAACCAGTATGTTTTGTCGACCCAAGATTGACGATTTTCGGGCCCAAAGAATGAATATTCTCATTCTCTGAGTGGAGTTTGATGAACTCATTCCCATTCGTCGAACTCAGATCGACGAACTTACTTAAATTCGTCGAACCCAGTTCAAGTTAACAGAAACTTTAATTTTGCCAAAACTCATAATCAACCAAGATCATCCATAAACCAATTTAATCAATGGATTATTCCACCTAGAAGATATCATCCCTTAGGTTATAAATGCCAACCTGAATACTCTTACATTTCCAGTTTTAATTATGTGAAGAAAGAAGGACCCAAGGTAACCTGGGTCAAGAATAGCTTATCTATTTCATTGCAGTTGAAATACTATCCCACCACATAGCAACAGTGGTATTTGGATAGTGGCTGTTCTAAACACATGAATGGAAACAAGGATAACCTAATCAATTACAAGTCAAATCTAGGACCCAAAGTAATATTTGGTGACTCCAATTGTAGCCAGACTGAAGGCTATGGAAAGGTCAAGATTGGAGCTGTCACCTTCAGGAAGGCAGCTTATGTAAGTGAACTGAAGCACAACCTTATCTCCATAATTCAGTTATGTGATGAAAGGTTTTAGGTATCCTTTAATAAAACTTCATGTATTATTACTTCTTTAGATAACCATGTAGTATTGACTCGCACTAGAGTAGGAAATATTTACATAGTTAACTTCCAGTCAGCTAAATCTGAAATATGTTTATTTAATCAAACTAGCAATAATAATGACCTTTGGCATATGAGATTAGGTCATGTTAATTTGAAAAACATTGCTAAACTATCTAGGGACAACCTTGTTAGAGGATTGCCTTCTTGCCCATACAAGAAGGAAAGCTTTTGCATGGCTTGTCAGTTTGGCAAGCAAACTAAAAATAGTTTTAAATCTGTAAATAAAAGTGACTCACCTAGAATATTGTACTTGCCACATATGGACCTTTTTGGCCCTATTGTTGTACAAAGTCTAAGAGGGAAAACTTATACTGTAGTGAATGTAGATGACTTCTGTAGATTCACTTGGGTTTTTTTCTGAGATCTAAGTCTGATAACTTCAAAATTCTTACAGATTTTCTCAAGAACATACAGATTGAGTACTCTACTCCAGTTGCATTGATCAGAAGTGATCATGGTACTGAGTTTGAGTCTCTTCTTATGCAAGAGTTCTGTGAGAAGGAAGGTATCAGACAGTGCTTCTCAGCTCCTAGAACACCTCAACAAAATGGGGTTGATGAAAGGAAAATAGAACTCCAATTGAATATGCAGGCACATTACTTGCAGATGCTCATTTGCCCCTATCCTTTTGGGCAGAGGCTGTGAGCACAATAAATTATGTACTGCATAGAAGTTTGATACACAATCTTAAGAATAAGACTCTTTATGAGCTAATTAAAGGGAAGACACCTAAAGTAGACTATTTCAAAATTTTTCGTTGCTTATGTTACATTCACAACAACAATAAGAAACACATTAGAAAATTTGAAGCCAAGGCTGAAGTTGGAATTTTTCTTGGATATTCTCAAGTAAGCAAGGCTTATAGGGTCTATAATAAATCTACCATGAAAATTGAAGAATCTATCCATGTTTCATTTGATGATACTAACATGTTTTACAAGGAGAAAGAAATTTCTACCAATAATCTTTTGTAGGAACCACATTTGTATGTGAAGCTGAATGAATTAACCCTCACCAATGAGGCTGTTAGCCATCCTTCTCCACAAATTGCTAAAGACAGTGAAGATAAAGACAATGAAATTAGTGAAGAGCCAACAGCAGCTACCATAATTCCACAAGAGGAATTTATTCCCCAAGCTGTTGCTCAACCAACTCCACCTACTGAATTTGTCACACTTAGAGATCACCTTGTACCTCAAGTGATTGGAGACATTTAAGTTGGTGTGCAGACCAATCATCAACTCAACCAAGACTTGATGCATGTCTGCTTCATATCTCAAATTGAGCCCCAATCCATTAAAGATGCAGAGCAAGATCCCCATTAGATTATTGCAATGCAAGAGGAGCTCAACCAATATGAGAGATGCAGAGTTTGGGATTTAGTTCCAAGACCAAAAGACTACCCAGTCATTGGAACTGAATGAGTATTTAGAAACAAACTAGATGCCCAAGGTGTTATCATAAGGAACAAGGCAAGGCTGGTTGCTCAAGGCTACAAACAAGAGGAAAGGATTGACTATGACCAGACATTTGCACCTGTTGCAAGGCTGGAAGCAATCAGAATCTTCCTTGCATATGCTGCCTACAAAAAGTTCAAAGTATACTAAATGGATGTCAAGAGTATATTCTTGAATGGTGAACTTAAAGAAGAAGTTTATGTGGAGCAACCACCAAGTTTTATCTCTCCAACCCATCCCTCTTATGTCTTTAAATTTCATAAAGCTCTCTATGATTTAAAGCAAGCTCCAAGAGCATGGTATGAAACCTTAGCTAGTTTTCTTCTAGAGCATAAATTTTCTAGGGGCATTGTTGATAGGACATTATTCACTAGACACCATATGGAACAAATCTTATTAGTACAAATCTATGTAGATGATATTATTTTTGGTTCTACAGATTCCAAACTATGCAAGAGGTTCTCTGACCTCATGCATTCAAAGTTTGAAATGAGTAGCATGGGTGAGCTCTCTAACACCCCAATTCCCAAGTCTGACCTAAGGCTGGGCAACACGGCCTGGGACACAGGCATGTCCCACGCTGTGTCCTGCTCTATATGGTTGAGCAGCCTGTCGAGTGCTCGATGAAATGCACTCGACGAGTTCTCGAGAAGGAACACGGCCTGTAACATGGGCGTGTCTGAGGCCGTGTCCTCCTTTGGTTCGACGAACTCCTTTCGACAAAAATGAGGTCCTCGAGTAGGGGTACACGGCCTGCGACACGGGCGTGTCCATGGTTGTGCCCTCGAGTGCCCTCGACGTTTACTAGAGTAAGCTCGACAAAATGTATTCGTCGATCCTCGAGTGGGGAACACAGCCTGTGACACGGGCATGTCACATGGCCGTGTCTTTCTCTGGATTTGGCCAAAACAATGAGGCCTGGAGAACACAGGTGGGACACGGGTGTGTCTCTGGGCACACGACATGTAATACGGGCATGTCACATGGCCGTGTCCTGTTCGGGTTGAGTCAGTTGTGTGTCGCCTGAGGTAAACGGCCGCTAGACACAGGCGTGTCTGATGTCATGTCATAGCACACAGCCTGTGACACGGGCGTGTCACATGGCCATGTCCTGTTCGGGTTAAGTCGGTTGTGTGCCACTTAAGGTACACGACCTGTGACACGGGCGTGTCACAGGCCATGTCAGCCCAAATATAGACATTTTCAGGGCAATTCGTGGTCGTTCATTCCCTGCAAGTAGGATCTAACGATCCAGGTTTTCTCCTACAGCTTTAAGGCTGTTAAAGGAGAGATTAACTCTCATTTAGTCTTGGCCATTCTCTTTTTAAAAGAGCTAGAGAGACGGGAGAGCAAGGAGGAGGAGGAGAAAGGGATCCGGCCGCCAGTGGAGCTTCAGTGTTCTGAATCGGGCTCCGAGGCCAACTTTGTGGAGGCAATGCTGCTGCGGTGCTTTTCAGCCGGCTATATTTCCATGGCTCTAAAGAGGTCATCAAGGGTAACGATCTTCCTTCTTGGACATGTGAAGTCCTTCTTTTTGGCATGTGCATGGATTTCCCCCACCAGAGGGTGGATTGCAGAGGGATTTCCCTTCGGGTTATTCTTGGAATCCCCAATAGTCTTGCATATAGATCCAGAAGTGTGTAGTACGGAATAGGCATGTTGTGTGAAGCCCATCTGTATAGGTTGGTCTGGATTGGTGATGTTTCATTTGCACACCAGAGAAGACTCCATGGTTAAACGTGTAGTTTGTGGAGTCGATGGGTTGGACCTGTGAAGGGCAGTAGCAGGAAGTACTTGAGTGGTAGTCCAGGAAAATACCCTTGTGATTCTTGTGCTGTGTGCTATGGCAAGACTAGTTTTCTGGCACTGCAGGATGCTGCAGGGTTTGGGCGGAGTTGCGTGCAGAAAGAGAGTGTCTACTGAACCCGCTAAGAGATCGCGAAGGATGCTAGCATGAACTCCCCTTTTTGTTTCTGAAGCCAGTCCTTGATGGACATTGTGTCTATTGTGAAGTCAATCCCAAGGGGACAGTGTGGCTATTTGTGAGCTTGATGAGCTCTTAAAAAGGCTTTACGCCGAACAGGAAACGTGAAACCGACCAGCGCCTGAGATTTGGCCTCGAGTACGTTGGTATTCGGTGATGGCAAGATGACTTGAGCAACGGGGGGGAGGGTGGGGAGGTTGCTGATCTATACCTACATTATGTCCGTCTGACTTGAAAACCTGAAAGTGCGGTCAGTTGGAGCACATAATGAGAGTCTTAGTACTGCGCGCCGTAAAGACTAAATGCTCAATTTTATCGTCGGGTTTCAGACCTGGAATGGTGGTGGGACCCTGGTTCGCCGGTACACCAAGAATGTGCCCTGATTGCATGGATCATCGGGCCGCATGGCTGACGATTGTGATGGATTGTTTGTGAGTGAGAGAACAATATGTGATATATTTGTCTATGAATTGATATGTCTGCAGGGAAGGAATACCACCGCCCCGGGAAAAAGGTAGGGTCATTATAAATTATTCAGCTTAATGCTAACCGTTTCCTTGTTTGCCACCATTTGGTGGGTTGTCCTTGTGCAGGTGCTGGAGAGCCGAGCAGGACACATAAGGGCTGAAGTCCTTGCTGCTGCTGCTACTGCTGTTGCTAGCCCTCGAAGGATAAGCAAAGAATGTTGTGTTTTGCTCATGTGTGTCCGGCCTGCGCGCCGATGTTTGGAATCCACACTTATAAAGAGTAACTGTAAGGTCAGAAGGCCAAACGATATTGTATTTGCTGAACATTCCTCCGAGAGTTTATATATAAATGTGGTTGTTTATCTATATCGTGGACATTAATGGTTCGAGTTCAATATTATTGTTAAAATCTTCCGCTAGCATGCTCTGTGTTAGGATGTGATTGTGTTTTAGTATTAACCTGTAACTTCCCCGCCTGTTTTGTGGTATATGGTGTGGGGCCCCGACCGGACCTTCTATTATATGCTATATGAATGGATGGAGTCGTTACATTTTGGTATCAGTCTGTCTCGGTCTTCCTCTTTCGAATTCGTGGTCAAATTCTTTTGTGGTGTGGCAAGCACGTGTCCGTGTGAATCGCGTTAACACTAATGAACTCTTGAATGTCCACTTAGGAATGCAAATACACTTGTTTGAGGAACCTACGCGTTCCTAAATTGTTGTTATTGCTTGTGCGAGGTCGCTAATGTGTGTCTTGTTCACCTATAGGTGACTCGTAGTGGTGATGGGCAGTCTGAGCCCTAGCATTTTGATGAGAGTACGTCACCAGCTGAGGTGCCTACACCTCCCCCTTCTGCGGAAACCGTCTGCTTAGTTGCTGAGGAGCTGTTTGCAATGTTTCATACACAGCCTGGTGGGCAAGCGCAGCCGGCAGTGGTGTTAGAACAGGTTGGGGCAAGGCCAGAACGTGTTGCGTTTGTTGATCCTCGAGCAGCTAAATGGCAGTTGAATCAGTTTATGAGCTTCAATCCTCCTACGTTTACGGGTGTGGGATCCCCTACACAAGCGGAGGATTGGTTGTCGTGTGTCAAGCAGATATTGATGGCGATCAGGACGGAGGAAGACTAGAAGGTCACCTTGGCCACCTTCTTATTGGAAGGAGAGGCTTGGCTATGGTGGGCCGAGATCGAGTTACACCACTTAGCGGGCAGGCTGTTAACACAAGTCTCGATTGAGGAATTCTCGTGACTATTCCTGGCAAAGCACCTACCAGCGGCATAACGCATTGCCATGGAAAATGAGCTCCAACGGCTAACGTAAGGAGAAAGTAGTGTTGATACTTACCTGCATGAGTTCACAAGGTTGGGACGTTATGCAGGCTCTATCTTCGCCGATGAGTAGCGGAAAACCAATAGGTTCTACGAAGGATTGTAGGATGAGTTGTGATTCCTGCTCTAGAGTTCGGTGAACCAAGGGTTTCAGGCGTTGGTCGATACTGCGTGTGCGCTAGAGATATATATGAAGCGGGTGCAAGGAAAAAGGGCCTTGGATGTGACAAAGCCAGAGTTTAAAGTGCCCCGACATGGGAAATCGTACTATCAAAAGAAATGGGGCAAGAGGTCCAAGACTTCTGGGCAAGCTCCTTCAATAGTTCTGTCGGGGGAAACTTCGAGGCCAGAGACTCGTACCTGCTTTACTTGTGGTAGAGTGGGGCATATAGCCCGTGACTGTCGGGCTGCTCCACCAAAGGGTGAAAAGAAGACGAGAGTGTCTTATACTGAGAAGGGAAAGGCAGTGGTGGAGTCCTCTGCATTCCAGGTGCAGCCCTGAGTCTATAGCCTTGGCCAACAGGAGGCCATAAAGTAAAGTGACGTCGTCACAGGTACAATTTAAGTTATTGATTGCCTTTTGTATTACATGCTTTGTGTGTAGCTTGTGTGTGATGTGTTTTCCACCGGCTTTGTTATGATTCAGAATACGCTGGCGAGAGCACTATTTGATACGGGTGCTTCGCATTCATTTCTGTCTAAGGACTTAATAAATCGAATTGGAGTACCTAGTCATGTGACGACAGATAGCGTAAAAGTGTTATTACCTAATGGATATTTGATGCTTGAGGATAGGGCTTGCGATGTGGATGTTCAAATCGGAAGTCGGGATTTCTGTTTGAATTTATCTGTGCTGCCGATATCGGAATTTGATGTGATTTTTGGTATGGACTGGCTCTTGGAGCAGTGTGACCTTATTGATTGCACTGCAAAAGAGATCACACTGGGCCAGAATACCGAACTTGAGACCAAGTTCCCTGGTATGCGAGGAGTGAGAGGGACCCTGATGTCTGTACTCCAAGTCGTCAATTCTGTTCGGAAGGCCGCTGAGTTATTCTTCACGTTGATTCAGGCCGTTGAGCTAAAGGCCAGTGTGAGTGATGTTCCGATTTTATCGAGGTTTGTGGATATTTTTCCGAAGGATCTTCCTGGGCTACCACCCCAGCGGGAGATCGACTTCATGATTGAGTTAGTGTCAGGTGCAAAACCTGTGGCCCGCTCGCCATATCGCGTCGCGCCAAAGGAAATGGCTGAATTGAACGTCCAATTGCAAGAGTTGCTGGAACAGGGGTACATATGCCCAAGTATGTCACCTTGGAGCGTACCTATTCTATTTGTGAAAAAGAAGGACGGTGGTTTGCGGTTATGTATTGACTATCGTGAATTGAATAAGCTGGCAAAGAAGAACAAGTATCCGATTACACAGATAGATTAATTGTTCGATCAGCTAGTGGGATCAACAGTCTATTCCAAATTGGATTTGAAATCTGGATATTACCAATTGCGGATTCGGGAAGGTGACATTCCCAAGACAGCATTTGGAACACGCTACGGTCATTATGAGTTCACAGTAATGTCGTTTGGGGTATGTAATGCGCAATCATTGTTCATGGACCTAATGCACCGAACGTTCCGAGAGTACTTGGACATGTTTGTGATTGTATTCATTGACGATATTTTGGTGTACTCTCAATCGGAAGCTAATCATGCAAACCACTTGCGGTTGGTTTTGCATACCTTGCGAAGGAATAAGCTCTATGCTAAGTTCTCAAAGTTTGAGTTTTGACTGTCGTCGGTGGCTTTTCTTGGCCATGTAGTAAGTGGAGAGGGCATAGCAGTGGATCTGTCAAAGATAAAAGCCATACAGGAGTAGCTGGTGTTGTCTTCGGTGGCCGAGGTCGGGATTTTTCTTGGACTGGCAGGCTACTACAGACGTTTTGTAGAAAACTTCTCACTGATCGCTTTGCCTCTGACCACATTGATGAGGAAAGATCAGAAGTTCATTTGGACGTCAGAGTGTGTGCGTACTTTTGAAGAGCTAAAGAGTCATTTGACCACGGCGCCTGTGTTGACATCGCCATGTGGTACAGACGGCTATGATATCTATAGTGATGCATCAGGGAGCGGCTTAGGCTACGTTCTTCTGCAATTTGGAAAGGTGATTGCTTCTGGCTCACGCCAGTTGAAAGTGCATGAGCTAAATTATCCCGTCCATGACTTAGAGTTGGCGGCGGTAATCTTTGCGCTTAAATTATGGCAGCATTATTTATATGGCGTAGAAGTGGATATCTTTACGGACCATAAGAGCCTAAAGTACTTGTTGGATCAGAAGGATCTTAATATGTGACAATGAAGATGGATGGAGTTCCTTGGGGACTACACCTTTGATATTCATTATACTCCCGGGAAGGGAAACGTCGTCACTGATGCCTTGAGTCGTATGACTCCGTCAAGGGCAAATTGGTTGCAGATGCATGATGAGCGCCTGATCCAGGAGTTGGAAGAGTTATATATTTCTTGTGTTGACAAGAATTCCACAGCCGATGCATGATTAAACTGGACGGAGGTACAATATGACCTTGTGGACAGGGATCGACGAGCAACAGAGCTGGATGAAAGTCTCCAACGCTATGCAAAGGATGGGCTAGATGGCCAATTCTCCTGAGATGACGGACTTTGTGGAAAGAGGGTCGTTTGTGCTTCCCGAGTATGGGTAAGTTGAGATAAGAATTGATGTATGAAGCTCACTTCACAAAATACTCAATTCACCCTGGGAGCGCAAAGATGTTCAAGGATATGAAAAAAATGTTCTGGTGGCCAGGACTAAAGAAAGACATAGCTCATTATGTGGCTAAATATCAAACTTGTGCTTTGGTGAAAGCGGAATGCCAGAAGCCCGGAGGTTTCTAGAAGTCGTTACCTATTCCAGAATGGAAGTTTGATGATATTTTAATGTATTTCGTGCACGGGTTGCCGAGATCTCAATGCAGAAATGATTCAATCTTGGTGATTGTAGACCGGTTGACAAAAGTAGCTCACTTCCTTTCGAACAAGCGGGGCGATTCAGCGAAAGTCTTGGCGAAACTCTATGTTGAGAAGATCGTATGGCTGCACGGTGTTCCCCGTAGCATCGTTAGTGACCGTGATGGGCGATTCACATCGAACGATTAGAGGCTAATCTATCAGTTGTTGGGAACGAAATTAGCACTCAGTACAGCCTTTCATCCCCAAACGGATGGCCAGACTGAGAGGACCAACAGAACAATGGAAGATATGCTCTGAATGTGCGCCTTGGATTTTGATAAGAGATGAGAAGATCATCTCTATATGGTGGAGTTTTCCTACAATAATAGCTACCAAGCGAGAATCGGTATGGCACCGTTTGAAGCTTTGTATGGTCGTAAATGTCGTACACCATTAGCTTGGGCAGAAGCAGGCGAATCCAAACTATGTAAGCTTAAAGAAGTCGAAGAAGCTAACTCGACGATACACTCTATTCGGGAGAGGCTACTGATAGCCCAGGATCGTCAAGCAAAATACTGCAATGCCAAGCATCGGAATGTGGAGTTTGCGGTGGGCGATTGGGTATATTTGAAGATTAAACCCTCCAAAGGCGTGTCCAGGATTCGACGTCTGAAAAAGTTAAGTCAGAGATATCTTGGTCCGTTTGAGGTGGTGGAACGAATTTGGGAAGCTGCCTATCGGCTAGCTCTTTCGGTAGAATTGAGTGGATTACATGATGTGTTCCACATATCTATGCTTCGAAAATCCATCAAAGATCCAGCTCAAGTGATTGAGAACGATCGTGTGACGATTGAGTATGGGCTAACGACGAAGGTTAGGCCCATTCGGATCGAGGATAGAGCCGATAAACAATTGCGAAACAAGACAATCAGGATGGTGAAGGTTCGGTGGGACAATTGTAGTCGTGAGGAGCTAGCATGGGAGCGAGAGCAGACCATGTGAGCTGAATTTCCCGATCTGTTTGTTTAAACTTTGTGCAGTGCGTGTCAAGGTGTATCAAACTTTTGTGGAGTTATAATATCTTGCTTTTGTTTCCTTACTGTGTGTAAATTTCGGGACAAAATTTCTTGTAAGGAGGGGAGGGTTGTAACACCCCAAATCCCAAGTCTGACCTAAGGCTGGGCAACACGGCCAAGGACATGGGCATGTTCTAAGCCGTGTCCTACTATTTATGGTTAAGCAGCCTGTTGAGTGCTCGACGAAATGCACTCGAAGTGTTCTCTAAAGGGAACACGACCTGCGACACAGGACTTTCCGAGGCCGTATCTTCCACTGGTTCGACGAAATCCGTTCGCCGAAAATGAGTTCCTCGAGTAGGGGTACACGACCTGCGACACGTCTGTGTCCATGGCTGTGTCCTCGAGTGCCCTCGATGTTTACTCGAGTGAGATCAATGAAATGTATTCGTTGATCCTTGAGTGGGGAACACGGCATGTGACATGGGCGTGTCACATGGTCGTGTCTTTCTCTGTATTTGGCCAACATGAGGCCTAGTGAACACGGGCGGGACACGAGTGTGTCTCTGGGCACACGACCTGTGACACGGGCGTGTCACATGGTCGTGTCCTGTTCAGGTTGAGTCGGTTGTGTGCTGCCTGAGGTACACGACTACTGGACACGGGCGTGTCTGACGCCGTGTCATGGCACACGGCCTGTGACACTGGCGTATCACATGATTGTGTCCTGTTCGGGTTAAGTCGGTTGTTTTACGCTTAAGGTACACGGCCTGTGACACAGGCATGTCACAAGCCGTGTTAGCCCCAAAATAGACATTTTCAGGGCAATTTGTGGTTGTTCATTCCCTCCAAGTAGGATCTAACGATCCAGGTTTTCTCCTGCTGCTTTAAGGCTGGGAAAGGAGAGATTGTCTCTCATTTATTCTTGGCCATTCTCTATCTAAAAGAGCTAGAGAGAAGGGAGAGCAAGGAGGAGGAGGAGAAAGGGATCCGGCCGCCGGTGGAGCTTTACAGTTCCGAATCGAGATCCTAGGCCAGCTTTGTGGAGGCAAGGCCGCTGCGGTGCTTTCCAGCCTGCTAGATTTCCATGGCTCCAAAGAGGTCATCAAGGGTAACGATCTTCATTCTTGGACATGTGAAGTCCTTATTTTTGGCATGTGCATGGATATCCCCCACTAGAGGGTGGATTGCGGAGGGATTTCTCTTGGGTTGATTCTTGGAATCCCCAATAGTCTTGCATATAGATCCGGAAGTGTGTAGTACGGAATAGGCATGATGTGTGAAGCCCATTTGTACAGGTTGGTCTAGATTGGTGATGTTTCATTTGCACACCGGAGAAGACTCCATGGTTAAACGTGTAGTTTGTGGAGTCGATGGGTTGGACCTGTGAAGGGCAGTACCAGGAAGTACTGGAGTGGTAGTCCAGGAAATTACCCTTGTGATGCTTGCATTGTGTGTTATAGTAAGACCAGTTTTCTGGCACTGCAGGATGATGCAGGGTTTAGGCGGAGTTGGGTGCAGAAAGAGATTGTCTGTTAAACCCGCTAAGCGATCGCGAAGGACGCTAGCATGAACTCCCCTTTTGATTGTGAAGCCAGTCCTTGATGGACATTGTGGCTATTGTGAAGCCAGTCCCAAGGGGACAGTGTGGCTATTTGTGAGCTTGATGAGCTCTTAAAAAGGCTTTACACCGGACAGGAAAGGTAAAACCGACCCGCGCCTTAGATTTGGCCTCGAGTACGTTGGTATTCGGTGATGGCAAGGCGACTTGAGCAACGGGGGTGGTTGATCCGTACCTGCGTTATCTCCGTCTGACTTGAAGACCTGAAATTGCAGTCAGTTGGAGCGCATAATGAGAGTTTTAGGCCTACGCACCGTAAAGACTAAATGCTCAATCTTACCATCGGGTTTCGGACCTGGAACGGTGGTGGGACCCTGGTTCGTCGTTACACCAAGAATGTGCCCTGAGTGCACGGATCGTCGGGCCACGTGGCTGACGGTTGTGATGGATTGTTTTTGCGTGAGAGCACAATGTGTGATATATCTATCTATGAATTGTTATGCCTGTAGGGAAGGAATACCACTGCCCCGGGAAAGGGGTAGGGTCATTTTAAATTGGTCAGTTGAATGCTGACCGTTGCCTTGTTTGCCACCGTTTGGTGGGTTATCCTTATGAGAGCCGAGCGAGACACATAAGGGCTGAAGTCCCTGCTGCTGCTACTTTTATTGCTAGCCCTTGAAGGGTAAGCAAAGAATGTTGTGTTTTGCTCTTGTGTGGCCGTCCTGCGCACTGATGTTTGGAATTCACACTTGAAAAGAGTAACTGTAAGGCCATAAGGCCAAACGATATTGTATTTGCTGAACATTCCTTCAAGAGTTTATATATAAATGTGGTTGTTTATCTATATCGTGGACATTCATGGTTGGAGTTCAATATTATTGTTAAAATCTTCTGCTAGCATGCTCTGAGTTACGGTGCAATTGTGTTTTGGTATTAACCTGTAACTTCCCCACCTGTTTTCTGGCATATGGTATAGGGCCCCGGCCGGACCTTCTATTATATGCAATATGAATGGATGGAGTGGTTACAAGCTCTCCTACTTCCTTGGTCTCCAAGTGAAGCAGCTACCTGATGACATCTTCATATCCAAATGTAAGTATAATATGGAGCTAATTAAAAAGTTTGGGATTTCTGATGCCTCTGCCAAGAAAACACTTATGGCTATAAATGCTGTAATTGATTCTGATGAATATGGGAAACCTGTGGATCGGAAGTTATATATGGCCATTGTTGGGTCCCTATTATATCTTATAGCAAGTAGGCCAGATATTATGTCTGCTACATGTCTTTATGCTAGGTGTCAGGTGAACCTTAAAGAACCTCACCTTATTTTCTTAAAAAGGATTTTAAGATATATAAAGAGTTGTCCTAGTCTAGGACTCTGGTATCCAACTGAGTCAGAGTTTGAGTTAACTGGATACTCAGATGCTGACTTTGCTGGATGTAGAGTAGACAGAGAAAGTACATCAGGGATATGCCAGTTCCTTGGTATGAGACTAGTGTCTTGGTTTTGCAAAAAGCAGTCATCTATGTCAACTTCAACTGGTGAAGTAGAATACATAGCAGCTGACGGTTGTTGTTCCCAGATGTTGTGGATTCAGAACCAACTTCTAGATTATGACTTCAACTTAAATAATTCAACCTTACTATGTGATAACACTAGTGTAATTTCCATTGCACAAAATCCAGTGCATCATAATAGAACTAAGCACATAGACATCAGACATCATTTCATTAGAGAGTGTGTGGACAAAAATAAAATTAAGCTTGTCTACATCTACACTGATTTGTAAAGAGCAGACATCTTCACCAAACCCTTGGATGAGAGGAACCATCTGTTCTTTATAAATCAGCTTGGTATGATCAATGGAGAGGCCATAATTTAAATTTCTATCTGCGTTCGAAGAATTTATCAAAGTTCGTCGAACGGAGATTGACGAACTGAGAAGAGTTCTTGAGAAATTCATCGAACTGAGATCGACGAACTCTCTATGTATGAAGCTCTTTTCGTCGAACGGAGATCGATGATATTGCTTCAGAAAAATTTCGTCGAACTGAACTCGACAAAATGTTTTCACTTCTTCTGACTGATATCGACGAATTCTATTGTCAATAAAATATTTCGTCGGCCTGAGATCGAAGAATTTTATTTATTTCGTCGGACGGAGGCTGCCGCTTCATATTCTGAAAACTAAATATCTAGGTTTTCTTCGAGCTCCGTCCCACGCTTTCTGTTCACTTGCACTTGATCTCTGTTTTCTTTTACATGCGAACAAATGGCGATTTCGGCGAACTCCCTTGGTGCAATGAAGTTCGACACAGAATTTGATGTTGATTTCGACTTGTTCTCCGATACTGATCAAATATTCATCGACATCGTCCAGTTGTGCGAAGAACAAAAATAGAAGAAGTTTATGACTACCTGGATCAAAATATCAGCAAATGAAATAAGGGAATGGGTGTTCTCTGTGTCGTCTCCTGATGTAGACACCATGATAGGCACTATCTGTGGCACACAGGTTATTCTGTCTCCTACAGTTCTTACTGAAATTTTTGATTTATCCACCGGAGAAGATGATATCAAAATAGACACTGATGAATTTGAGAATATATTGAGCACCATGGGCATTCAGGAGGAAACCCCAATAAACTGTTAAAAAAGAATCTGTCTGTTCAATATAAGTTTTTGGCAGACACAGTCGACAAGGTGTTACTGGGAAAGCATACTGCCCATGATTACATTACCAGGCACCAGTTCTTGGTGATGTGTGCCTTGGTGAATAAGAAACAGGTAAACTGGGGAAAACTCTTGTTTGAGTTAATAAAGTAGAAGAATAATAAGAAAGAAGTATGCTTTGGAATGATTCTGGGAATCTTCCTTCAAGAAAAGGCTCCTAAACTACTGGTCTCCATGATAGTATTCATCAGTGCTTCTAAAATGCTGACATGTGTCTTATTTGGAAGTTGGGAGAGGACCATCTCTAAGCCATCCAGGGCTTCCTCCTCTTCCACACCCTCTGAGGGCACAAGGGTTGTACCAGCCACTCCCCACCCTAGTGTTGAAGAAGTTCCCATTCCACCTCCTCCTTCAACAATACCTCATCCAACAACAACTCCTCCACCTCCAGAAGTTGTTCTTCCCTCCACCAAAATTCCTTCATCACCTCCTCCTTAACAACCACCCGCCTCACCAATACATCTACCAACACTCATTCTATCTCCTGAGCACATCGCTCCACCTCCATCTCCACTTCCACCTCATCTAAATGACATACATCCTGACACATTTATGTGATCCCCCACCTTTAATCTGCTCACCTCCTTACCATCTGCACCTACTTCATATGTCCATGACAATTCCACTCCAATACCATCTCCTGCTGTATCACCTTCCCAGGATGACATCATACCAGATGACCCTCCATCTAATGTTATTCCTCCCCCTCTTCCATCTGTATCCACTCAAACTCCACCTGAGTTTATGGATATAGATTCTTCCTCCCTTTCCACCATCCTGAAGCACATCACTCCAGTGATCAGGAAACTTATAGCAGAGGTAATCAGACCTCTTGTTGCCTCTATTTCTTCTCTTGCTTCTCTCTTTGCTGCCTCCTCTGTCCCTTCTTCTTCTAGGGGCCTGGTTCCAGTATCTACTGAAATCAGGAAGGGGGATATGCTCAATGAAGAAGCAGTTATAGCTTCAGTAGTAGTAGCAGCAGAAATTTTGCAGTTAGATGAGCCTGCAGATGCAGAGACTGCTGTATGTATATATATGCTTACATAGTATGAGATAGTAACAGTTGATACATTATGTACAGATACAACTTTAGAAATTCCAGAATTTTTGATTGTGGGTGATTGCATTGTCAATCCCACAATAGATATTTACAGCTTGTTAAATTGTTTTGATATAGTTCATTTAAATCATCTTCCAGAGGTCTGCTCAAAGCCTTCTATGGCTATTATACCATATTCTTCTCCAAAAAGTCATACAGTTGCTAAGCAACTTAAGGCAAGTTTTGCAGTAATAGAGCATCCAAATGTATCATCCCCCAAGGCCAGTTCTTCTCCAAAGACTATCTCATCTCCCACATATAAAATGGATGATAGTCCTATTCCAGATCTAGATGCAATTATTATGGCTAACATAGAAGAAGAAAACTTATTAGTTTCTGAAAATGTTGCTGAAACAATAGTTCTAGAAGTTGATGTTGCAGAACCTCGAGTCCAGCCTCAGGCTAAGAAACAAATACCCAGAGATATTCTGAAGGACATTGATGTCTTATATGATAATCCTCAAGGATCTTCTAATGATGAAGATGATGATGATGACTCTGAGGATTTTGATAATACTAAAGCTAAGAAGAAAGCTATAAAGAAAAGAAAGGTTGTTCCTAAAGCTGCTCCCAAACCAAATCCCACTCATGATACTCCATACTACATTCTACAGAATATTACTCCATATCCAGGGATGCCTGCATGGATGTGGCTTTCTAAGAATGAGCAAAAAGCCAGGAAGAAGAGTAGAAGGTACTCTCCTCCTCCTCCTTCTCAAAGAAACTGGAGAGGTCCTCCTCCTCCTCCTCCAACAACTGGTGCTTCAGGAAGCATTTCTCAGAGATCTACCTCCTATACTCAAACTTATCAAAGACATCAAGGTAGATCTTCAAAATCTCATGGAAGCAGTCAGCAGAGATATTCCTCAAGCAGCAGACGGCAACAACAACAAGCATTTATAATTGAAAAATCGGAAAAAGCTGAAAGTCCAAAAAGGCCAGATTCTCCTCCAGTCCCCTTTGTAGATCCTGAACAAGATAATAGTACAAGAATGGCCAGATTGCAAGAGCTAGTGGGATTCTCCTTGATTAACAAAGCCAAAGCTGAAGGCAGAGATCCATTACAGTACTCTACCATGTAAAACTACAGAAAAGAAGAGCTGAAAAGGTATGAAAAGCCTAACAAATTTTTCAATGTAGATGCATACATGAATTTGCATCCAGAGGCTATTATACCAAGAGCTACCTCTGTCAATATCATTGGAGCTGTTGACATGACAATGTCTAGAAAAGAAGCATCAAATCCTAACAGAGAAATCAAATTCACACAGCCCTCTGAGAAAGACAAAGCTGACAAGGAAAAGCAGCAGAAGAAGAACAAATGAATATCTTGTTTAATTGTTTTTGTCTGAACCTTATTTGTTATAACTATCACAAAGCCTGTTATGTACATATCTGCTAGATATCATTTAAATTTTCCGCTTGATATATTTATTTTTCTTTGTGATTATTTTTCTTTCATTTGTATTAGTGACCTCACCCAAATAGGGGGAGATTGTTGGATCCCTTGTTGGATTTGGTGTAGGTTCAATAATTAGGATGTCTGACCCACAATGTATAGCCAGGGTCATGTGTTTTGAGTCCTAGAGTTTAGTCTAAGTTATTAGGTTCAACCCTACATGGACCAGCCAACAGAAGACCTCAGATTGACTCAAGACTTAGAAGAAATCAAGTTCAGAATTTAAGTTCGATGTTCATCGAACTCAGCTCGATGATAGTCATGCTCTACTCGACGAACTCAAAGTTAAATCTCTGAGTTGAGCAAGACGATATTCGAGCTCAGATCGACGAATTCTGGAGTTTAGCTTCTACACATTCTTTCCAGTTTACTTTTGCTGAACTCAGCTCGACGAAGACAGATTATCAGCTCGACGAACTTGGAGCGCAGATTAGGGAAGTTATCTCCGGAATACAGTTCGTTGAGCTCAGGTCAACGGACAGGTTTTCTTAGGTCGACGAACAGGATTTCTCAACTCGACGAACTTGGAACTCCGGTCGACAAAATCTGTTCAGAGGTCGACGAATTCTGTCCAAGCCTGACTTAGCGTTTTTCCCTCCTTTCTATCCTTACTTTCAATATTATTTAGTAGTGATTTATCTGAGTAATTAATGCATATATTCTCTTGATTATAGCCATTATTAGTAGCATTGATTATGGTCTTCATCAGGGATTAATTACTTGCTGGGACAGTTGGGAAACTCATTAAAGTAAATATTCTCCAGCCGATTTTCATTCTCCAGGCAATCAGCAATTAATGCAGGGAATTCAAATTTCAAAGGAGAATTTCGACGGAGAATATAAAAGAAATTTTTCCCTTTACAGTCGACAGGAAGTAACAAAGATAACAAGATACAAAACCAGAGATTACAAAAAGATATTCAAAAATTCTCTATACAAGAAAATAGCCTATTTTCTCCTTGATCTCACTGAAGAAGAAGAAGAACAAACACAAATCAAGAGTCTTCTTCAACTTCAACTCCAAGAGCTTTCAAGGACAACATAATTTGAATCAGTTAGAAGTTCCTGGATTATTTCAAGTCAATACAGAAGACCTACACCCTGAGCAAGGCTTCAAGTGATTTCTGAAGGAGCCTTGACAACAGCAATCCACTTATCTTCTCTATTGATTAGAGAAAGAGAAGACACCATCAATCTCTCACCTCCTCTTGTAAAAGGGTTTATTAACTCCCTTCAAAAGTTTATTCTTGGTTTTTGGGCACCTGATCAAAAGCTCAAAGGGTTGTGAGATCTCCCTCGAAATAGATCTTGTGGTGGCAGTCACCTGATCAAAAACTTGCTAGTGGATTCCTACCAGGGTGGTAGAAGAGTGGATGTACCCAGGTTGGGGAACCACTATAAAATTTCTTGTGTTGTCTGGTTGCCTTTTTCATGTTGTTCTTGTTCTGGCTGTGATTGGCTAGCTATGCTGTGATAGATTAGGCAAGATGTGATGTTGTAGATTAGCGTAGATTATTCTTTATTTCTATTACTACTACTGGTATCACTAATATACTCTAATAATATTTAAAACAGTCAAAAGATTTAATTACTCTATTCACCCCCCTCTAGAGTAAATCAAATTTATCCCCTATCTTCCAGGAGGTGCTGCTCTAGCGTATTCCAAGGCCTTGTAAGGGAAATTTCTCCCCCTCTCTTTAGATTTTGTTTTAAGCTTTCATTGTAATCCGTCTTTTACTTAATAAAATACGTGCTTTTCTTTCCTTATCTGGCTTTGGAAGGCATCTGAGCACCCTACTTAAGCAATCTTATTTTTGTTTTATCTTTATTTTTTTGTTCTTTAAAATGTGTGTGTGTGTGTGTATGAGTATAGTTTTATGCTTTCATGGTTTTCATAATTTTCATAGTTTAGCATTTTTGCACTCTTCTTGTTCATCCTTATGAAACTATAAAAATGGTTATAAAGGTGGTTTTGATTTTTTTTACTTAATCTTTAATTTTTATTTTTGTAAAGCTTTTCGTTCTTTTACCCTTTCTTCCACTTTTTAATCATTTTTATAGAGTTATAAGAATGGATTGGCTGTCGTTTTAATTTTTCAAACACCTTTATTTTGCTTTTATTTCAAAAAACGTTTTGCTCATTTAATTTTTCTGTCTTCTTTTTATGCATTTCTATCACATTCTAGGGGTAGAAATGTATTTGATTTAATTTTTCGAGCACTTTGATTTTCTCTTTTATTTGCAAAACTTTTTGATCCTTTAATTTTTATTTTGTCTTTTTTTGCATTTCTATCACATTCTAGCGGTTGAAATGTAGTGGTTTTAATTTTTAGATAACTTTGTTTTTCGCTTTTTTCATATGTGTGCGTGCATGCATGAGATAATTTTTATAGCTTTTATTCATTCCTGTAGAGTGTATGCATGTATGAGTTAGTGTTTATCGCTTTCTTTAATTTCTGTAGAGTGTGTGGGTGCGTTTTAATTTCTGTAGAGTGCGTGTGTGTGTGTTTTATTTTATGTAGAGTGTGTGTGTTTTATTTCTGTAGATGGAGTTTTTAATTTTTCTAGTGTGTGCATTTTCATTTCCAGTAGAGTGTGTGTGTGTGTGTGTTTTTTTATTTTCTGTAGAGTGTGTGTGTTTTCATTTCTATAGAGTGCGTGCGTGTGTGCATTTATTTCCTCCTACTCGTTTGAGTATGACTCGCTTTCATTTTCTTCCTACTCGTTTGAGTAGGACTCGCAATTTTCTGCTTTCATTTTTCGCCTACTCGTTTGAGTAGTACTCGCAATTTACTGCTTTCATTTTCAGCTTTTATTTGATGGTTTCTTTTACTGCTTTCCTTTCCTGCCTACTCGTTTGAGTAGGACTTGCACTTTCAAATTCTGCAATTTTCTTTTTGCAAGTCGTCCCCATTCCGATGAGTGGCTAACCACTCTTAGCCCTCAGTATCGAAGAGCATTGGGACATATAAAATGGCTTTAAATAATTAAAGGTCCTTTTCTTCTATTTAATTAAAATTGCTTAAGGTTTGCCCCGAGTTTATGACGGGTAGAACCACATATCGATGTGTGGGCTCTATTTTCGTAGTCCATATGCTAGCTAGCCGAGAGGTCGTGTGTATGGACCGATCACCCCTTGGTAAATGGAGTTCTGCATTAACCCTCGGGAGAGGAGGCACAGAATTCTACCGGAATGGGTTCCCCACCCAATAGCGGGGTTCTTAGCATAATGCGGGCATTAAGAGGAATCCTTCGTCGGATGAGAGCCCGGTCAAATAGTCTTAATGTTCAGGTGAGCGATAGTTCTAGAGGTAGGTGAGCTCATGTTTGTGGAACCTCCACGGTCAAGTCTCCGCCTTAATTAATTTGAAATTTAGGATCTCTTTTTATTAAAAATTTATTTTATTTCAAATTCTTTTAGATACAGTTACGCTAAGTTATTCATCGGTTCCATTTTAATGCTTTTATTTCCTGCTCTTATATATATATATATAAATAATATACCGACAAGATAATTTTAGGTAAAATAATAGTCCCCTCCAGGGAAGAGTAGAAATAATCATTCCGGCCCAGAGAACAATACGACCCCGATATTCGTCACTGGAATATCCTGTACTACACGTGATAGGTGCACTTGCCTCTTTTTGTTAAAACTTGATTTCAACTGTTTTATATCCAAATAATAAATCTGCACGCCCCGTCTTCCAAAATAAAACCATCTTCCGCTTTTCTAAATAAACCGCCCGAGGGGCCGCGTGTCCCAAATAATTTTTGGAGTTTTAACCCCCATCAGGTACTGAGTTGTAGGAGTGCTGCAATACTCTAATAGTAGGGTTGTATGACTAAAGCTGTAGGGCTAAGAAGCCTGAGTTGTAGGCCTTAGAAATAAGGCTGAGGTAGGTGGTCAGTGGACCACTGAGCTGTAGGAGCACTGCAGGGCTCTGAGGTTGGAACTTGTGTGGTTCTGAAGTAGGGTTCTGAAGAGAACCTGAGTATAAGGCTGAGGGCTTGAGGTGTAAGCTCTGAGGAGCATAGTGGTGGAGTTTGTGCCTAGTCCAACAAATCAGTTGGATAGGTGGGAGGGAAAGTGGATGTACCCAATTGGGGAACCACTATAAATACCTGTGTGTTGTGCTATGTTGCTTGTTCTTTTCTTATATTGCAGGTGCTAAGGACATGCTCTAGAACACTTAGTTAGGAAACAACAAAAAGACTTAAAAGATTTCAAAGACCTATTCACCCCCCCCCCCTCTAGGTGATTAGCTAACCTTAAGTAAATAACTTTCACGATTCTTCTTCAAGTGGGTCAACTAGATCTTAGATCTCTGAAAGTCCAAGTATTCCTGAGATTTAGTTGATTCCTTTTGTTCAGATCAAGACTTCAAAGAATTCCTCAAGGCTTTTACGTTCTACTTTTTAGAGGAAAGGAAGACTGAAGTTTTAAGATCTGAATGAGATTAGTTTGTAAAACTCTTTTTGTACCATTATAGGAGGTTTTGCCTCCGAGTTGTAGATCCTTGTTTATAGGAATGAGTTTGTAGGAGAAGTTATTCTCCGAGTGGTAGGAGAGTTGTCTCCTGGTTTTTAGGAGCCGAGACTCCGAGTTGTAAGATTGTTTTCAATCTAAGATAAAGGTGAAGTAGTCGAATCTTGCCCTTCGTGGTAGATAGGCATGGCGGGGTAGTGGATGTACCAAACTCGGTGAACCACTATAAATTCTCAGTGTTTTTGTATGCTTGTTTGTACTAATTTTTTAATCCACTAAAAGACGCAGAACTCACCTATTCACCCCCTCTAGGTGATTTAGGTTGTCTACTAGACACTTTTTTTTGATATCAGAGGGGTTTTTAATACAAGGTTAACACCTTGAACAAGATCTCCATCTAATTGTCACAAGACACTGCTTAGCTAAAATGGACAAAAACAAGGATATGTCTTCGATGAAGCTACCATTTTATATCAAAGAGAACTTCCCCATGTGGAAGGAGAGAGTCAGATTCTACATGGGAGCTGCTGATCCCCGCATATTTCAGATTGTTGAAGAAGGCCCTCATGTTCCTACTCAAACATCTACTATGAATCCTAATATGATGGTTCCGAAAAAGATGATGGATGTGAATAAAGATGAGATTACTGTAGTCTCTCTGGATAAAAAGGCAAAGAATATCATAGCTAGTGCAGTGGATGACTCGATGCTGCAAAATCTATTTCACTGCAAATCATCAAAGAAGATGTGAGACTGTTTCGTAGTCCTCATGGAAAGAACTGAAGAAGTTAGAGATGATCAGAGATCTCCACTAAATCAAGAGTACAAGGCATTCAAGCAAGGCTCTAATGATACAATTGCTGATAGCTTTGAAAAATTCTTCAAGATCGTCAATGGCCTCAGAAACTATGGTCGTCCATTCACTATGGTTAGCTCAACAATAAATTTCGAAGATCCCTGACAAAAGACTGGGAGACTAAGGTGGCAGCCACTAGAGAGTTTGGAAAGCTGCCTGAGATTGATCCTCAAAACCTATTCGGAAAGCTCGTTTCCTATGAACTTCAAATGAACACAAGGAAGAAAGAGGAGAAACTCTGCAAGACTTCAAGCAAAGAGAAATCTTTAGCACTGAAGGCCGAAGGGTCAAAGAAACTTAAAGTTTTGTCACCTGTGAGGACACAAGCTTCTAAAGGTCAAGAGGACTCTAAGACAAATATCTCAAGCTCAGAGATGTTTGATGTAGATTTCTCTCTACTCTCCAAGCATTTCAAGAGGATGCTCAACAAAAGGAGACAAATGAAAAATCAGTCCTCCTCATCTGACTTCAAAAGGTCATATCGATATGGTGATCGATCAAAGAAAATCTACAATGACCGGTATAAGTTGAAACTGAACAAACATATTTCTACTGACGTTGTGTGCTATTGTTACAATAAGACATGGCACATGATTGCTGACGGCCCCTACAAGAAGAAAGAGGGAAGGAAGCAAGAAAATAAATCCTTCCAAAGTAAGAAGAAAGTGGAAAAGATCTTCATCGCGAAGAAGCTATAAACCCTCAACGATAGTGACTCAAGTGAGTCAAGTTCTGATGAAGAAGCCTATTTTGGCTTAATGTCACACACAGATGAGAATGAAGGAGAATCTGAATACAACGGGAAGTTAAACTCTCACACTCTTCTCTCTGAGCCCGAAACTGCCTCAGATGGCCATAAAGGCTACTCCTTTGAAGAGGATGATTCAGATTTGATGGCTCAGTATAAAGTCCTATTGAAGGCCTTTACAAATGCCGAAAGCTAGTCAAAGTGCAATCAAAAGAGATTGTTTCCCTCAAGAAAGTGGAATTGAACCTGAGAGAGGAGATTGAAAAGTGGACTCCTCTCAGAGATGAAGTCCAATCCTTGAAGGAGGAATTAAAGGACTCAACTAAGCTATTGTCTTAGAAGGAGATATTCCTCAATGTGCTGGAAGAGATGTTAGCAATCGAAAGGAAGCTGGTAGAAAGCTTCTCGAAGCCAAAGACTGTGCTTCCCCTTATTGATGGATTCTCAGTCGTGGGATATAAAGCTGCTAAGGGTAAGGGTAAGGCTGTTCAAAGTCAAACCGCCTTCAAAAAGGTAGTCTTCCAAACTAACAAGTATGACTTTGAATCATCTTATACTCAATATGCCAGGCCAACATATGTGGTGTAACGCCCCGAATCTCAAAAGAGGGACGAGAAGTGTTTAGAGCCAAGTTTTGTGCTTGGTAAGGGTCACACAGCCAGGGACACGGGCGTGTCCAGGGCCGTGTCGTGCTCGGGTTCGACGAACTTTGCGAGTGGTCGACGAAAATGCGGTCGACGATCCTCGAGACAGCAAACACGTCCGGAGACACGGGCGTGTCCCAGGCCATGTCCTACTCGGACTGTTAGCTGGGCCGTGTCGGGGGAGGAACATGCCCTGGAGCCCAGGCGTGTTCGGGTTGACATGGGCGTGTTAAAATCGACACAGGGGTGTCGAGAACCTGTGTCCTCTTCGGGTTGTTTTTGGTCCTGTGTCGATGGAGAAACACGCCCCGCAACACGGGCGTATACTTATTGATACGGGCGTGTCAAGTGTGACACGGGCTTGTCGAGATCCTGTGTCTTGGTTGGGATGCGATGGTTTCGGCATCTATTGAGGCACGCGGCCTTGGACACGAGCGTGTCACAAGCCGTGTTCGGCCCAAGAAATTGATTTTAAGTGCAAATCATGGCCGTCTGTTTCTTTCTTTTGGGATCCAAGGGCCCAGGGCTGTTCCTCCTGGGTTATGTCCGGAAATAGGGTTTGAAACTGAAAGTGGAGCTAGATCTGATATACTCTAGAGGGGGGTGAATAGAGTATATGGAGCTTTAAAACTTTTTACAACAATTGTTGTAATAAGAGTGAGCAGGGAAGCAGTAAATAAAACTAACCACACCACTAAGTAAAACAGAAACTAAGCACAGAAGAATCAAGGCCAAAAGCAAAAATGAAAACAAGCAAAACCAGAAGACACAAGGAAATATAGTGGTTCCCCTAAACTTGGGTACATCCACTCTTCTACCACCCTAGATAGGAATCCACTGCAGGATGAGTTGATCAGGTGTCCTGGGCACCAATGAGCTTTTGATAAGGTGCTCAAAAACCAAAGCAGATTTTTTGATCAGGTGTCTTGCCACCAATGAGCTTTTGACAAGGTGCTCAAAAACCAAGCTCAAACTTTTGAAGGGAGCTTGAGAAACCCTTTACAGAGTGGGGGTGAGAGAATGATGAAAGTCTTCTCTTTCTCAAACAACTGAGAAGACTATGTGGATTGATGTTGTCAAAGCTCCCCCTGAATCCTTGAGATCTTCAGGAAGAAAAGCTTTGTTGAGGGTGATAGGCCTTCAAAGATTGAACTCCAGCAATGGATGATTTCAGCAATAGCTGAAATATTGAATGTCTGGAGTCTGGAAATATGTTGGCCTTGAACACTTTGAATACTAAGGAGATCTAAAGATTTGAGAAGGGTTGATCTCCTTGGATGTGTGTTCTTCAGAATTCTTTTGTGACAGAAGATTTTTGAATGCTTCTATGTAATCTGTATCCTCTCTCTAGTATTGTGTGTGTTTTTCTTGAGAGATTCAAAAA
Organism: Platanthera guangdongensis; assembly: GCA_039583875.1. Lineage (NCBI taxonomy): Eukaryota > Viridiplantae > Streptophyta > Magnoliopsida > Asparagales > Orchidaceae > Platanthera > Platanthera guangdongensis. Next base: position 189,290,408 of record CM077152.1, read on the forward strand.
TCCTGTCTTTTATTCTCTGGAATAGAATAGAATAACATTCTCTGTCAAGTATAGCCGTTGGCCTGCATTAATTGCATCCTTAATTGCATAATCTCTTCAAGAGGAAAGTCCACAGATACATTCCTTGAAAAATCCCTTGAAACTTGGTCCAGAATTGAATGATAACGGCTAGAAAATCTCTGAATTAATTGCAGAACAACTCCTAACTGATTTGAATTTGAATTAAGAAATATCCTGGAAGTTGTCTGAAATCGTCGAACTGAGCTCTGCTATCGTCGAGCTGAGCTCAGCGATCTGGAAACACACAACAGCCAAATATCGTCGATCTGAGCTCAAAGATTGTCGAACTGAGCTCAGAGATAAAGTTCCAAAGCAGAGTCAAAATCGTCGACCTGAGCTCACCGATCGTCGAATGGAGTTTGACGATATTATGAAGTTGAGCTCAGCGATCGTCGAATGGAGTTCGACGATCTGTCAAAGTTGAGCTAGACGATCGTCGATCGGAGTTCGACGAATCGTCGTACTGAGCTCGATGATCAGACTTAGTCTCTAGATAGAAAATCTTGGTCTTCAGGGCAGCTTCCAAACCTAGACTGCTAACCCTTAGACTCAATTCTAATTGACCTATTAAGCTATACAGAAGGTCAAGCAAAGGTTCCTAGAGACATAGTGATCCTGACCCAAATTAGTAATAGGGTGTTCCAACAATCTCCCCCTATTTGGGTTAGGATTACTATTTACAGACTTTGGAAAAACTTAAATAACAACATACAATCAGTAAAACATAAAAACAACAGCTAGACATTGCAGAATAATCACAGAGATATATATGGCATCCAGATAATCAGAAATTGCAGAGATTGTCACCTTACAACATCATTTCTTCTCTTTGCCCTTAACCATTTTAATTTCTCTGTTAGGATTTAGGGCTTCCTTCTTAGATATGGTGTCATCTGCTGCACCTAAGGATGTCTGCTGTTTAAGCCTGGGAACCACTGCTTCAGGGTGTAATTTTATGTATCTGTCAGCATCAAAGAATTTACTTGAACCATATCTCTCTAGTTTTTTTGTCTTTGTTCAGACATTGTAGAAATGTTGGAAGAATCTAATCCTTGTTCTCTGACCTTTTTAATTTGGTCCAGTGCAGCTAATTCCTTTAACCTTGCATTCCAAGCAGCTGGATTATTTTCAGGGTCCTCATAAGGTACAGGTGGCTCATACCTGTTGGAGGGGTTGTCTTGAGAGCGCCTGGCAGACAGTTTCTTTTAGCTTGTAAGGGAAGGAGCCAGATGTTGTATCAGTTGAAGTTTGTCTTTCCCTGGAATATGGGTGCTGCCTGGAGTAGCCTTTAGAATAGACTTGAATATCTCTCTGATTACCCCTATATCCTCCTCTCCTAGAATGTGAACCCTGGATTGGCTTTCCCTGTGATAAGATCTGGCATGAGGTTGATAGGGAGCCTGACTTCTGGCTGGGGGTTGACTTGCAGAGCTTCCACCTGCACCTGCATCAGGAGGAGGTGATGGAGGAGGATGAGAGTGCTGGAATTGGGATGAACCCTTCTCATATTTTCTCTTTTTCTTCATTGCTTTCAACTGATTTTTGGAATACTGCATTCAGTGTTCAGTGATTGGGCAATCATGTAGAATGTAATAATGGATATCATTGTTATCTTTAACTTTAGCAGGAGGTACCCTTTTCATAGCCTTGCTCCTTGCCTTCCTTTTCCTGGCAATGGTAGCAGAAGAATCATCAGAGTCTGTTTTAAATTCATCAGATTCAGAACTCTGGTCCTCATAGAGAGCATCTATTTTCTTCATTAAATCCTTCTTAAGCTGAACAGAGGCAGATGAGGCAGAAGTTGAAACAGCAGCAGCATCAGCAGGTGTTGAGATGGTAACAGCAGAGACAGCAGTAGATGGAGAAGGTGAAGCAGAAACAGCAACAGCAGCAGTAGACTCTGGACAGGTGACAACAGCAGCAACTGTCTCACTAACATCAGCAGAAACTTTACTGACAACAGCAAAAACTTTACTAACAGCAATAGAGGCAGAAGGAAAAACATCAAGGACTGCAGAAGGCTCAAATTCAGTGGCCTCTGACATCAGAATGTCCTTGGAAGATGGTTCATCAGAAACAGTAGGAACTTCAGCATCAGCAGTATCAACATTCTCAGATGCAAAATCAGTCCTTTCTTCAGAAGAAGCATCACAGCAATTACTGAATTTACAAAGGAAGTGAGGATGCTAGGGTCACAGCAAGAAAAAGGCACAAGTGCCTTGGATAAATCTTCTGGAGGCTGGACAGCATGGACCTCTAGAAGACACCTGAAGAAGGCAGAATCAAAAGCTGATAGCAAAGACCTGAGGTCTATTACAAGAACTGAAGTTGAACTCTGACTTTGTGGAGGCACAGCAACAGGAGGAGCAGCAGAAGAAGCAGAACTGATAATAGCAGCAGATAGAGAGCTTGCAGAAATAGCAGCAGCAGCAGCATGAAGATTCTCTTCATATGGCATCTCCCCCCACCTAGATGCAGACAGGTCTGGATCAAGGCACACTGCTGTAGGTGCTGCCTGAGGGAAGAGGGAAGAAAGCCTGGCAGAAAGGGCTGCCACTGACAGGTGCAGAGGAGCCAAGGAGGTCTCTAACAATAGAGAGAGCCTGGGGGCAAGCAGCTCATACAGCCTGTCAGCAAGGGCTGAGAGTCCTACTTGCTCAAGAGCTGGAGCAGAGGTAGAAGGTATGGAAGCAGCTGGGGATGCTGGAAGGAAAGGGCTGGAGAATTGTGGAATGGATGGCTGAGGTGTTGGGAGGGTGGATATGGAGGATAAGGGAATGGATATGGATGGGATGAAAGTTGGTTGATCAATGATCTGGTGTAGTAGGTCTTGAAATGAAGTGGAGGAGGAGGGTAACTCAGGAGGGGATGAAGGAGAATCATCCATAAAGGAGTCATCCAGTAGGGTGAAGCATGGAATGGAGGGTAAGGAGGTGACAGCAGGTGGAGGGTAGGAGAACAGTGGGTGGAATTGTTCTTCTGGTGTAGAAAGAACAGGGACTGGAGATGGTGTGGATGTTGGAGATGGGCTGGAGATGGTGATGGTAGATGGAGCTGGAATGGTGGATGGAATTGGAGAAGGAGGAGAGGCAGCAACATCAGCCAGGTCTTCTGCAGGGGCAGAGACCTGTGGAGGAGTGACTCTTTGAGTCCTTGTGCCTGAAGGAGCACTGGAGGAGGGCCTGCTAGGCTTGCTGATTTGCCTGTCCCACTTTCCAAAGAGGGCACAGGTCAGTCTCTTAGAGGCATTGATATGAACTCCAGAGGAGACCAGCAAGGCAGGACACCTGTGCTGCAGAAATACTCCAATAATCCTTCCAAAATTAACAAAACTTTTTGTTTATTTTCTTTTTGATGAGGTCAAAGAAAACCTCTCCCCAGTTCAGACTCTTCTTATCCACAAGAGCTCCCATGAGACAGAGCTGATATCTTGATATTGTATCATGGGCTGAGTGCTTTGCCAGTAGCACTTTTCCCACCACATCTGCCATGAACTTGTACTCAACAGACAGGTTCCTTTTGAATAGCTTGCTAGGGTTTCCCTCTGCATGACCCATCCTGGCAAGCAGTTCAGAATACTCCTCTCTAGATAGCTCAGCAGAATCTTCTCCATTTCTCAATTCAAAAACTTCTGAGAGAATGGTTGGGGTCAAGGGTACCTGAGTTCCAGCAATAGACCCAACTATTGTAGAGTTATCTTGATTATGGGCAGTATAAACCCACTCCTTGATCTCGTCTGAATCCAGCTTGACCCTGGTGGTCATTATAGCAGTCAGATTCTGATCCTTGAACAGACCCAGTATATCTTGAAAAATCTGATCAGTCATGCTGAAGGATTCTATATCAATGTCAAAACTGGCATCAAACTTCATTACAGCAAGAACAGCAACTGACACAGCATTGTACCTGCAAAAACTCAACAAACAAAACGACCAAGAGTAGAACTGTTTGGAGGGAAAGAAGATTCTTGCAGAGAAATCAAAAGCGCAAATGAGAACGACGGCGAAAAATGAGTTTTATATTAGGGTTCGACGCAGAAATGGAAAGATCGTTGAACTCAGTTCGAAGATCGAGGCTTCTAAAGGAATCTGAAGAGACTTCAACATCGTCGATCTCCGTTCGACGATATTGGAAAGCGTCGAGCTTCGTTCGACGATCGTTCAGAGAACAAAACCGTCGAGCGCCGTTCGACGATCGTTGACCGGAAGAGATAGTACACACTATCTGAGAGGCGCTGAACTCAGTTCGACGATTTTTGGAAATCGTCGATCTCCGTTCGACGATCTTTGGGCAAATCGTCGAGCGCAGTTCAGAGATCAGAAAAATTCTAGACACTAAGAAAAATCAGAATGTTTGCCTAGTATTGGTCAATTTTTAAGCTTTCAAAATCTTGGAGATTATTTAAGACTTCCTCCATCTAACATTCCTAACTGATTTAGGAAGAAGGTGTGTTTCTTTTCATCCAAGGGCTTGGTGAAAATATCTCCCCTTTGTAAATCAGTTGGGATATATTGTAATTCAATTTTATTCTTTTCAACATTATCCCTTAAGAAATGATGTCTAATCTCTATATGTTTTATCCTACTGTGGAGGACTGGATTTTGAGCTATGGAAATAGCACTAGTATTGTCACAAAAGATTTTAGACTTCTCTAAGTTGTAGCCATAGTCTAGGAGTTGGTTTTGGATCCACAAGATTTGTGAACAACAACTGCCTGCAGTCATATATTCAGCTTCAGCAGTTGAAGTTGACACAGATGTTTGTTTCTTACAAAACCAAGAGACAAGTCTGTCACCAAGGAACTGACAAGTTCCACTGGTGCTTTTCCTGTCAATTCTGCATCCAGCATAATCGGCATCTGAGAATCCAGTTAAATCAAATGCTGAATCCTTTGGATACCAGAGACCTAGATTTGGACAACTTTTAACATACCTGAGAATCCTCTTTACTAAAGTTAGGTGTGACTCTCTAGGGCTTACTTGGAACCTAGCACATATACATGTAGCAAACATTATATCTGGTCTACTAGCTGTAAGATACAGTAAAGAGCCAATTATTGCTCTATATGTTGTCTGATCAACAGGTTTCCCATGTTCATCAGCATCCAATACAGCATTAGTAGGCATGGGTGTTTTCATACAAGATGCCTCAGACATACCAAATTTCTTAACCAGTTCATTTGCATACTTGGTTTGAGAAATGAAGATGCCTTCAGCATGTTGCTTGACTTGCAGTCCTAGGAAGAAGGATAGCTCACCCATGCTACTCATCTCAAATTTAGAATGCATTAGGTTGGAAAACCTTCTGCATAATTTGGAGTCAGTAGAACCAAAAATAATATCATCTACATAAATTTGTACTAGTAGGGTATGGGACTTATGGGTTCTAATGAAAAGAGTTTGGTCTACTCTACCCTTATAAAACCATTTTCCAAGAGAAAGCATGCTAGGGTCTCATACCATGCTCTGGGAGCTTGCTTGAGACCATATAATGCTTTGTTCAGTTTAAAAACATGATCAGGATAAGTTGGAGAGATAAAACCTGGAGGTTGTCTGACATAAACTTCCTCTTTGATGTCTCCATTCAAGAAAGCACTTTTGACATCCATCTGATATATTTGAAGCCTTTATGAGCTGCATAAGCTAGAAATATTCTGATGGCTTCTAATCTTGCAACAGGTGCAAAAGTCTGGTCGTAGTCGATTCCTTCTTCTTGAGAGTATCCCTGAGCAACTAGCCTTGCCTTGTTCCTTATAATTACTCCTTGATCATCCAGTTTGTTTCTGAATACCCATTTTGTTCCAACAATGGAGTGATCCTTAGGCTTTGACACTAGTTCCCATACTTTGTTCCTCTCAAATTGATGCAACTCCTCTTGCATTGCAATGATCTAGTGTGGATCTTGCTCTGCATCTTGAATGGACTGAGGTTCAATTTGAGATAGGAAGCAGGTGTGCAACAGGTTTTGGTTGACCTGATTTCTGGTTTGCACACCAGCTGAGATTTCTCCAATTATTTGGGAAATTGGATGGTCTCTTGATGTTACTAAATCAACAGGGGGTGTTGATTGTTCACCAACCTGTGTTGTTGTTTCCTCTTGTGGTACAACAACTGGCTCTTCAAGTTGTGCTTCAATGTGTTGAGCATCTTCTTCATCTTCACTGCTTTCATCCCTTTGAGTGACCTGTAACTTGTTCAAGTCTTCAACTAGAGAATGTTCCTGCAAGGGTTTTATGGTACAAGAATTCTTCTCCTTGAAAGACATGTTAGTTTCATCAAATGAGATGGGAACAGATTCCTCAATTTTCAAAGATGATTTATTATAGACCCTATAGGCCTTGCTGATCATGGAATAACCCAGAAACACTCCTTCATCAGCTTTGGCTTGAAATTTTGCTAAATATTTCTTGTCATTATTGTGAATGTAGCAAATACAACCAAAAACTCTAAAATAGTAAACTTTAGGTTTCTTCCCTTTGAGTAATTCATAGGGAGACTTTCCCTTTAGTTTATGAGACTTCTGTTCAACACATATTTGGAGGTGTTCACTGCCTCTGCCCAGAAGTGAAAGGGGAAACTAGATCTGATATACTCTAAAGGGGGGGTGAATAGAGTATATGGTGCTTTTTAAAACACAAAGAAAATCTTTTGCAAAGCTTTACAACAATTGTTGTAATGAGTGTGAGCAGGGAAGCAGAAATAAAATAAACTACAAAACTAAGCAATGCACAAAAGAATCTAGGCCAGAAACAAAAGAGAAACATGCACAACCAGAAAACACAAGGAAATATAGTGGTTCCCCAACTTGGGTACATCCACTCTTCTACCACCCTAGGTAGGAATCCACTGCAGGATGAGTTGATCAGGTGTCCTGGGCACCAATGAGCTTTTGATAAGGTGCTCAAAAACCAAAACAGATTTTTTGATCAGGTGTCTTGCCACCAATGAGCTTTTGACAAGGTGCTCAAAAACCAACTTCAAACTTTTGAAGGGAGTTTGAAAAACCCTTTACAGAGAGGGGGTTGAGAGAGTTATGGCAGTCTTCTCTTTCTCAAGCAACTGAGAAGACTATGTGGATTCAGTGATGTTGTCAAAGCTCCCCCTGAGTCCTTGAAGTCTTCAGGAAGATGAGCTTTGCTGAGGGTGATAGGCCTTCAAAGATAGATCTCCAGCAAAGGATGATTTAAGCAAGCTGAAATATTGTGTGTCTGGAGTCTTGAAGTGATGTTGGCCTTGAACACTTGAGAGCTGAAGAGATCTTAAGATTTGAAAGCTTGATCTCTTGATGAGTGTTCTCCTGAATTCTTGATGACAGAAAATTTTCCAGAGTCTCTGAGTATTGAGAGGTGTCCTTGTTCTTTTCAATCTGTATGTTTTTTTTTGGTTCAAAAACATTCTCTCTTTTATTCTCTGAATCTCAATAGGAAAATTGCTCTGTCAAAGATAGCCGTTGGTCTGAATTAATTACAGCCTTAATTGCATAAGATGTTCTGAGGGAAAGTCCACTGATATATTCCTTGAAAAATCCCTTGAAACTTGCTCCAGAATTAAATCAAAGCGGCTGGCAGATCTTCTGACTTAAATGCAGAATAACTTCTATCTTGATTGAATTTGAATTCTGAAGATCAACTGAAATCGTCGAACTGAGCTCTGCCATCGTCGAGCTGAGCTCAGCGAACTGGAGAAAGCAAGCAGCAAAGAAATCGTCGATCTGAGCTCAAAGATCGTCGAACTGAGCTCAGAGATAAAGATCCAGTACAGGGCCAAAAATCGTCGACCTGAGCTCAGCGATCGTCGAATGGAGTTCGACGATATTGAGAAGTTGAGCTCAGCGATCGTCGACCAGAGCTCGACGATATTGAGAGGCTTGAGCTCAGCGATCGTCGAATGAAGCTCGACGATCTGCCAAAGTTGAGCTCGACGATCGTCGACCAGAGTTCGACGAAACGTCGTGCTGAGCTCGACGATTTGGACTTAGTCTCCAGAAAAACTTGGATCTTCAGGGCAGCTTTCAAACCTAGACTCCTGATCCCTTAGACTCAATTCTAATTGACCTATAATCTATACAGAAGGTCAAAACATAGAATCCTAGAGACATAGTGATCCTGACCCAAATTAGTAATAGGGTGTTCCAACAATCTCCCCCTATTTGGGTTAGGAAAACTACTTACAGTCTTTGAAAACCAAACAACATCTTACAGAAAAACATAAAACAACAATCAAGACACAGAGCAGAACCACCACAGAGATATATTATATATGAGATATCCAGATAGCAGTTAGAAGAACCAAAAGTTGTCACCTTACAGAGTTATTCCTTTTCTTTGCCTTTAACCATTTTAATTTCCCTGTTAGGATTTAATGCTTGTTGTTTGGATCTGGTATCATCAGCTGCACCCAAATAAATTTGCTTTGAAGCCCTGGGAACCACTGCAGCTGGGTGCAACTCCATGTACCTATCTGCATCAAAAAACTTTCTGGAAGCATATCTTTCTAACTCCTTTTGCCTCTGCTCTGACATGGTGGATATGTTGGAGGTGTCTAGCCCTTGTTCCTTTGCTTTCTTTATCTGATCTAATGCAGCCAGTTCTTTCATCCTTGCAGTCCAAGCCATAGGATTTTTCTCAGGGTCCTCAAAAGGAACAGGTGGCTCATACCTGTTGGAAGAAGTTTCCTGAGGAGTCCTGACAGTCACACTTTCTCTAAGCTTATAAGGGAATGGACCTGAAGATGTATCTGAAGAAACATGTCCACCCCTGGAATAAGTATGCTGCCTGGAGTGTCCTTTGGAGTAAACCTGAGTTTCTCTTTGGTTTCCCCTATATCCTCCTCTTCTAGAGTAGGACCCCCTAGATTGGCTTTCCCTTTGATATGTTCTTGCATGAGGCTGGTAGGGAGCCTGGCTTCTAGCAGGGCCTGATCTTGCAGAGCTGCCACCTGCACCTGCATCAGGTGGAGGTGGTGGAGGAGGGTGAGGGTGCTTGGACTGAGAGGAATCTTTATCAAACTTCCTCTTCTTCTTCATTGCCTTTAACTGGTTCCTGGAGAATTGCATCCAATGCTCAGAGATTGGGCAATTGTGCAGAATATAATATGGAACATCATTATCATCTCTGACTTTGGCAGGAGGAACTCTCTTCAAGGCCTTACTTCTTGCCTTTCGTTTCCTTGCAATTGTAGCAGATGAGTCATCAGAAGCAGTAGCATAATCCTCAGATTCAGAGCTTTGTTCATCATACAGTGCATCAAGCTTCTTCATCAAGTCCTCTTTTAACTGGACAGCAGCAGATGGGGCAGAAGATGCAGAAACAGGAGGAGCAACAGGAGCAGCAGCAGATGTTACAACAATTACAGTAGCAGCAGCAGCTTCAGAGATAATAACTTCTACAGCAGGCTCAACATCAACAGCCTCTGTCATCAGAAGATCCTGAGAGAAGGGCTCAACAGCAGAAGATATTACTTCAGAGGTGGACACAGAATTGTCTTCAGCAGCAGCAGCAGCAGCATCATCATAAACAGCAGTCACTGACTGAATAAAATCAGAGAGGATTCTGGGGTCACAGCAGGAGAAGGGCACTAGAGCCCTGGACAAGTCTTCTGGCTGGGCAGCAGGGACCTCTGGGGGCTGGACAGCATATGGCTCTGGGAGGCAGCAGAAGTGAGCAGTATCAAAAGTAGACAGCAAAGACCTTAGGTCTATTGCTATTACTGGTGTGGCAGCAGCATCAGAAGCAAACACAGCAGGGGCAGCATCAGAGACAGCAGCAAGAGGAGCAGCAGCAGCAACAGCTTCATAAGGCATCTCCCCCTGCCTGGATGCAGAAACATGTGCATCAAGGCACACTGCTGGGGGTGCTGCTGCAGGGATAAGGAAGGAGGACAGCCTGGCAGAGAGAGCTGCCACTGATTGTTGCAGAGGAGCTAAGCTGGCTTCCATGAGAAGGGAGAGCCTAGGAGCAAGGAGCTCATACAACATATCAGCAAGGGCTGGGAGATCTACATGCTCAAGGGGAGCAGAGGTAGAGGGGACAGGGATGGCTGAGGGAGCTGGAGGAGGATGGCTGAAGGTGGAAGAGAGGGCTCAGGAGAGGGTATGGTAGAGATAGAGGGTACAGGAATGGAAATGGAGGGAGTGAAGGTGGGTTGATCAAGAATTTGAAGGAGAAGGTCTTGGAAAGTTGTGGAGGTGGAGGGTAAATCTGGAGGAGAGGAGGGGGAATCATCCATATAGGAGTCATCAAGGAGGGTGAAGGAGGGAATAGATGGAGAGGAGGTGACATCAGGAGGAGGATAGGAGAAAAGGGGGTGGAAGAGGTCTGCTGGAGGGGATGAAATTGGTGCTGGGGATGAAATTGGGGTTGGAGATGGGCTGGAAATGGTAATGGTGGGGGTTGCTGGAGAGGTGGATGGAACTGGAGGAGGGGAAGCAGCAGCACTGGCAGCAGGCAGGTCTTCTGCAGGGGCAGAGACCTGTGGTGGAGTGACTCTAAGAGTCCTTGTGCCTGAAGGGCCAGAAGAGGAGGGCCTGCTGGGCTTGGAGATTTGCCTGTCCCATTTGCCAAAAAGGGCACAGGTGAGTCTCTTGGAGGCATTGATGTGCACTCCAGAGGAGACTAGCAGAGCTGGGCACTTAGCCTGGAGGAAGATTCCCAGAATTCTTCCAAAGTTGACAAAGGTTTTGTTGATCTTTTTCTTCAATAAATCAAAAAAGACTTCTCCCCAGTTCAAGTCTTTTCTATCTACCAGAGCTCCCATAAGGCAGAGCTGGAATCTGGAGATAGTATCATGAGCAGAGTGCTTGGCTAAAAGAACCTTGCCTACAACATCAGCCAAAAACCTGTATTCCACAGACAGGTTTCTCTTAAACAATTTGCTAGGGTTCCCCTCAGGATGACCCATCCTGGCAAGAACATCAGCAAACTCTTCTCCAGAGAGGTCAGCAGAGCCTTCACCATTCCTGAATCCAAATACCTCTGTGAGTAATGTTGGAGTCAGAGGTACCTGGGTGCCACTGATGGAGCCAACTATGGTGTTGTTGTCCAGGTTGTGGGCAGTATATACCCATTCTTTAATTTCATCAGATGCTAGTTTGATTCTGGTGGACATCAGGGCAGTTAATTGCTGATCTTTGAATAAATTGAGAATATCTTGGAAGATTTGATCTGTGGTGTTGAAGGAATCGAAGTCGATGTCAAAGCCGGCATCGAATTTCATTGCCGAGAGTACAGCGACTGAAACGGCCATGGTACCTGCAAAAAATCAACAAACAAAACGACCAAGGTAGAACTGTTTGGAGGGAAGAAAAGTTTGCAGAGAAATTGAAAGCGCAAGAGAGAACGACGACGAAAAAAGAGTTTTATATTAGGGTTCGACGCAGAAAAGGAAAGATCGTTGAACTCAGTTCGACGATCGAGGCTCCTAAAGGAATCTGAAGAGACTCCAAAAATCGTCGATCTCCGTTCGACGATTTGGAAAGGCGTCGAGCTCCGTTCGATGATCGTTCAGTGAACAAAATCGTCGAGCGCCGTTCGACGATCGTTGACCAGAAGAGATAGTCCATACTATCAAAGGAGCGCTGAACTCAGTTCGACGATTCAGGAAATCGTCGAACTCCGTTCGACGATCTTTGGGGAAATCGTCGAGCGCAGTTCAGAGATCAGAGAAATTTTAGACACTAAGGAAAAACAGAATTTTGCCAAGTCTTGGTCCATTTTTAGCTTTCAAAATCTTGGATATTATTTGAGACTTCCTCCATCTAACATTCCTAACTGATTTAGAAAGAAGGTGTGTTTCTTTTCATCCAAAGGCTTGGTGAAAATATCTCCCCTTTGTAAATCAGTTGGGATATACTGCAATTCAATTTTATTCTTCTCAACATTATCCCTTAAGAAATGATGTCTAATCTCTATGTGTTTTGTCCTACTATGGAGGACTGGATTTTGAGCTATGGAGATAGCACTTGTATTGTCACAAAATATTTTTGACTTCCCTAAGTTGTAACCATAGTCTAGGAGTTGATTTTGAATCCACAATATTTGTGAACAACAACTGCCTGCAGCCATGTATTCAGCTTCAGCAGTGGAAGTTGACACAGATGTTTGTTTCTTGCAAAACCAGGAGACAAGTCTATCACCAAGGAACTGACAAGTTCCACTGGTGCTTTTCCTGTCAATTCTGCATCCAGCATAATCAGCATCAGAGAATCCAGTTAACTCAAATGCTGAATCTTTTGGATACCAGAGTCCTAGATTTGGACAACTCTTCACATACCTAAGAATCCTCTTTACTAATGTGAGATGTGACTCTCTAGGGCTAACTTGGAATCTAGCACATATACATGTAGCAAACATTATATCTGGTCTACTAGCTGTAAGGTACAGTAAAGAGCCAATCATTGCTCTATATGTTGTCTGATCAACAGGTTTCCCATGTTCATCAGCATCCAATACAGCATTGGTAGGCATGGGTGTTTTCATGCAAGATGCCTCAGACATGCCAAATTTCTTAACCAGCTCATTAGCATATTTGGCCTGAGAAATAAAGATGCCCTCAGCATGTTGTTTGACTTGCAGTCCTAGGAAGAAGGATAGCTCACCCATGCTACTCATCTCAAATGTAGAGTGCATTAGGTTGGAAAACCTTCTGCATAGTTTTGAGTCGGTAGATCCAAAAATGATATCGTCTACATAAATTTGTACTAGTAGGGTATGGGACTTATGGGTTCTAATGAAAAGAGTTTGGTCTACTCTACCCCTTATAAAATCATTTTTCAAGAGAAAGCATGCTAGGGTCTCATACCATGCTCTGGGAGCTTGCTTGAGACCATATAATGCTTTATTCAATTTAAAAACAAAATCAGGATGAGTTGGAGAGATAAAACCTGGAGGTTGTCTGACATAGACTTCCTCTTTGATGTCTCCATTTAAGAAGGCACTCTTGACATCCATTTGATAAACTTTGAAGCCTTTGTGAGCTGCATAAGCTAAGAAAATCCTGATGGCTTCTAATCTTGCAACAGGTGCAAAGGTCTGGTCGTAGTCAATTCCTTCTTCTTGAGAATATCCTTGGGCAACCAGCCTTGCTTTGTTCCTTACTATTACTCCTTGATCATCCAGTTTGTTTCTGAATACCCATTTTGTTCCAACAATGGAATGATCCTTAGGCTTTGGCACTAGTTCCCATACTTTGTTCCTCTCAAATTGATGCAGCTCCTCTTGCATGGCAATGATCCAGTGTGGATCTTGCTCTGCATCTTGAATGGACTGAGGTTCAATTTGAGAAAGGAAGCAGGTGTGCAACAGGTTTTGGTTGACCTGATTTCTGGTTTGCACACCAGCTGAGAGTTCTCCAATTATTTGGGTAATTGGATGGTCTCTGGATGTTACTAAATCAACAGGGGTTGTTGATTGTTCATCAACCTGTGTTGTTGTTTCCTCTTGTGGTACAACAACTGGCTCTTCAAGCTGAGCTTCAATATGTTGAGCATTGCTTTCATCTTCACTGCTTTCATCCTCTTGAGCAACCTGTAGCTTGTTCATATCTTCAACTAGAGAGTGTTCCTGCAGAGGTTCTATGGTAGAAGAAATCTTCTCCTTGAAAGACATGTTAGTTTCATCAAAAGAGACATGAACAGATTCCTCAATTTTCAATGATGATTTATTATAAACCCTATATGCCTTGCTGATCATGGAGTATCCCAGAAACACTCCTTCATCAGCTTTGGCTTGAAATTTTGCTAGATGTTTCTTATCATTATTGTGAATATAACAAATGCAACCAAAAATTTTGAAATAGTCAACTTTAGGTTTCTTCCCTTTGAGTAATTCATAGGGAGTCTTTCCCTTCAGTTTATGTATCAGACTCCTGTTCAGCACATAGTTGGAGGTGTTTACTGCCTCTGCCCAAAAGGATAGAGGTAGATGAGCATCTGACAACAATGTGGTGGCAGATTCAATAAGGGTTCTATTTTTCCTTTCAGCTACCCCATTTTGTTGAGGAGTTCTAGGAGCTGAGAAAGTGTGCCTGATCCCTTCACTCTGACAGAACTCTTGCATAAGAAGAGAATCAAACTCTGTCCCATGATCACTTCTGATCAGGGCAATGTGAGTATTGAACTCAATCTTTATACATTTGAGAAACTCTGTCAGACACTTAAAGTTATCAGACTTCTTCCTTAGAAAGAACACCCAAGTGAATCTGGAGAAGTCATCTACAATCACTAAAGTGTAGGATTTCCCTCCTAGGCTTTGTACTGTGATGGGTCCAAATAGATCCATGTGTAACAGATACAATATCCTAGGTGAATCACTCTTATTAAGTGACTTAAAGCTGTTTTTAGTTTGCTTGCCTAATTGACAAGCCTTGCAAAGTCCTTCCTTCTTGTAGGGGCCAGAAGGTAGTCCTCTAACAAGGTTGTCCTTGGATAGCCTAGCAATAGTTCTAAGGTTTAGGTGTCCTAATCTCTTATGCCATAAAACATTTGGTCTATAAACTGAATTGAATAAGCAGATGTCTACAGTAGTTGAAAGAAAATCTACTAAGTAGATGTTACCTTTCCTTTTACCTGTTAACACAGTTGTGTTGTCCTCTGATTTGATTTTGCATGAAGTTTTGCTGAATTCACTTGGTAGCCTTCATCACACAGCTGACTGATGCTGATTAGGTTGTGCTTCAGTCCTTCCACATATGCTACCTTCTTGAAGGTTACAGAACCAATCTGGACTGCTCCATATCCTTTAGTTTGTCCAAAGTTGGAATCACCAAAGATAACTTTGGGTCCAAGCTTGGCTTTAAAGGAATTGAGGTTGTCCTTGTTCCCTGTCATGTGCTTGGAGCACCCACTATCCAAGTACCATTGCTGGTTAGATGTTGGATAGGTCTTCATCTGCACATAAAGCAATTCACTTGTTTTTGACCCAGTTTACCTTGGGTCTAGGTTGATAACCTTTAAACTCAGAAATAAAAGATATCCCTGGCTGACTCTTATATCCTTCAGGATGATATCTCCTTAGAGGTAAAATCCATTCAGTATAAGGGTTAAATGTTTGGGATGAAGAGTCCTCAGGATTCAATTTTGACTTGCCCTTGAAAATTTTTCCAGTGCTCTGACCTCTGTTCGACGATCTTGGAGCTGAGTTCGACGATCTTGGGTCAGATCGTCGAGCTCCGTTCGACGGTCGACTATGGCTGAGGTCAGGTATATGGGATCGTCGAGCCGCGTTCGACGATCTTGGCTGAGATCGTCGACCTGCGTTCGACGATATTACCTGAGATCGTCGAGCTGCGTTCGGCGATCGTCGAGCTTCATTCGGCGATCGTCGATCTCCGTTCGACGATTTGAGTTGGACTTTAGTTTTCTGAGGCAGATCAGAATTCTTCCTGGCAACCTCTACAACTCCCTTTCCCTTGTCAGAAATGAACTTGATAGGGGTTGTTAGAACAATAGGTTGACTGGATGAGGCACCCAAGCCCAGTGTACTGTTGAATCTTGAGTTCACTGTGCTTGTGATGTCCATCAGCTTGATGCTTCTCCCATTGAGAGATTCTTCAAGCTTCTTGGCCTCAGAGAGCTCACTCTTCAGTGAAGCTATCTGTTCCCTATAGTTCTCCAACTCCTGAGAGAGTTTGAGATTTTCTGATTTTAAACCACTTTGTTCAGATAATTGATTTCTGAGAGAGATGATCTCTTTCTCAGATTTTAGCAGATCTAAACATAGTGCTTTAAATTCAAGCTTAAAATCTTCTGAGGTAAAATCAAAAGAGCTGATTACCTGATCTTCTTCTGGTTGAGTCTCTGAGTCTGACTCTGACTCCTCTTCTTCTGAGTTGTTCTGTGAGGCATTGATTGCCATCATGCAAAACTCCTTTTCCTCTGCATCATCCTCATCATCACTTGAGCTGGAAGAGGTCTCTGACTCTTCTTCAGTCTCACTCCAGGATTCAGCAACAAATCCTTTCCTTGTATGCTTATTTTTGCTGGTGGAAGGTTTGTTGTTTCCATGCCTTTTGGAGTCCTTCTCCTTTCTCCTTTCTTTTCTTTCCCTTCTGTCCTTGTTCTTATTCTCTGGACAGTCAGGAACTATATGCCCTGGTTTCCTGCAACCAAAGCAGATGATATCTTTGTTATTGCCAATGGACTTGTCATACCTTGGCTTGTCTTGCTCCTTGCATGATCTTCTTCTGAGGTCCTTCCTGGCCATCTTATAGAATCTTTTGGCCAATAGGCTGAGAAGTTCATCATTGCTTGTGGCCTTTTCTTCAGGCAGATCCTCAGCTGCCTTGAATGCAATAGTCTTCTCCTTTCTTGTGGCTGGAGAAGCAGCCTTCTGTTCTTCTTCTCTGTTCTTGATGAGTAGCTCATAAGATTTGAGCTTTCCCAACAAGGCTTCAGTGGTGATCTCATTTAGGCTTCTGGCATCTTTAATTGGCCAGATTCTTGAATCCCAAGTGCTGGGGAAGCACATTAGGATCTTGTCATTGAGTTCTGTCAGTGAGATTTCTTTATCTAATGTCCTCAGTTCACTGACAATTAGACTCAATCTATTGTACATGTCTCCCACTGACTCAGTTTCTCCCTTCTTGAAGTTCTCATATTGGGAGATGAGATGAGATCTTCTGTCCTTTCTCTCATCAGCTGAGCCAGAGACAATTTCTGAGAGCTTGTCCCAGATCTCCTTGGCTGAATTACATTCAGCTACCTTCTGAAAAATGTCATCTGACATTGTCTGAGCTAGAATGTTCATTGCCTTGGCATCAACTACTTTCCATCTTTTAATGTCAGCATCTGTTCCTGATGGAGGTGGGACTGCATTTGTGCTTGTGCTCTCTGGAGGTCTTGGGCACACTGTCAAAACAGAATTAAAAATATCTTCGTCAATTGAATTCATGTAGAGTTTAATCCTTGCCTTCCAAAGTGCAAACTTTGTCAGATTGCACACTGGAGGTCTGGTGCTTGCATAATCTTTGTTTTGGGCCATGATTTGTGCAGGCTGAAACTAATAATACAAAATAAAAGGAAGGATCTAGTTTGGGATCTTTGGGTTTAGGTGTTAGCCTGTACAACCAAACAGATATGGTATGTTTAACCAACCTGGCTCTGATACCAATTGAAAGGGGAAACTAGATCTGATATACTCTAAGGGGGGGTGAATAGAGTATATGGTGCTTTTTAAAACACAAAGAAAATCTTTTGCAAAGCTTTACAACAATTGTTGTAATGAGTGTGAGCAGGGAAGCAGAAATAAAATAAACTACAAAACTAAGCAATGCACAAAAGAATCTAGGCCAGAAACAAAAGAGAAACATGCACAACCAGAAAACACAAGGAAATATAGTGGTTCCCCAACTTGGGTACATCCACTCTTCTACCACCCTAGGTAGGAATCCACTGCAGGATGAGTTGATCAGGTGTCCTGGGCACCAATGAGCTTTTGATAAGGTGCTCAAAAACCAAAACAGATTTTTTGATCAGGTGTCTTGCCACCAATGAGCTTTTGACAAGGTGCTCAAAAACCAACTTCAAACTTTTGAAGGGAGTTTGAAAAACCCTTTACAGAGAGGGGGTTGAGAGAGTTATGGCAGTCTTCTCTTTCTCAGCAACTGAGAAGACTATGTGGATTCAGTGATGTTGTCAAAGCTCCCCCTGAGTCCTTGAAGTCTTCAGGAAGATGAGCTTTGCTGAGGGTGATAGGCCTTCAAAGATAGATCTCCAGCAAAGGATGATTTAAGCAAGCTGAAATATTGTGTGTCTGGAGTCTTGAAGTGATGTTGGCCTTGAACACTTGAGAGCTGAAGAGATCTTAAGATTTGAAAGCTTGATCTCTTGATGAGTGTTCTCCTGAATTCTTGATGACAGAAAATTTTCCAGAGTCTCTGAGTATTGAGAGGTGTCCTTGTTCTTTTCAATCTGTATGTTTTTTTGGTTCAAAAACATTCTCTCTTTTATTCTCTGAATCTCAATAGGAAAATTGCTCTGTCAAAGATAGCCGTTGGTCTGAATTAATTACAGCCTTAATTGCATAAGATGTTCTGAGGAAAGTCCACTGATATATTCCTTGAAAAATCCCTTGAAACTTGCTCCAGAATTAAATCAAAGCGGCTGGCAGATCTTCTGACTTAAATGCAGAATAACTTCTATCTTGATTGAATTTGAATTCTGAAGATCAACTGAAATCGTCGAACTGAGCTCTGCCATCGTCGAGCTGAGCTCAGCGAACTGGAGAAAGCAAGCAGCAAAGAAATCGTCGATCTGAGCTCAAAGATCGTCGAACTGAGCTCAGAGATAAAGATCCAGTACAGGGCCAAAAATCGTCGACCTGAGCTCAGCGATCGTCGAATGGAGTTCGACGATATTGAGAAGTTGAGCTCAGCGATCGTCGACCAGAGCTCGACGATATTGAGAGGCTTGAGCTCAGCGATCGTCGAATGAAGCTCGACGATCTGCCAAAGTTGAGCTCGACGATCGTCGACCAGAGTTCGACGAAACGTCGTGCTGAGCTCGACGATTTGGACTTAGTCTCCAGAAAAACTTGGATCTTCAGGGCAGCTTTCAAACCTAGACTCCTGATCCCTTAGACTCAATTCTAATTGACCTATAATCTATACAGAAGGTCAAAACATAGAATCCTAGAGACATAGTGATCCTGACCCAAATTAGTAATAGGGTGTTCCAACAAGAAGGATAGAGGTAGATGAGCATCTGACAACAATGTAGTGGCAGATTCAATAAGGGTTCTATTTTTCCTTTCAGCTACCCCATTTTGTTGAGGAGTTCTAGGAGCTGAGAAAGTATGCCTGATCCCTTCACTCTGACAGAACTCTTGCATAAGAAGAGAATCAAACTCTGTCCCATGATCACTTCTAATCAGGGCAATGTGAGTATTGAACTCAATCTGTATGCATTTGAGAAACTCTGTCAGACACTTAAAGTTATCAGACTTCTTCCTTAAAATGAACACCCAAGTGAATCTAGAGAAGTCATCTACAACTACTAAAGTGTAGGATTTCCCTCCTAGGCTTTGTACTGTGATGGGTCCAAAAAGATCCATGTGTAACAGATACAATATCATAGGTGAATCACTCTTATTAAGTGATTTAAAGCTGTTTTTAGTTTGCTTGCCTAATTGACAAGCCCTGCAGAGTCCTTCCTTCTTGTAGGGGCCAGAAGGTAGACCTCTAACAAGGTTGTCTTTGGATAGCCTAGCAATAGTTCTAAGGTTTAGGTGTCCTAATCTCTTATGCCATAAAATATTGGGTCTACAGATAGAATTAAACAGGCAGATATCTACATCAGTTGAAAGAAAATCTACTAGGTAGATGTTACCTTTCCTTTTACCTGTCAACACAGTTGTGTTGTCCTCTGACTTGATTTTGCATAAGGCTTTGCTGAAGGTCACCTGGTAGCCTTCATCACACAACTGACTGATGCTAATTATGTTGTGCTTCAGTCCTTCCACATAAGCTATCGTCTTGAATGTTACTGAACTAATCTGGACTGCACCATATCCTTTAGTCTGTCCAAAGTTTGAATCACCAAAGATAACTTTGGGTCCAAGCTTGGCTCTGAAGGATGTGAGGCTGTCCTTGTTCCCTATCATGTGCTTAGAGCACCCACTATCCAAGTACCATTGCTGGTTAGATGTTGGATAGGTCTTCACCTGCACATAAGACAATTCATTTGTTTTTGACCCAGTTTACCTTGGGCCTAGGTTGATAACATTTAAATTCTGAAATGAAAGACATCCCAGGTTGACTCTTATATCCTTCAGGATGATATCTCCTTGGAGGTATAATCCATTCAGTATAAGGGTTAAAGATTTGGGATGTAGGACCCTTAGGATTCAATTTTGATTTGCCTTTGAAAAATTTTCCAGAGCTCTGACCTCTGTTCGACGATCTGTGAGCTTCGTTCGACGATCTTGGGTCAGATCGTTGAACTCCGTTCGACGGTCGACTATAGCTGAGGTTAGGTATTTGAGATCGTCGACCTGCGTTCGACGATGTTGCTTGAGATCGTCGATCTGCGTTCGACGATTTTGCCTGAGATCGTCGAGCTGCGTTCGGCGATCGTCGATCTTCATTCGGCGATCGTCGATCTTCATTCGGCGATCGTCGATCTGCGTTGGACGATTTCTGCTGGGACTTGGTTTTCTGAGGCAGATCAGAATTTTTCCTAGCAACCTCTACAACTCCCTTTCCTTTGTCAGAAATGAATTTGATTGGAGTTGTTAGGACTATAGGTTGGCTAGATGAAGCACCCAAGCCCAGTGTACTGTTAAATCTAGAGTTCACTGTGCTTGTGATGTCCATCAGCTTGATTCTTCTCCCATTAAGGGATTCTTCAAGCTTCTTGGCCTCAGAGAGCTCACTTTTCAGTGAAGCTATCTGTTCCCTACAGCACTCCAACTCCTGAGAGAGTTTGAGGTTTTCTGACTTTAGAGTATTGTGTTCAGATAATTGATTTTTGAGAGAGATAATCTCTTTCTCAGACTTTAGCAGGTCTAAACACAATGCTTTAAATTCAGATTTAAAATCTTCTGAACTAAAATCAAAACAACCAATTACTTGATCTTATTCAGGTTGAGTCTCTGAGTCTGACTCTGACTCCTCTTCCTCTGAATTGTGTTGTGAGGCATTGATTGCCATCATGCAGAACTCCTTTTCTTCTGCATCATCCTCATCATCACTGGAGCTGGATGAGGCTTCTGACTATTCTTCTGTCTCACTCCAGGATTCAGCAACAAACCCTTTTCTTGTATGCTTGTTTTTGCTTGAAGAAGGTTTGCCATTGTCATTCCTTTTGAAGTCTTTCTCCTTTCTTCTTTCTTTTCTGTCCCTTCTGTCCTTGTTCTTGTTCTCTGGACAGTCAGGAACTATGTGCCCTGGTTTCCTGCAACCAAAGCAAATAATGTCTTTATTATTACTAATGGACTTGTCATACCTTGGCTTGTCTTGCTCCTTGTATGATCTTCTTCTGAAGTCCTTTCTGGCCATCTTGTAGAATCTTTTGGCCAGCAGACTGAGTAGTTCATCATTTCCTGTAGCTTTATCTTCAGGCAGATCCTCAGTTGCCTTGAATGCTATGGTCTTCTCTTTTCTTGTGGCTGGTGAGGCAGCCTTCTGTTCTTCCTCTCTATTTTTGATGAGCAGCTCATAGGATTTGAGCTTACCCAATAGAGCTTCAGTGGTGATCTCATTTAGACTTCTAGCATCCTTAATTGGCCAGATTCTTGAATCCCAAGTGCTGGGAAAGCACATTAGGATCTTGTCATTAAGTTCAGTTAGAGAGATCTCTTTGTCTAATGTCCTGAGTTTACTGACAATTAGACTTAGTCTATTGTACATGTCTCCCACTGACTCAGTTTCTCCCTTTTTGAAATTCTCATATTGAGAGATGAGATGGGATCTTCTATCGTTTCTCTCATCAGTTGAGCCTGAGACTATTTCTGAGAGTTTGTCCCAAATTTCTTTTGCTGAGTTACATTCAGCTACCTTTTGAAATATGTCATCTGACATTGTCTGGGCTAGGATATTCATAGCCTTAGCATCAGCTACCTTCCATCTCTTGATGTCAGCATCTGTTCCTGATGGAGGTGGCACAGCATTTGTGCTTGTGTTCTCTGGGGGTCTTGGACATACTGTCAACACAGAATTAAAGATATCTTCGTCAATAGAATTCATGTAAAGCCTAATCCTTGCTTTCCAAAGTGCAAACTTGGATAGATTGCACACTGGAGGTCTGGTGCTAGCATAATCATTGTTTTGGGCCATGATTTGTGAAAACAAAATCTAATTATAAAATACTAAAGAAAAGCAGATCTAGCTTGGGATCTTTGGGTTCAGGTGTTAGCCTGTACAACCAATCAGGTATGGTATGTTTAACCAACCTGGAAGATGTGGTATTTTTAACCAACCTTCCTCTGATACCAATTGAAAGTGGAGCTAGATCTGATATACTCTAGAGGGGGGTGAATAGAGTATATGGAGCTTTAAAACTTTTTACAACAATTGTTGTAATAAGAGTGAGCAGGGAAGTAGTAAATAAAACTAACCACAGCACTAAGTAAAACAGAAACTAAGCACAGAAGAATCAAGGCCAAAAACAAAAATGAAAACAAGCAAAACCAGAAGACACAAGGAAATATAGTGGTTCCCCTAAACTTGGGTACATCCACTCTTCTACCACCTAGGTAGGAATCCACTGCAGGATGAGTTGATCAGGTGTCCTGGGCACCAATGAGCTTTTGATAAGGTGCTCAAAAACCAAAGCAGATTTTTTGATCAGGTGTCTTGCCACCAATGAGCTTTTGACAAGGTGCTCAAAAACCAAGCTCAAACTTTTGAAGGGAGCTTGAGAAAACCCTTTACAGAGTGGGGGTGAGAGAATGATGAAAGTCTTCTCTTTCTCAAACAACTGAGAAGATTATGTGGATTGATGTTGTCAAAGCTCCCCTGAATCCTTGAGATCTTCAGGAAGAAAAGCTTTGCTGAGGGTGATAGGCCTTCAAAGATTGAACTCCAGCAATGGATGATTTCAGCAATAGCTGAAATGTTGAATGTCTGGAGTCTGGAAATATGTTGGCCTTGAACACTTTGAAGACTAAGGAGATCTAAAGATTTGAGAAGGGTTGATCTCCTTGGATGTGTGTTCTTCAGAATTCTTTTGTGACAGAAGATTTTTGAATGCTTCTATGTAATCTGTATCCTCTCTCTGTATTGTGTGTGTTTTTTGAGAGATTCAAAATCCTGTCTTTTATTCTCTGGAATAGAATAGAATAACATTCTCTATCAAGTATAGCCGTTGGCCTGCATTAATTGCATCCTTAATTGCATAATCTCTTCAAGAGGAAAGTCCACAGATACATTCCTTGAAAAATCCCTTGAAACTTGGTCCAGAATTGAATGATAACAGCTAGGAAATCTCTGAATTAATTGCAGAATAACTCCTAACTGATTTGAATTTGAATTAAGAAATATCCTGGAAGTTGTCTGAAATCGTCGAACTGAGCTCTGCTATCGTCGAGCTGAGCTCAGCGATCTGGAAACACACAGCAGCCAAATATCGTCGATCTGAGCTCAAAGATCGTCGAACTGAGCTCAGAGATAAAGTTCCAAAGCAAAGTCAAAATCGTCGACCTGAGCTCACCGATCGTCGAATGGAGTTTGACGATATTATGAAGTTGAGCTCAGCGATCGTCGAATGGAGTTCGACGATCTGTTGAAGTTGAGCTAGACGATCGTCGATCGGAGTTCGACGAATCGTCGTACTGAGCTCGACGATCAGACTTAATCTCCAGACAGAAAATCTTGGTCTTCAGGGCAGCTTCCAAACCTAGACTGCTAACCCTTAGACTCAATTCTAATTGACCTATTAAGCTATACAGAAGGTCAAGCAAAGGTTCCTAGAGACATAGTGATCCTGACCCAAATTAGTAATAGGGTGTTCCAACAAAAACCTTCATTCCACTTCAAGCTTTATCTTTCTAAAGTTTTAGAGAGAGGGGAGAGCAAGGAAGAAGGATAAGGAGAGTTCCGGCCGCCGGTGGAGCTTCAGAGCCCCAAATCACAAGCCGAGTTCAGATCTACGGAGGCGAGGCTGTTGCAGCACTTTTCATCCGTCTAGATCTTCATGGTACTAAAGAGAAACGCAAGAGTAACGATTCTCTTCTTGGACATGTGAAGTCCTCTCTCTTTCTGCACAAGAAACCTGCTCTCACGAGTATGCGGTGAGTGTGAGGTGTTCCTTCGGGTGGATGTGAATAGTCCCCCTTATTTTGCATGTAGAGTCCGGAATCGAAGTACAGACATAAGCATGGTGTGTGAAGCCTACCCGAACAAGTTGGTCTGGATCGGTGATGTTTCATTGCATGAATGGCCGGAGAAGACTCCGTGCCGATGGTTGTTTTCGGGTTTTTTACGCAGTAGATTGCAAAAGGGAACCTTGGGGACTAACTCCAAGGTGCACCCGGAAAACTGGGTAGAAGCGTGATTCTACCATCTTGGTTTCCTGGGAGCCAACTTTCACATAACTGGGTTATGTAACGTGTGAGATCGATTTGGGACTTGGGGAAGCTTGACCCACGCATATGGCTTAAATTGACATTGTAGTATGAGCAACGGGTTAGGTGGAACCGTACCCACTCTATGTCGTTCAGTACAAGCGACCTAAAGTATGTGGGACTTGCCGTTGGCATAGATGGTGGGTCTTAGGCTTAAGCCGGAAAGACTAAAATGCTCATGAGATTTGCCATCCATGGGGAGGTGGTGAGACCACGGACTTTGACCGGGTTCACCGAGAATGTGCCCTGAGAGCACGGGATGTGTGGTCGTGCGTCCCTACGCCTGTGATGAAGTGTAATTTCTCTACTGTTTGGCTATGCTAATAAAGTGCGGGGAAGGAGCATCGCCGCCCCGAGTTTAGGGGTGGGGTCATTATAATTTGGTCAGCTTTAGCTGACCGTTGATTTTGTATGCCACCGCTTCGGTGGATTATTGCTTGCAGGTGCTACGGAGCCTAGTGGCAAATACCGGGCAAAAGCCCTTGTTGTTGAGCCGGCCCTCGAAGGGAAATGCGAATGTTTACTTTTATTCTCATGTGTGACCGGCCTGTGTGTCGATGTTTGGAAGACACAATTTGTTAAGTAAACTCTTGTAAGGCGATAAGGCCAAGTTCTTTGTGTATTTGTACGTTCATTCCTTTTGGGTTATTTTAGTGGACATTCATGCTGTGGCTGGGTTCTTACTTTGCAACTCTTAAATTGCTTCCGCTAGAATGTGCTCTGTTTAGGACGTTGGTTGTTGGAAGGATGGTTTCATTGCATAACCCTTTGGTCTCTCTGTGGTATATGGCGTCGGGACTCAACCGGACCTACTGCTATATGTTATGTGACGGATAGGGGGTGTTACAATTTGGTATCAGACTATCGGTTTTGGTCAACTTAAATGAATTCGGGGACAAATTCTTTTTTGGGGTGGTGAACACATGTGTGTGCGTCATCGTTATAACATAAAAAGAACCCATGAATGTCCACTTAGGAATGAAAATACACATATTTGAGGAACCTGTGTGTTCCTATAATTGCTTTTTTCAATTTTCTTTGGTCGCTTAACGGTGTGTTGTACGACTATAGGTGACTAGCAGTGGCGTAGGGAGGTCAGAACGCTCTCTTTTTGAGGAAAGTAGTGCACCTAATGACGTGCCTGCAACCCTTCCCTTCGCTGAAACCATAAGAATGGTGGTTGAAGCAGTCTTTGCTGTGATTGATGCACAAAATGAAAGACGTGTGTAGTCTCCTATTCCTGAGGTAACTCCAACGTCGGGTGGTGTGATGGAGCAAACGACATTTAAAGGACCATTGGGTCAGCAGTTGAACATGATTTTAGTGCAGGGTACGCACTCAGTTGAGGAATATTTACAGGCGTTTCTTTTGATAAGACGCTACCCAGGCTCTGAAGTGGAGAGCGAGCAGTCTATGGTCGATAGATTTTATAATGGCCTGCGCGGAGAGTTACGAGTTTTACTGCTAGGACCAAAATTATTGGGATTTCGAGCCTTGGTGGAGTCGGCTAGATATTTGGAAGTAGATTTGGCAAAATCCAATCAGACGTCGGAGTTCAGGGTATTAAACTCTCCAGATTCTGCAAAGTCTGCATACCGAAGGAGGAGGAAAAAGAAGTCTAAAGTGTCTACTGGTCAGGCTCCATATGATTGTTTTAATTATGGCAAGGAAGGGCACTTTGCCCGAGATTGTCGTAATGGCGTACAGAAGACAAAGAAAACTATGACAGGACCAGCTATAGGACAGAGTGTCAAAGAACGTAGTGGTATTCCAGTGGCATAGAAGACTGGATCTGGAGTAGCCATGGGGCGAAAGTCAACTACATGTTTTAACTGTGCGAAGCCGGGACATTTTGCCCGAGACTGTTGGAGCGAACTTCGGAAGTCCGAAAAGAAACCTGGATCTACCTACGAGGAGAAGGGCAAGGGATCAGAGACAACCACATTGCATTATGCCCCAACCCAGCCAAAAGTGTACAACCTTAGCCAGCAGGAGGCCATGAAGCAGTCTGGCGTGGTGACAGGTATGTATAGCAGGTTAGCTTTAAATACTTGTTGTCCCACGCGTGTTATCATATGGCTGGTTGTGTTAGGCTTATTTTGATTTTCGGTTATCTGGCGAGAGCACAGTTCGATACAGAAGCTTCACATCCCTTTTGTCCGAAGAGTTTGTATCGCGCATCGGAGTACCTTCTTCGATGGAAGGGAAAAATTGGATGGTCTGCTGCCTACGGGTGCCTTATGCGCGCGGATAGAGTTTGTTGCGTAAAGGTAAGGCATGGAAGTCACGTTGATGACTTGCAAGCACCGCTACTACCAATAGTAGAGTGCGATGGGATCTGTGGATTGGACTGGCTATCGGATCAGCGTGCGTACAACGATTGCAACCATAAGGTGGTCAGTTTGGGTCAGGATACCGATCGTGAGACGACGTTCTCGGGCATGATGGCAGTCGAGCAAGATGTTGATGTCTGCTCATCAGGTGGTTAAGGCGGTTCGGTGTGGCGCCAAACATGTGTCATGCTATCCGTATCAGTTAGCGCCTAAGGTTGTGACGGAACTGGAAGTTCAACTACAAGGGCTGTTGGAACAGGGTTATGTGCATCCAAGTTCGTCACCTTGGAGTGCACTGGTCCTCTTTGTTAAGAAAAAGGATGAAAGCTTGAGACTCTGTATTGATTATCGAGAGCTGAACAAGTTTACGGAGAAGAATAAGTATCCGACCCCAAGGATCGATGATTTGTTCGATCAGTTAGTTGGGTCATCGGCGTACTCGAAATTGGACCTTAAATCTGGATATCATCAGTTGAGGATAAGAGAAAGTGATATCCCCAAGACAGCTTTCAGCACGCGGTATGGGAATTGTGAGTTTACCATCATGCCGATTGGGCTGACTAATGCGCCGTCGGTGTTCATGGATCTGATGAACAGAACTTTCAGGGAGTACCTGGACCACTTTGTGATCGTCTTTATCGGCGATATATTGGTGTAGTCGCAGTGTGAGGAGGATCACTTTAAGCATCTGCATTTGGTGTTGGAGACGCTGAGGAGGAACCAACTGCACGCCAAGTTCTCCAAATACGAGTTTTGGTTGTCCTCAGTAGCATTCCTAGGTCACATAATTAGTGGAGAGGGAATTGCGGTGGATCCGGCGAAGATAGTTGCTATATGGGAGTGGCCTATGATGTATGTGGTAGCGAAAGTCTGGAGCTTTCTGGGGCTTGCCGGCTATTACAGGCACTTCGTGGAGAACTTCTCGCGGATAGCGTTACCCCTCACGACTCTGATGAGGAAAGAGCAGAAGTTTGTTTGGACGCCTGAGTGCGCACAAGCTTTTGAAGAGTTGAAAAGTCGGTTGACCACAGCGCCTGTTCTAAGTTCGCAAAGTGGGACCGAAGGCTTCAAGTTTTTCAGTGATGCTTCAGGCAGCGACATAGGTTGTGTGCTACAAAATCATGGGAGTTTAATAGCATATGGCTTGCGACAGCCGAAGGATTACGAGAGAAATTATCCGGCCCATGACTCAGAGTTATCGGCCCTAATATTCGCTCTGAAATTTTGGAGGCATTACGTGTACGATGTGAAGGTCGATATCTATACCGATCGTACGAGCCTGAAGTATATTTTGGATAAAAAGGATTTAATCATGCGACAATGAAGGTGGTTGAAGTTCCTGGGGTACTACACCTTCAAGGCACATTGCATGCCTGGATAAAGTACTGCGGTTGTAGATGCATTAAGTCGCAGAGCTCGCACACAGATTGTTTGGTTGTCGATACATTATGAGCGTTTGGTTCGTGAGTTGGAAGCTTTTGAGACCTCTTGAGCTGACATGAAGTTTAGTGCCAAAGCACAATTAACTGGACGAGGTGCAGTGTGACCTGACTGATTGGATTCAGCGAGCTCTGGTCTTGTATAATGGCATGAAGCAGATCATGGCTAAGATTTTGGATGGATTAAATTCCCAATTTGATATTGTGGATGGATTGATATGGAAGGACAGTCGTCTGTGCGTCCCAAACATGGGTAAACTGCGGGTGGAACTGATGTACGAGGCTCATCATACCAAGTACTCGATTCACCCAGGGAGCACAAAGATGTACCATGTTTTTGAAGAAGTTGTTCTGGTGGCCAGGACTTAAGAAGGACGTGACACTTTTTGTGGTGAAGTGTCAAACGTGCGCCTTAGTGAAGGCAGAGTGTCGGGAGCCTGGAGGTTCCTTGAAGTCCTTGCCTATCCCGGAGTGGAAGTTCGACGATATTACAATGGACTGTGTGCATGGGTTGCCAAGGTTGCAGAAGGGAAACGACGCCATCTGGGTGATAGTAGATCGATTGACGAAAGTGTCGCACTTCATTCCGAATAGGAAGGATGATTCTGTGGAGAATTTGGCAAAACTCTATGTGGATAACATTACGCGGCTTCACGGTGTGCCCCACAGCATCGTGAGTGACCGAGATGGGTGGTTCACATCCAATGGCTGGAGGTTGGTGCAACAAATGTTGGGAACCAAGCAGAGTTTCAGCACGGCCTTTCATCCACAGACGGATGGTCAGACCGAGAGAGTCAACATGACGATGGAAGACTTGCTTCGCATGTGCGTCCTGGATTTCGGGAAGCAGTGGAAAGATCACCTGTACTTGGTAGAAATTGCTTATAACAATAGATACCAAGCGAGCATTCAAATGGCACCCTTCGAGGCCCTTTATGGTAGGAGATGTCGCACATCGTTGTCATGGTTGGAAACGGGTGAGTCGAAGCTGTACAAGCGGCAAGAAGTGGAAGATGCAACTTCGTTGGTACGAACTATTCTAGAAAGATTACTAGGATGCCAAGCATAGGAACGTTGAGATCGATGTTGGCAACTGGGTGTATTTGAAGATTAAGCCGTTCAAGGGTATCTCATGGGTACGACGCTTGAAGAGGCTAAGCCCGAGGTACCTTGGACCGTTTGAGGTTCTAGAGCGGATTGGCGAAGCAGCTTATCAATTAAGGCTATCAGTGGAAATGAGTGGACTACACGACGTATTCCACATATCAGTGTTGCAGAAGGCGGTGCAAGAGCCTTCGCAAGTTATTACGGTCAATCAAGTACCAGTTGATAATGGGTTGACGATGAAGGTCAAGCCCGTTCTCATTGAGGACTCGGAAGTCAAGCGACTGCGTAACAAAGACATCAGGATGGTCAAAGTCCATTGGGACAAATGCGGTCGGGAGGAGCTCTCATGGGAGCGAGAGTAGACCATGCTTGAGGAGTACCCAGAGTTATTCCACTCAGGTACCGTTTAAGTTTTGTGTATCTTTCCTTTTTGTAATTTCGGGACAAAATTCTTTTAAGAGGGGGAGAATTGTAACGCCCCGAAACTCAAAATAGGGACGAGCAGCGTTTAGAGCCAAGTTTGGCGCTTGGTAAGGGTCACATGACCTAGGACACGGGCGTGTCCAGGGCCGTGTCGTTTTCGGGTTCGACGAACTTCGCGAGTGGTCGACAAAAATGCGGTCGACGATCGTCGAGACAGCGAACACGGCCTGAGAAATGGGCGTGTCCCATGTCGTGTCCTGCTCGGGCTATTAGCTGGGCTGTGTCGGGGGAGGAATACGGCCTGGAGCCCAGGTGTGTTCGGGTTGACACGGGCGTGTCAAAATCGACACGGGCGTGTCGAGAATCCGTGTCCTCTTAGGGTTATTTTTGGTCATGTGTCAATGGAGAAACCCACCCCGCAACACGGGCATGTACTTATTAACACAGGAGTGTCAAGTGTGACACGGGTGTGTTGAGAGCCCGTGTCCAGGTCGGGATGCGACGGTTTCGGCGTCGATTGAGACACACAGCCTTGGACAGGGCGTGTCACAAGCCGTGTTCGGCCAAGGAAATTGATTTTAAGTGCTAATTGTGGCCGTCTATTTCCTTCTTTTGGGATCCAAGGGCCCAGGGTTGTTCCTGCTGGGTTATGTCCGATAATAGGGTTTGAAACCCTCATTCCACTTCAAGCTTTCTCTTTCTAAAGCTTTAGAGAGAGGGGAGAGTAAGGAAGAAGGAGAAGGAGAGTTCCGGCTGCTGGTGGAGCTTCGAAGCCCCAAATCTCAAGCTGAGTTCAGATCTACGGAGGCGATGCCGTTGCGGCGCTTTTCATCCATCTAGATCGTCATGTCGCCAAAGATAAACACAAGGGTAATGATTCTTTTCTTGGACATGTGAAGTCTTCTTTCTTTCATCACAGGAAACCCGCTCTCATGAGTATGCGGTGAGTGTGAGGTGTTCCTTCGGGTGGATGTGAATAGTCCCCCTTGTTTTGCATGTAGAGTCTAGAATCGATGTACGAACATAGGTATGGTGTGTGAAGCCTACCCAGAGAAGTTGGTCTGGATCGGTGATGTTTCATTGCATGAATGGTCGGAGAAGAATCCGTACTGATGGTTATTTTTCGGGTTTTCTACGCGGTAGATTGCAATAGGGAACATTGGGGACTAACTCCAAGGTGCACCCGGAAAACTGGGCAGAAGCGTGATTCTGCCATCTTGGTGGCTTGGGAGCCAACTTGCACATAACTGAGTTATGTAACGTGTGTGATCGATTTGGGACTCGGGGAAGCTTGACCCACACATATGGCTTAAATTAACGTTGCGGTGTGAGTAACAGGTTAGGTTTAACCGTACCCACTCTATGTCGTTCGGTACAAGCGACCTAAAGTACGTGGGACTTGCCGTTGGCATATATGGAGGGTCTTAGGCTTAAGCCAGAAAGACTAAAATGCTCACAAGATTTGTCATCCATGTGGCGGTAGTGAGACCACGGACTTTGACCTGGTTCACCAAGAATGTGCCCTGAGAGCACAGGATGTGTGGTCGTGCATGCCTACGCCTGTGATGAAGTGTAATTTCTCTACTATTTGGCTATGATAATAAAGTGCGGGGAAGGAGCATTGCCGCCCCGAGTTTAGGAGCGGGGTCGTTATAATTTGGTCAGCTTTAGCTGACCGTTGCTTTTGTTTGCCACCGCTTCGGTGGATTGTTGCTTGCAGGTGCTGCGGAGCCTAGTGGCAAATAGTGGGCAAAAGCCCTTGTTGCTGAGCCGGCCCTCAAAGGCCAATGTGAATGTTTACTTTTATTCTCATGTGTGACCGGCCTGCGTGCCGATGTCTGGAAGGCAATTTGTTAAGTAAACTCTTGTAAGGCCATAAGGCCAAGAACTTTGTGTATTTGTACGTTCATTTCTTTTGGGTTATTTTAATGGACATTCATGCTATGGCTAGGTTCTTACTTTTCAAATTTTAAATTGCTTTCGCTAGAATGTGCTCTATTTAGGACGTTGGTTGTTGGAAGGATGGTTTCATTATGTAACCTTTTGGTCTGTCTGTGGTATATGGCGTCGGACCCCAGCCGGACCTACTGCTATATGCTATGTGACGGTTAGGGGGTGTTACACGTAGATCCCGTCAAAAGGATCAAAGATTGGACCTTCCCTAGAAATTTCAGAGAAAGTGTGTTCAAAGCACCTTATGAGGAAATCACCCTTAATAGTTATGGTCCATACATTCATGGACCAAGTGGCTAGAGAGATCTGAAAGCCAAAACTATTATTCCCAAGTCTAAGGAGACAAAGAAGCCTTGTCTATGTTGCACTCCTAAGGTTTCTCTCTCCAAGTCGGTTGCCCCTGCTAGACCTCTCATTCAAAAGGTAAAGCAAGAGAATAAGAGACGGTACAAAAGGTTTGATAGTTGGTGTTGTGGCAAAATTGGTCACTTTGTCTTGGACTGTTGGTTTTATCTAGTAAAATATGAAACTCCACGAGTTAACATTGCGAGACCGACCAGTCGGAATGTTAATGCTCCTACCGGTGTTAAGCTAACAAGGAACCAAGGAACCAAATCAGTTTGGGTTCCAAAGGGAAAATGATTCATGAATGCAGGTATGTCCAAATGCCAACAAAACTCCAATTTGGTATTTGGACAGTGGATGCTCTCGACACATGATCGGGACTAGAAGCCTATTACAAGAATATACCCCAGTTGAAGACGCTCCAAAAGTCATCTTTGCAGGGTCTGATCGGGTAATCACCAAAGGCTACGGTATGATTACCAATGGTATAGTCTCCTTCACCGAAGTGGCTTATGTTAAAAGATTACAACATAATCTCATAAGCATAAGTCAATTATGTGATAAAGGCTATATCATTGAGTTCTACATGGACAAGTGTTTGATAAAATCATCTGCAAATTTGGAGACAGTCTCAATAGGCACTCAGAGTAGAAATATTTTCTACTTAAATTTTCATTGCTTAGACAATTCTACAATAGTGTGCTCTTTAACAATAGATAGTGCATCTCTCTGTGACCAATGACACAAGAGATTAGTACATATTAATTTCAAAACTATAAGTATGCTATTTTCTCAAAACCTAGTACGTGATGCTCTCATCATTAAGTGCCTTAAAGAGAGTCCATATCACGCATGCCAAGTGGGTAAGCAGACAAGGGCTACCTTTAAGGGTATTGCTGAAAAAGATTCTTCTAGATGTCTATATTTACTTCACATGGACTTATTTGATTCCATGCCAAATCACAGTTTAGGAGGTAAAGTCTATACATTGGTCATTGTTGATGACTACTCTCATTTTACTTGGGTGTTCCTTCAACTAATAAGAGATGTAACAGATGTGGTAGAAGCTGCTTGTGGGACAGGAAGAAATCTAGTGTTCAGACACCTGAGAGATCACCCAGTTGACCTAATCATTGGAGAGCCAAGCGATGATGTAAGAATCAGAAGAGGTACTACTAAATAAGTTTTACATCTTAGCTTCCTTTCTCAGGTTGAGCCAAAGAAATTTGAAGAAACAAATAAGGATGCCTCTTGGATAATGGCAATGGAAGAGGAGCTTAACCAGTTTGAAAGGTGCAATGTTTGGGAGTGTTGAAGCCAAAAACTGGCCTCAACGAGAGTTTGGACCTTGGGGTGTAGCTAACACCTACTTCTCCCAAAACTTGACCTCTGACTAGTGACAAAGCACCTAGAACCGACCCTAAGCCTCAATTGGGAGGTCCCTCCTTGAAAGTGTTCAGTTGTCTACCTAAATCACCTAGAGGGGGGTGAATAGGTGAGTTGTGCGTTTTTTTGCGGAATAAAAAATTAGCAATCTATGCACAGAAAATAATCAAGCAATCACAGAGCACACGGAGATTTATAGTGGTTCCCCAACCTTTGGTACATCCACTTACCACTCACCGATCTAGCAAAGCATTAGACTCGGCTACTCCACTATCTCGGATTGAAAACAATCCTACGCCTCAGAACAAAGTTCCTACAACTCGATCCACAATACGGATCGACACTCGGAAGATGAAAACTTCCTACAACTCGGAGAACAAAGCTCCTACACTCGGAGATTAATCTCCTACAAGAATAAATTTAGAATATGAAATACAAACAATAATACTTCTCAGATCTGGAAATTTTGGCCAAGGTCTTCCTCTTGAACTTTGTGGCTTTAACAGAAATTATTGAAGAAGATACTCGGCTAGATACTGATCTGAAACTTCTTGACTCACACGATCAGAGAGAAGATGAAGAAGTTGAAGAACAATCTCGATCTGTAAGTCGACTAATCTGAATCATCTTGAACGAAAGCCCTAGGCGATTTACACGATGAGGATCGGCGGCGGCTTCCATTTAGGAAAGAGAAAAATAGATTCAGAATACTTAGAATATTTCTTTAGCGCTTGTTGTTAGGGTAAGTCGAAATGACAAGACCATATATAAGATCTACCTAACGGTCATAATTATCATTAATGACGTACACGTGGACCAATCACGTCAAGTCATTTGAAAATCCCGTCAGTTTAGGACTTACCAAATTTTCTGGAAAACTTACTGAATTACTCGAGTAAAATAAGAGCTACTCGAGTACAATGATGAGTTCTCGAGAATACAATGTTAGACTACTCGATAAGAAGATATTCAGAAAATTCAGAACAGAATCTATAATCACTCGAGTGAAATAAAGATTACTCGAGTGCTAGAAAGGTCACTCGAGAGGTGGAGATGAACTACTCGAGAAAAAGACTTAGAGAAAAGTCTAGGAGTTTAAAACTGATCACTCGAGTACTGGATCTAGACACCTCGAGAAGAAAGCAGACTTCTTGAGTACATAAACTTCACTACTCGAGTGGGGATGATTCTCATGAGAACTTTCCTTCTGTAACTCAAGACACAGGGCTCATCTACTCGAGTGGTGAACTTGACTACTCGAGTATAAGACTTAGAAAAATTCTGAGATAGAAAATCTGTTAACTTGAGAATAAAAAAGGGTCTACTTGAGTAATGAAACTGGCCACTCGAGAACTATATTCAGACTTCTCGTGAACCATTCCCTTACTCTAAAGTCAGACTTAACTTACTCGAGTATTATCAGGAAATTTACTCGAGTACGTAAGTTCTTCTCGAGTAAAATACTTGGAAGAAAATTGTTTCCTGAAAATTTTCCATCCTTCTATGGAATCAGCAACATGTCTTTCTCCAACAATCCTAGTGCTTGAAAAATGAATTGTATCCCAATAGAGAGGCTACACATGAGTCAATACCATGGATCACATAATGAGGGATTACATTGTATGGTCCTGTGTTTGGTGACCCATTGTAGACTGACATTGGTCTACACTTGGCAATTAAGTCCTACAAACACATAACTCAAACAGTATATCAAATACAACTTAATTCATCTTAGTTCAAGGGTGACTTCAACAAATTTAGGTTATTGTGGATACAATATCCAACAATCTCCCCCTATTTGTAGAAGTCAGAACCCTCTACACTAAGGTGAATTATATAGACAAATAAAGAACTAGATGTACAGGAGAGAAAACAAAGTAACATGCACAGGAATTACAAACAAAGAATAGATTATCAAAATTAAGGATGTATATAAATAGAATTGTCCAAAAATCATTCCTACACAATTCCCATCCACACTCTTATAACTTTATTCATTCTTAAGCTTGATGTTACTGTTGTTGTTGCTGGTTGTCCTTCTTCTCTTGTTGCCTCCTTTTATAACTGTATGGCTTTGTGTAGTACTTGGGAGGTTTTGGAGGTGTAGCAGGATTATTCCTTCCATGCTCTCTATCATAGAGTCTTCTCTTGGTCATAGACTTCTCATACAAGTCCCACTCTTGGGACCTGTAATGATCATGTCTATTCTCATTGAAGTCCAAAACTAATTTGAGAGTATCAAGTATTAGTGACTTTGATGTAGGACTCCAGATCTCTGCAAATTCAGGAGCTTTCCTTTTCTCTACTTCTAGAACTGGAAGGGATCTGCTGGCAGAAGTTCCATCACCATACTCCCTTTTATTTGGGATGTGAATCTCAGGAGGAGCTTGAAGAAATATAACTGCTGGATCTGATTCCCAAACCTGAGAATAAGTTTCTAGAGGAGGGGCTTCAGAGCCTTCAGGTCTTGGAGAGAAAGTAGGCTGAGGAACTGGAACTAGAGCAAGAGGAGCTAGGGGATTCAGATGATGAGGAATAATGTTTGGATCTGCTTGAAAATCAGGGAATATCTGGTTGTGCATCCACATAGTTGTATCCTAGGTATGGAATTTTACACTATGGATCTGATTCTGCACATCATCATGAATTTCCTTTATCTTTGCTTCCCAGAGAGT
Source organism: Platanthera guangdongensis (assembly GCA_039583875.1). NCBI lineage: Eukaryota > Viridiplantae > Streptophyta > Magnoliopsida > Asparagales > Orchidaceae > Platanthera > Platanthera guangdongensis. The sequence goes on from CM077152.1 coordinate 189,326,184, forward strand.
TTGATTGACAGCATATGAGGTTTCTAAATATCCTTTGACTAATGTCTTCCTCTTTATGACTTCTTCAGAGAGTTCATCTATGTCATCTTCTTTAAAGGTACCCACTTCGTTATAGATTTTGAAAGTGTGCTCTTGGGCTAGCTTTTCTAACTGAATCTGATTATTAGCAAGAGTAATAGATTGCTCCATCACTGGTAATGGTGTGATCCAAAGCTTTGCCACCTATCTTGAATAACTATCTGAGCTCATCTGTATCATGCTGTATTCCAACAAAACCTCCGTTCATCTCTTTTTCAAGAGTAGAAACTTCTCTTGAACTACCTTCAAGGAATCATCAAAATATTTTATTTGGTCGAGCAGCATCTGTTCTATCTTACTAAGAATATCATTTGTAGCAGGAGGTGGAGTTGTAGTCTGAGGAGCTGGAGGAGGAGGAGGAACAGTCCATGGAATACCTTCTTCAATGATGACTGAGCTTTTAGCTCTGGTTGTGTGAATCAGAGCATCTCCTTCTTCATCAATGAAGGTGGGAAGAGGGAAATCTAAGCTCTTCAGAGGAGCTTCAACTGGTTCTGGGGTTTGCTCTTTCTCATCAGAAATCAGTATTGTCTCAGCTTATTCTTTCTCAGCAGCAGGAGATTGGTAAACAGGGGATTCTGGAGATGGAACAGGAGAGGGTGATGGTACTGGAGTGGGTTCCTTGGTTGGTTCTGTAGGTTGTTCTTTTTGTAGGGGAGGAAGAGGCTCGTCAGAATTGAATTCTTCAATCATCTAATTGATGGATTCTTCTATAGAGAGAATGGTGTCTTGTACTTGAGCATCTGATGGTGTCTCTTCTGGAGTGGTTGGAGGGAGAGAAACAATAGCAGGTGGAGTAGGTATCCTTTCTTCTTGTATAGAAGTAGCAGGCTCCCCCTCAACAGCTGCACCAGATGTGCCAGCAACATGTGGTTGAGAGGGAGATGGGGTCTTTTCCTCTGTAGCTGGATGTTCATGAGCTCTAGCAGTCTGGGAAGGGTTCATCAACTTTAGTTCCCATCTCTGAATGGATGAGATGGATACTTTCTTCATGAGGTGAAGGGTTGTGCCTTTGGAGAAATCAAAAGCTTCAGGATTGATCTCATGCAACATCAAAGAGATGATCCTGACATAGTTAGGAGCCTTGATGCTCTCCCTTATCTTATCAAGAATCAACATACCAAATTGAAATATCTTTCTGCAGATGATGGTTGTAATTATATAAAACATATTAAGTGAGATGTCTCTTATAGAACTAGTCTTACATAGGAGAATCTTTCAAATGATGTTCACCAGGAACTTGCTTTCTGGGTTGAGGTCTGATCGACGAATGGTAAGAAATTCTGGTGAAAGTCCACAGAACATGCAAGCTCTGTCAGAATATTCATGACTTAGATGTTCTTCTTCATCAACTACGGGTAGCCTAAGAAGATTGGAGACAGAGGTTTTGGTAAGTTTTATCTTAATTCCCTTGACTGTAGACTTAAGGACCTTGTCATTTCTACTTACTTTTATGTTTTGGAAGAATTCTTCAACATCTGGAAATAGGATTTTACAGGGCTGCTGGAGAATGAATGTCAAGCTGGTGGTGTCGAGTAGAATGAGAAGATTTCTGAAATCGTCTAACAGTTCGGCAATACCGGCAGTGACAAGTTCGCTTCCAATCCCAATCTTTGAAGGTGGTGCCATTGTCCAGAGAGTTGTGAGAAATTTGCTGCGGGGAAGAAGACAGCGCGAGCTCTGCGACAGTCGACAAAAGGCGAAAGGACTTTCTCTTTTCTCGAGTGTGAGGGATTTGAATTCGTGTAGAAAATGAAATCCAGATTTTTCTATTTATATAACCCTAATTATTGATGATTAATGAAGAAATTAATCTAACATACCTTTGAAAGTGGCGGTATAAGCTTCGGGTTGCGAATAAATAAATTTGAATAGAAGTTGAGAAAATGACTTCCTGATACTCGAGTGGACGGGTAGTACACGAGTGAGATAATGAAGGTACTCGAGTGACATCTTCATACTTCTCGAGTGGGAACTCAGTACTCGAGTAGTGTTACTCGAGTGACTTGCGGAGTACTCGAGTAGTATTACTCGAGTCACTTGCGGAGTACTCGAGTGACTTTCTTCTTACTCGAGTCATTAAGTCAGAATTTTGAGAAAGTTCAACTTTTGATGTATTCCTTGATCTTTGAGTTATGTTGTGAGTCCTCCTTCTCTAATCTTCTTTGTTGAGCATTCCAAGTTCTATTTTGAAGAACAAGAACTTGGCCTCATCCAGCGGCTTTGTGAATATGTCTGCAATCTGCCGGACAGTTGGGACATATTGTAGATCGATGTCCCCATGCTCCACATGCTCCCGGATGAAGTGGTACCGCGGCCCGATGTGATTTTTCCGGCTGTGAGAGATTGGGTTGTTGGCAATTGCAATCGCGCTGGAAGTGTCGCAAAATAAAGGAATGTTTTGAAACTTTACGTTATAGTCTTCAAACTGGTTCTTTACCCATAGCAATTATGCACAACAACTGCTTGCAGAGATGTACTCCGACTCGGCTGTTGAGATTGCAACACAGTTCTACTTCTTGCTACTCCAGGAAATGAGCCTTCTTCCAAGGAATTGGCAAGCCCTGGAAGTGCTTTTTCTGTCATCTTTGCTACCTGCAAAATCTGCATCTGATAAACCAATTAGTTCGCTATCATTACTTCTTGGGTACCATAAGCCAAGATTTGGTGTACCTTTAAGGTATCTCAAAATCCGCTTTGCAGCAGCATAGTGAGATTCCTTAGAGTTCACTTGAAATTTAGCACATACACATGTTGAGAACATTATGTCAGGTCTACTAGCAGTAAGGTAGAACAAGTATCCAATTATGCTTCTATACTTGGTTTTATCAAAAGCTTTTCCATTTTTATCCTTGTCCAGAGACACAGCTGAACCCATTGAAGTGCTTATAGAGGTTGTGTTCTCCATTCCGAATTTCTTAATTAGCTCCTTGGTAAACTTTGTCTATGAGATGAAAATTCTATCTTCAGATTGTTTCACTTAAAGCCCTAAGAAATACTTCAGCTCTCTCATACTACTCATTTCAAACTTCCCTTGCATAAGTTTAGAAAACTTCTTGCAGAGGTTGTCGTCAGTAGAGCCAAAAATAATGTCATCGACATAGATTTGCACTAGCAAAATCTTGCCTTTTATTTATCTAAGAAATAATGTCTTATCTATCTTTCCCCTTGTCAACTTGTTCTCAAGAATAAAGCTAGACAACATCTCATACCAAGCTCGAGGAGCTTGTTTCAAACCATATAAAGCTTTAGATAACAGATAAACATATTCAGGAAAGTTAGAGTCAACGAAACCTGGAGGTTGTTCCACATACACCTCTTGCTTTATGTCACCATTAAGGATGGCAGACTTCACGTCCATCTGATAGACAGTGAAGCCCTTAAGAGAGGCATATGCTAGGAATAACCTGATTGTCTCCAGCCTTGCCACTGGAGCGTACGTCTGGTCAAAGTCGATTCCTTCTTCATGGTGATATCCTTTGGCGACGAGTCTGGCCTTGTTCTTTATCATTGTTCCATCCTCATCCATGTTATTTCTGTAGACCCACTTTATCCCGATGACATTCTTACCTTTGGGTCTTGGAACAAGTTTCCAAACTTCACAACACTTGAACTGATTTAGTTCTTCTTCCATTGCCATTATCCATGAAGCGTCTGAGTTTGCTTCCTCAAACTTCTTTGGTTCAACCTATGAGAGAAAACTTAAATATAGATTCTCGTTAGTTGTACCTCTACGAGTTCTGACACCATCCCGGGGATGTCCTATGATTTGGTCCATTGGGTGATCCTTCAGATGTCTGAGCTCTAGAGTCCTTGCATTTGGAGTTTCTTCTTCCACATGAGTGACTTCATTAACTTGGATGATTTCTTCATCTTCATCATCAATCTCTCCAATAGGGGTTAGAGTGGTGATCTTGAGGAACTTTTCATCTTTTTCTTCAGTCGGCTAATCTAAGTTTAGTTCTTTCAACTTCGTGCGTGCATCTTCAATGAACACGCTAGAAGAGTTGCATTGCAGCAAGCTCGTCTCATCAAATATAACATGAATGGATTCTTCTACACCTAGAGTTTTTCTATTAAATATCTGGTATGCCTTATTATGTCTTCTATACCCTATAAAAATACCTTCAAAACTCTTTTCGCTAAATTTAGTAGTGTGATACTTCCCATTATTAAGGACGAAGCACCTACAGCTAAAGATTCTAAAATATGCAACAGTCAGTTTTCTACCCTTTAGAAGTTCGTAAGATGTCTTATTGTGGTTCTTGTTTATGAGTGCTCGATTTTACACGTGGCATGCAGTGTTGATGACTTCAGCCCAGAAGTATTCTGGTAGTGAGGAATCACTCAACATGGTCCTGCATGCCTCTATGAGTGTTCTATTCCTTCTCTCGGCCACTCGATTCTTTTGAGAAGTACGAGGAGAGGAAAACTCATGAAAGATACCCAAGCTTTCGTAGAATTCTGTCATGGCCCCATACTTGAACTCTGTTCCATTGTCACTTCTGATTTTGACTTCGGGACAGTTGTATTCATTCTGTACCTGACTCACAAAACTAGTAAAGATTTCGAAGGTACCTGACTTGTGTTTTAGAAAGAACACCCACACAAAGCGCGAGTAATCATCGACAATAACCAATATATAATCCTTACCTCCCAAACTTCTAACTTGCAGTGGACCGAACAAGTCCATATGAAGTAGATGTAAACATCTATTAGAATCTTTGCCAATAACGCTTTTAAAGGTAGCCCTTATTTGCTTGCTTTTCACACATGCGTGACAAAGTCTATGCTTAGTGTACTTGACATTTGGGGCATCACGTACTAAATTAAGAGAAAATAATTTATTAATAGTTTTGAAATTAATATGGGTTAGTCTCTTGTGTCATTGGTCACCAAGAGACGCACTATCTTTAGCCATAAAACACAATGATGTAGAAGAGTCTATACAAATGAAATTCAAACAAAATATTTTCTGCTTTGAGTGCCTAATAAAATTGTTTCCATATTGTCAACTGATTTTATCAAGCACTTATCTGCATGAAATTCACCAACATATCCTTTATCGCAGAGCTGGCTTATGCTTATAAGATTGTGTTCCAATCCTTCAACATAAGCCACATCTGAGAAGGATACACTATTGTTAGAGATCATATCATAGACTTTAAAAATTCCTCGGTCTGAACCTCCAAAGTTCAAGACTGGAGAATAGTTCTGAAGAGGCTTCTTGTCCCGGTCATTGCCGATAGCATCCACTGTCCAAATACCAAATAAGAATTTTGGTGGCCTTTGGACATACCTGCAATTACAAATCAATTTGCCTTAGAACCCAAAACGTTTGGGTCCTTGGTCTCTTGTTAGAATACTCCCCCTACGAGTATTAGCATTATGAGTGGTCTTTCTCATATTGCCAACTTGAGGAGTTGTAAAATTCCTGGAATTAAACCAACGGTCAATGACAAAGTGATCAATTTTGTCACAACACCAATAGTCAAACCTGTTGTATCTTCGCCTCAAAATCTCCTGCTTGACCTTTTGGGATGGTGCTCTAGCAGGGACAACATTTTTAGAGGAAGAAGCTTTTTGGTGATGGCAATCACATGATTTCTTCTCCTTGAGAGGCTTTTCTACAATAGGCTTTACCTTTGGTGCCTTCTTGATATTATGACCATGATTATAAGGGTCATAGCTCTGAAGAGTAATTTCTTCATAGGGTGCCTTAAAGACACTCTCACCAAAGTTTCGGGGACGAGTCCATCCTTGGTAATGAGACTTTGGCTCTACATAAGTAGGCCTAGCAAAATGACCGTAGGACGAGTCAAGATCAAACTCGTTTGTTAGAAATATGACCTTGAAAGAAGACTGATCTTGAGGGTCTTTCCCTTTTTCTTTGGCCAAAGCCTTCTTTCCCGCCTTATTCTTTCTCAGAGCCTTATTCCTCCTAAAATATTTACTAGGAGTTTCAACATGGCCTAGCGCAACACCCTTGACCTTAGCTGAGAATTCAGCAACGAAAGGAAGGACAATCTTGGTCTTTAAGAAATTTTCAACAAGTTTCTTTTCAGTTTCAAGTTGTGCTTCCAGTTCTTTTATGATCTTCTCCTTAAGGTCTAGGTGCTCGAGAGCCTTGTTATATTCTTCAATGGCAGCATTGAAGTTCTCTCTGAGTGAGTCGGTCTTGGTGACTTCCTCTCTCAAAGTGCTCTCTTCAGCCTTCAGAGACTTTATCTATTTAGCTTGAGTTTTCACGACCTTTCGACATTTTTCGTAAGCCTTGATCAACTCCTTATATTGGGCCATGAGTTCAGACTCATCGTCAGAAGTGCTGTCATCATGATCATGTTCAGAAACATCAGATTCAGAAAGAGGAGTGTTAGAATTAACCTTCCCAGTGAACTGGGGTTCTTGTTCGTCATCAGTCTTAGCCATTAGCCCAAATTAGGCTTCCTCTTCTTCACTCGACTCAGATGAGTCAGAGTCGCTAAGAGTCTTTCCCTTCTTGGCTATTAGGCTCTTTTTTTTCTCTTCTTACTGTAAGAAGATTTCTTTTCTTCTCTTTTTCCACCCTACTTCTTCTTGTGGGGGCAGTCATCAATAATATGACCTGGCTTATTGCAGCAATAACAAACGATGTTAGTAGAAATATGTTTATTTTGCTTAGTAGTATACCTGTCATGCCTGCTTGTGTCTTTTCTGTGTCAATCACCATCATGATGTGATATTCTGTACGAGGCATCCTTGTCTTTCCATTACTTATTTTTGTTCAAGAATTTCTTGAACTATCTTGAGAGTAGGGAGAACTCTCCTTCAGATAATTCTGAGCCTGAAGTACTTAGCTCAGATGTTTCTTCTTCACTTACTTCTTGTACTGGTGCAGGAGAGGCAGCCTTAGACTTCCTTGAGGTGTCTGCCTTGAGAGCTACAGACTTCTCCTTGGATGAAGACATGTTCTTCTCATCTTCAGCTTTTCTTGAATTAATTTGTAGCTCATATGTCATAAGCTTTCCGAAGAGATTTTGCGGGTCCGTCTCAGCTAGCTTTCCAAATTTCTGAATAGCACAAACCTTGTTATCTCATTCCTTAGTTAGGGATCTCAAGAACTTATCATTCAGTTCTCCGTTGGTGAAGACACAATCATAGACTCTTAGGCCGTTAACTATCTTGAAGAAGTTTTCAAACGTATCTGCAATTGTATCCTTGTGTCCTTGTCAGAAGGATTCATATTTTTGATTTAGAAGGAATCTTCTATCATCCCTAACTTCTTTTGTGCCTTCCATCAAAGTGACGAGGGACTGCCACATTTCCTTAGCGGACTGGCAATGGATCAGGTTCTGTAGCATCGAGTCATCAACTGCACTTGCAATAAAATTTTTGGCCTTCTTGTCTAAAGAGACAAGTGCAATCTCATCTTTGTCCAGATCCATCAACTTCTTAGGAACCTTCTTTGTTAGATCTATAGTGGAGACGGTCATAGGAACGTAAGACCTTCTTCAACAATCATGAAGATCCTTGGATCCACAGCTTCCATGAAAAATCTAATCCTCTCTTTCCACATATGAAAGTTGTTCTTTGTACACAAGAGAAGCTTAGCAAAATCTTTGGACTTGTCCATGCTTGAATAACTCAGAAGACAACTTAGGTCAGATCTGATCAAGGTGTTAACCTTTTAATGATCAACCTGGCTTTGATACCAATTGAAAGTGTTCAGTTGTCTACCTAAATCACCTAGAGGGGGTGAATAGGTGAGTTGTGCGTCTTTTTGTGGAATAACAAATTAGCGATCTATGCACAGAAAATAATCAAGCAATCACAGAGGACACAGAGATTTATAGTGGATCTCCAACCTTGGGTACATCTACTTACCACTCACCGATCTAGCAAAGCACTAGACTCGGCTACTCCACTATCTCGGATTGAAACCAATCCTTTGCCTCGGAATAAAGTTCCTACAACTCGATCCACAATACGGATCTACACTCGGAAGATGAAAACTTCCTACAACTCGGAGAACAAAGCTCCTACACTCGGAGAGTAATCTCCTACAAGAATAAATTGAGAATATGAGATACAAACAATAATATTTCTCAGATCTGGAAATTTCGGCCAAGGTCTTGCTCTTGAAGTTTGCAACTTTATCAGAAATTATTGAAGAAGATACTCGGCTAGATCCTGATCTGAAACTTCTTGACTCACACAATCAGAGAGAAGATGAAGAAGTTGGAGAACAATTTCGATCTGTAAGTTGACTGATCTGAATCGTCTTGAACGAAAGCCCTAGGCGATTTGCACGATGAGGATCGGCGACGGCTTCCATTTAGGAAAGAGAAAATGGATTCAGAATACTTAGAATATTTCTTTTCAGTGCTTGTTGTTAGGGTTAGTCAAAATGATAAGACCTTATATAAGATCTCCATAACGGTCATAATAAGCATTAATGATGTCCACGTGGACCAATCTCGTCAAGTCATTTGAAAATCCCGTCAGTTTAGGACTTCATGAATTTTCTAGAAGATAGACTGAATTACTCGAGTAAAATAAGAGCTACACGAGTACAATGATGAGTTCTCTAGAAGACAATGTTAGACTACTCGAGAAGAAGATCTTCATAAAATTCAGAACAGAATCTATATTCACTCGAGTGGAATAAAGATTACTCGAGTACTAGAAAGGTCACTCGAGAGGTGGAGATGAACTACTCGAGAAAAAGACTTAGAGAAAAGTCTGGGAGTTTAAAATTTATCACTCGAGTACTGCATCTAAACTACTCGAGAAGAAAGCAGACTTCTCGAGTACATAAACTTCACTATTCGAGTGGGGTTGATTCTCACGAGAACTTTCCTTCTGTAACTCGAGACAAAGGGCTCATCTACTCGAGTGGTGAACTTGACTACTCGAGTATAAGACTTAGAAAAATTCTGAGTTAGAAAATCTGTTAACTCAAGAATAAGAAGGGGTCTACTCGAGTAATGAAACTGGCCACTTGAGAACTATGTTCAGACTTCTCGTGAACCATTTCCTTATTCAAAAGTCAGACTTAACTTACTCGAGTACTATCAGGAAATCTACTCGAGTAAAATACTTGGAAGAAGATTGTTTCCTGAAAATTTTCCTTTCTTCTATGGAATCAGCAACATGTCTTTCTCCAACAATCCTAGTGCTTGAAAAATGAAGTGTATCCCAATAGAGACGCTACACATGAGTCAGCACCATGGATCACACAATGAGGGATTACATTGTATGGTCCTGTGTTTGGTGACCCATTGTAGACTGACATTGGTCTACACTTGGCAATTAAGTCCTGCAAACACATAACTCTAACAGTACATCAAATACAACTTAATTCATCTTAGTTCAAGGGTGACTTCACCAAATCTAGGTTATTGTGGATACAATACCCAACACTCCTCTAACCCGGAAGATCTCTAAGCGCTTCCCCTCCAAAGCCAATTATTGGTCTAGGAGTACCTCAGAAAGCGCTAGAAGGAATTTTGAAGATATGAAAAGCCTACTTTCTGAGGAACTCTACAGACCTATTTATAGATTTCCAATATCCGGTCTGGAAAAAAAATAATTTTGTTGCTCTAAAATTACTGAAATACCCTGCGCTGGTCTTCTAATAGCCAAACTCCACTGTTATGAGGAGCTAAATGCAGACCTAGGGGCATTCAGGTAATTTCACCCCTGGACCCTACCCGACGGAAGCTTTCCTGCTAATCTCTGTCGCTCCCCCTGCTTGCCTTGAGCACGAGCCTTCCCGCCTACCCTGCGAGGGAGCCAAAAGGCTAAAGGGGAGCTGAGTGGAGAATCATCACCCAACGTCGAGGGTTGATGGGCTCCCGCCGACCTGAGGGGCGGGCCCTTTCGCCCGCCCTAGGCGGGAACTTAAAGACTTGAGGGGCATTGAGGGTAGAAGAATCACTCAATGCTAAGGGCTGGAGGGCTCTCGCCGACCCGAGGCGTGAGGGCTTTCGCCTGCCATAGGCGGGAACCTTCTCGCCTACTTACTTATCTGATCCGGTTTCAGCCCAAAGCTAGCCTAAGACTCGCTTAATCTAGGTCCTAGGGGAATCTTGGTCCCACCCAGCGAATATGGGGTTGTACACAATCCCCGCTCTTTATGAGCTAGTCTTATGCTCGGAAAGACACGTCCAACCCCAGATATTCGCTGGGCTCTTGCTGACCTGGAAGGGAATCTTGGGTGGGCCCTACCCTGGCCCGGTAAATATATGCTGCCAGGTCAGTTCCAGTCCACCGTTGTTGCCGTCATCTTGCACTTTAGCTCCCGTAAGTTTGTCAAGATGTATGCCAAGCGTAGCGAGAAGCCACTCTCGAAAGAAGTCCAAGCCCGTTTTGTCGCGACTCAGGCAAGAGCTCATGCTAACTGTATCGCGGTGGCCGCCTGGATCATGCACGAGAATCCGTCTAGCATGCTCACCACACCAGAAATGTTGAAGCCAAAATCTGGCCTCCACGAGAGTTCGGATCTTGGGGTGTAGCTAACACCTACTTCTCCCAAACCTTGACCCCTAACTAGTGACGAAGTACCTAGAACTGACCCTAAGTATTAGCTGGGAGGTCCCTCCTCTAACCCAGAAGATCTATGAGTGCTTCCCCTCCAAAGCTAATGTTGGGCTAGGAGTACCTCAGAAAGCGCTAGAAGGAATTTTGAAGATATGAAAAGCCAACTTTCTGAGGAACTCTATGGGTCTATTTATAGATTATCAATATCCGGTCTGCAACAAACACAAGTCCACTGCTCTAAAATTACTGAAAAACACTGGGCTGGTCTGCCAATAACCAAACTCTGTTGTTCTGAGGAGCTAAATGCATACCTAGGGACATCCAGGTAATTTTACCCCTGGACCCTACCCAGCGGAAGCCTTCCCGCTAATCTCTGTGGCCCCCCTGCTTGCCTCGAATGCGAGCCTTCCCGCAAATCTCTGCAGCCCCCCTACTTGCCTCGAGTGCGAGCCTTCCCGCCTATCTCGGGCGAGAGCCAAAAGGCTAAAGGGGCGCTGTGAATTGCCCCTAGCCGATCCAACGTGACAACGTCACGGCTCCGCTCTAGGCGACGCTACCAGGCTGCAGCCCAAGCACCCCAACCCCTCTCCCTCCACAGGCGGGTTGTTGGTGGCCACAACCTCCCTTTGATGAGTGAACTCGACAGTTAAGCTGGGCCGTACGGGGACTTCCCAAAAGGTCACCCATCCCAGTACTACCCTCGCCCAAGCATGTTTAACCATGGAGTTCCTTCAACTCTCATCACCATATAAGCTGCAGCTCAATTGGTGATGAGGGAGTGGTGGAAAGCTCTCTTATCAAGCTACACATGGTGTTGGAGACGTTGAGAAGGAATCAATTGTATGCTAAGTTCTCCAAGTGTGAATTCTGGTTATCCTCGATGAGAAGCTAGCGGGTCTGGACTCTGGTAGGCCGGCGGTTCCACCTGGCTCCCATGTTAATGGGTCTGGACCGTTATAAAAAAAGTGCACTTTTATTGTAACGTCCCCTTTGCTGTCCATGGATCAACACCACTAGGCCTCCGGCGGACCGCTACCGCGCTGCAGCCCAAGCACCCCAACCCCTCTCCCTCCACAGGCGGGCTGTTGGTGGCCACAGCCTCCCTTTGATGAGCGAACTCGACAGTTAAGCGGGCTTGGACGGGAGTAGTACTGGGATGGGTGACCTCCTGGGAAGTCCCCGTACGGCCCAACTTAACTGTCAAGTTCGCTCATCAAAGGGAGGTTGTGGCCACCAACAACCCACCTGTAGAGGGAGAGGGGTTGGGGTGCTTGGGCTACAGCCCGATAACGGTCCGCCGGAGGCCTAGTGGTGTTGATCCACGGACAGCAAAGGGGACGTTACAATAAAAGCAGATCAATTGGTGATGAGAAGTGAAGGAACTCCATAGTTAAGCGTGCTTGGGCGAGAGTAGTACTGGGATGGGTGACCTCCTGGGAAGTCCCCGTACGACCCAACTTAACTATCGAGTTCGCTCATCAAAGGGAGGTTGTGGCCACCAACAACCCGCCTGTGGAGGGAGAGGGGTTGGGGTGCTTGGGCTACAGCCCGGTAACTGTCCGCCGGAGGCCTAGTGGTGTTGATCCACGTACGGCAAAGGGGACGTTACACGCTGAGTGGAGAAGCATCACCCAATGCCAAGGGCTGATGGGCTCCCGCTGACCCGATGTGCAGGCCCTTTCCCTACCCTAGGAGGGAACCTAAAGACTGAAGGGGCGTTGAGTGGAGAAGCGTCACTCAACGCCAAGAGATGGAGGGCTCCCGCTGACTGAGGTGCGAGGCCTTTCGCATGCCCTGGGCGGGAACCTTCTTGCCTACTTACTTTTTTGATCTGGTTTCAGCCCAAAGCTAGCCAAGACTAGCCTAATTCTGGTCCTTGGGGCATCTTAGTCCCACCTAGCGAATATGGGGTTGTACAGGGAGCTTGTGCCCAGGCCCAAAGGCCAGAACATGATCAGTACCAAATAGATATTCAAAAACAAGCTGGACAAAAATGGAGTAATTTAAAATAATAAAGCCAGGATTGTAGCCTAAGGTTACAAATAAAAAGAAGTGATAGACTTCGATCAGACATTTGCTCCAGTGGCCAAACTCGAAGCGATCAGGTTTTTCCCTGCGTATGTTGCTCATAAAGGCTTCGAAGTCTATCAAATGGACGTGAAGTCAGCATTCCTTAATGACGATCTAAAAGAGGAAGTATACGTAGCACAAACTCCAGGTTTTGTCTACTCAACTTTCCATGATTATGTGTATTTTCTTAATAAAATTCAATATGGTTTAAAACAAGTTCCCCGAGCTTGGTATGAGATGTTGTCTAGCTTTCTTCTTGATAACAAGTTCACAAGAGGAAAGATAGATAAAATATTATTTCTTAGAGAAGTTAAAGGCAAGATTTTTCTAGTGCAAATCTATGTCGATGACATTATTTTTTTCTCTATGGATGACCACCTTTGCAAGAAGTTTTCTATACTTATGTAAGGGAAGTTTGAAATGAGCAGTATGGGAGAGCTGAAGTATTTTTTAGAACTTCGGGTGAAATAATCTGAAGATGGAATTTTTATCTCTCAGACGAAGTTCACCAAAGAGTTACTTAAGACATTTGGAATGGATAACACAACCTCGATGAGGACTCTAATAGGGTCAACTATGTCTCTGAACAAGGATGAGAAAGGGAAACCTTTTGATGAAACCAAGTATAGAAGCATAATTGGGTCCATGCTCTATCTTACTGTCAGTCGACCTGACATAATATTTTCAACATATGTGTGCGCTAGATTTCAGGTGAACTCTAAGGAATCTCATTACACCGTTGCAAAGTGGATCTTGAGATACCTTAAGGGCACACTAAATCTTGGCTTATGGTACACAAGAAGTAATGGCGTCGAGCTAATTGGAATTTCAGGCGCTGATTTTGCAGGTAGTAGGAATGACATGAAAAGCACTTCCTGGACTTGCCAATTCCTTGGAAGAAGGCTTATCTCTTGGAGGAGCAAGAAGCAAAATTATAGGGCAATCTCAACTGTTGAGTCAGAGTACATCTCTGGTGGCAGCTTTTGCGCACATCTTCTATGGATTAGGAATCAACTTGAAGACTACAACTTGAAATTAAAGGAGATTCCTATGTTTTGCGACTCCCCAATACAATTGTTATTGCAAATAATCCAGTCTCTCATAGCAGGACAAATCACATAAAAATCAGATATCATTTCATTTGGGAACATGTGGAGAACAGGGACATAAATCTCAGCTATGTCCCGACAGATAAGCAAGTCACATACATATTCACGAAGCCACTGGACGAGGCCAAGTTCTCATTCTTCAAAATGGAACTGGTCATGCTCAACAAGGAGTCATGAAGATGGCTAAGGAGTCAAAAATCTCTCAGTGAAGTACATCTCAACGAAATCAAAATCTTCCAAGGCAAATTCATCGAGAAGCATTCGTGAAAACTCACTGATTCGTTGAATCAACACTGTAAGTAATTAGTTGTCTGCCTAAATCACCTAGAGGGGAGTGAATAGGTGAGATGTGCGTCTTTTTACGGAATAAAAAATTAGATCTAAGCATAGAAATATCTACCAATTAATCACAGACAAAGCAAGATTTATAGTGGTTCCCCAATCTTGGGTACATCCACTTTCCCTCACCGATATAGCAATAAACTAGACTCAGCTACTCCACTATATCGGATTGAAAAACCAATCCTATGCCTCGGAACAACGTTCCTATAATCTCGATCCACAAAGCGGTTCTACACTCGGAAGATGAAACTTCCTACAATCTCGGAGTCAAAAGCTCCTACACTTGGAGAAAACTTCTCCTACAATAATGAAATAAAATGTGTATGAAATACAAACAAAGAATCTCTGTCAGATCTGCAAGAATCGGCCTGGATCTTCTTCTAGACTTTTCAGCTTTATTAGAGAGGTGAAGAAAATCTTGGCAAGATCAGATCTGAATCTTCTTGACTTTACACGATCGATTAGAAGATGAAGAGTTGTGCGACAATCTTGATCTATAAAATCTTCTTAATCTGAATCCTCTGAAAATGAAAACCCTAGCCGGATGAGAATCGGCGATGACGGCTTCTTGGAGAGAGAGAGAGAGGATCAGAAAACTTAGAGCAAAAATTCGGCTGCAAAAACTTCTGATAAAATTTCTTCTTTCTTAGGGTTTGTCAGTTTAACAAGACTTTATATAGGATCGAAGATAATCTGTCATAATTAATTCATAATGAGGGACACGTGGACCAATCACGTCAAGGCTCATTAAAGAATTTGTTAAATTGGACTTAACGAAATTTTCAGAAAAACTGAAGTAATATACTTGAGTGAAGAAGATACTAATCGAGTACATTATATACCTACTCGAGAGAGATGAAAATAACTACTCGAGTACTTAGAGACAGTTACTCGAGTAACCTGAAGAGAACTACTTGAGTATAATCTTGAAGAAAATTGAGAAGTTGATCAGCTACTCGAGTACCAAAAAGGCTTACTCGAGTACTCAAAGAATTACACGTGAAGTAGAGTTAGACTTCTCGAGTATAAGAAATACTACTCAAGTAAATGAGAATAGGCTACTCGAGTGGTAGATAAACTACTCGAGTCATGGACTTAGAATATTTTCTGAACTAGAATTTTGGGTTACTCGAGTAGTGAAGCTGAACTACTTGAGAGGATAAGAACTACTCGAGTATATGGAAATAGCTACTCGAGTAATTGACTTAGAGAAATTCTGAGGGAAGAAATTCTGGTTACTCGAGTGTAAATAGTGAACTACTCGAGTAGTGAATGAACTACTCGAGTACATGACTTAACTACTCGAGACAGAATGAATGAACTACTCGAGTGCTATAAAGTACTACTCGAGTAATTTACTTAGAATATATTTGCAGAGGGAAATTTGTAAACCCAAGAATAATATGGAAACTACTCGAGTAGTTGTATTAACTACTCGAGAGCCATAAAATGACTACTCGGGATCTATCACCCTTACTCGAGTAAGAGTAATGTTACTCGAGTATATACTGAGCTATTCACTCGAGTAGGTATAGAACTACTCGAGTAAAATACTTAGCAAATTTCTTTGACAGAATCCTCTTCTCTTTGGTGAGACCAGCATCAAGTCTTTTCCAATAAGTCCTAGTGCTTGAATATGAAGTGTATCCCAATAGAGAGACTACACATAAGTCAACACCTTGGATCACACAATGAGGGATTACATTGTATGATCCTGTGTTTGGTGACCCATTGTAGACTGACATTAGTCTACACTTGCCATTAGATTCCTACAAACACATAAATTAACCAAAGCATCAAATACAACTTAATTCATCTTAGTTCAAGGGTGACTTCATCAAATCTGGGTTAATGTGGATACAATACCCAATAAACACGTAATTCTTCGAAGACACTCGGCGATATTCAACGAATTCTACATCACTCCCGTGGAATTTCGATGAATTTTACTTCAAGACGATTTTTTTGTATTGGATCTGAATAGTCATCTAGTTTCAGGTACATGCCTAATTCTCTCTCTTCGAAACATTAGGTATATATATGTACATAGTGCTTTCGGGGTAAACACATTTTCACTTCGTTTAAGAGATCTTCCGAAACATGTCGACTCTTCCCACGCCATTTCAGATTCTACAACTCCCAGCAATGTCGTCTCCTCCGATCATCCGTTCTCTCAATTTTTGTTGTTCTTCATGGATCCCTGAGGAACTGGAGGATTGCTTGTAGTGGGAGAGCTCGTTCGAACAGGGTTCTCGTCGACCACTGATGATTTCTGAAACGTTATTCTCATGTTGGAATCGACTGGAATCACATTCGTTCTCGAACACCCATGCAAGGTGTTGGACAAGGATATACTGGAGTTCTTCCACAATGCCAAGCTACGCCATGAAGACACTCTCATAAAGAGCAAAATCAGAAGTATTTCAGTTAAAGTGAAAGCTTCCCTCCTCACGAGGTTTCTGCAGCTACCAGAGTATGAAGACGCCGACCAATAAGAAGATGATGATTTCACAATGGCTCTTTTGTTATCTGGACTGCTAAGAGGAACAACAACCATGAAGCGGAAACAAATGAACAATGAAGGCAAACTTCTCTCTGACATAATTGGAAAAGTTCTTTTTGTGTAAAATTGGTTCCCATGATTACATGTCCTTAGAAATGTTCAAGATTCTAGTCGCTATCATCTGCCAGGAATGAATTGACTGGGGAGCAGTGTTGTTTGGACGAATAAAGGATAGTCTCCATGCACCAAACTTTGGAAGGATACTTAGCAAGGTGTAGTTCATTAGGATAGGATACCTACTCCTGCCCCCATGAAATTCCTGAGAGCACGAGTGCAGGAATTGAGTGGGGGGGGGGTCTGTTGAAACTCAAGTGGCTACTGATGTTCTAGTTCCCTTGATTGTTCCCTCGCTCCCAGAGACTGATCGGTTAGCACGGAGTGGTAAAAATCCTGCTAGAGGTACCATTTAGTTGGAAGTTAGTCTAGGCCAATCTCCTAGAACTCTAACTAATCGGTTTGACGTGGTTTATATCATTTGGAGATAGTATGACGTGGTAGCAATATCGCTGGTGGTATAATGTTTGACTAGAGGTTTTCGTGATCGACAAGAAGTCCAGTCGACTCGAGATAAAGAATAATTTTCTTGGTTTAGAGCTACCTCGGCATGGTAGCTAGCTACCACTAGGTGGTATCTTGCAGAACTAGATCCATAAAATAGTAATTATTGATCGCAATATTGTCTTGAAACATATCCAATGGTCCTAATGAGTTCGCCCGTGAACACTAAGGTGGGCGGAGGCGTCAGAATTATCCATTCCTAAATCATTCAATGTTTTGTGGGTAGGGTTAGTGAGAGAGGATATATAAAGACGACAACATAATTTATTCCATTGTTGGAGATGTGGAGCGTCATTTGATGATCCTAGACCGACATCATAGAGAGGACTTGAAGGATCAGATTTCCATCCCATCTATTCAAGATCTCCATAGAAAGGAAGATATTCCATAATGTTACAACCCTCTTTATCATGACCTTAGTATGCGTGCATGCCATCTTTTATTTTAATGCCTTACTTTCTGCAATATCTTAGCACAGGATCTCACAAATGAGAGGGGTTCGGGTTGTCTTTGTTCAAGAGGAACCACGGGTCATTTGGGTCCACACATGACTTTATTTTAATTAGATATCCGCTCTATTAGTGGATTGGGTATTGTGGTTGAAGTTGAAATCGGTACCAGTGGTCTGATTCAGTGGTGTTCCATGACATGCATTTTAGGGATTTTGTTAGAAACTTGATTGCGGAGAAGACATTGTTGCGATGCCCTTATTTTTTTCATGTGAGAACGAATGTTGGCTTAGGGCAACAAAATTTGAATGTTGAATGCTTAGTTTAATTTGGTGTCCACTTGTATGTGAAGTCGTACCTTTATCTTTGTGATCAGTTGGCTAGCCCTGTGATGTTGTGATTCACGTACGGAGGGTGTCCTGGCCAAACAAGTGCCCTTATATGAAACTGACGAGAATGTTTGTGTTCTTGGACAAGCCCGATGGTGTTGTGATCCATGTGAAGGTGGAGTCTATGCAAGAGTTCTTATCATCGATTGTGATGGCTTGGTGCAACAGACGAGGGTATTAAGCATACAGTCAAGCTTGTTGGTGTAGTGATCCATGTGTTGGTGGAGTTTAAGCAATAGTCCTCAATAACAACTTGTGTGCCATAAGGGAAAAGGATGTACCCATGTGCTTATGAATGTTGTGATATGATAATGTGTTAGAATCAGACACGTTATATGGTGTCTTGGGTGAATGCCAGGTTTGTATACATGTTGCATTGATTAGCTCCTTTTTTATTTGCTCGATATAGAATCGTGTTTGATACTTGTGAAGTATGTACATGTTGGTTTCTACATACATTATTTATGCTTATTTACATTTGTATACGAAGTGTTGACTTTGAAGTAAGTTCCCTGGGGTCCACTAGGATGGTCGGGAGGAGGGGGTGTTGCTACGTAATTTTTTGGTCAGCCCTGGATGACCCATGTTTACCACGTCTTCTGTGATGGTTGTAGAGCAAGGATTGCAAGTAGTATCTAGTTTGTCGACCATAAAGGCTTAAGCCTCATGAAGTGTACCTCCTCTTACTGGTTTCATGTTTTCATTTCTGTTATATTGTTCAGGCTTGCATGCTAAGGTAACTTAGTAGATGCTACTATTTTTTGTTACGATATATGGATTTGGACATTTGTGATGTAAGGCCAAGGTACTTTTATGTAAGTGTGGATAGCTTCTAAGTTCTATTTATGGTTTCCATAATTTATGTTATGTGTTTGAGATGGGTAGAAGTTCTTGTAACATTTTATAATACCAAGATGTTTTGATTATATGCAGTGGGGTCCCAAGTGGACTCTTGTTATATAGTCGTTGTAGTGGAGGTATCACACAATGAGCTCACAACTATAGTAGATACCTTCATTGCCAACACCAGGTAAAGCGCTAATAATTACAATAACTACAATAAGTACCTTCAGTATCGACAGCGGGTAGAGAGGTAACAATTACAATAACTATAATAGCTACCTCTGATACCAACACCGGGTAGTGTATTAATAATTACAACAACTCCTTCCAATACCAACACATCATAGCACACTAAAAAATTACAAAGACTAGAGCATTTATCCCTGGTACTAACACCAGGTAGCATGCTAACGGTTACAACAACTACAGCAGCAACCTTCGATACCAACACTAGGTAGCGCACTAACAATTATAGCAACTATAATAATTACCTATGTTACTAACACCGGGTAGCGTGCTAACAATCATAATAACTACACCACCTACCTCTGGTACCTAGATTGGGTAACGTGCTAACTACTATTCTACAACCCCGTATTCACTAAGTGGGAACCACCGACAAAGTCAAGGTTCATCAAGATCAAGTGGTCAAAGTTAGCGAGTGGGGTAGGCCGACCCACAGTCTCCCAGAGAGAGCGGAGATCTTCCATCAAGTCGGGCATGAGGGCTTTCTCCTAGGCAGGTAGAAGGATCGTATTAATGGGCGGAAAGGTTCTCGCCAAGAAGCAGGGGGCGCACTAACCCTTTAGGGAGCCGTGGAGGCAAGTGCTCGGCTCACCCCAGCATTCGGTTCTTCAGGCTCGTGGTGCCTTCATGGGCCACTCGCCCAGTGGGGTCTAGAGGTAAAATTACCTGGATGCCTTGAGGGTCTGCAAATAGCCCTTCAGATCTGCGGAGTTACACTGTTGACAGACCCAAGTGGTCTGCATTTAGCTTTTTTAGAACAACAAAATTATGCTACTTGCATACCAGGTTCAGGAATTTATAAATAGACCATGTCGGCAACTTTGGAGAGGACAGTTCATTTTTTGGCTTCCTCCTCCTTGGGTTATTTTGGTTCAACTTTGTAAGCTCTCCAAGGTGCCCAGCTCAGCTTTTTGGCTTGGTAAGGGAAACGCTCTTGACATATTTTGGTTGTGTGGTGGGACCTCCACGTTATAGCCAAGGGTTGATTGTTAGTTCCTAGTGACTAGTCAGGAGGACAAGTTTGGGAGAAGTAGGTGTAAGCTGAACTCTTAGGTCTGATCTCTCGTTGAGGCCAAGTTTTGGCTTCAACATTTTTGGTATGGTGAGCGTGGACCGTAGCTTATATATGAAAATATCTTGCTAAGCTTCATGGCTAGAGGCAAGGACGAAGGAGCTGGCTCGGGTGGCTCGCCATCCTCGACGAGTGGGGTAATGGTTGGAATTCTAGAAAACTTCAAGCTGGAGGTCCTGCAGACCATCCATCTAGCATTTTCCACAAGAGGCTAGTGGGCCACGCCCTCTGTGTCGATTGTCGTGGTCCCATCTTTAGTTAAGAATGCACCTAGACAGCACCCTGAGATGGAGGTCTCGGTTGAGGGTGGCAAGAGGGATCTCGTTGGGCGGGAGAATTTCCCTAAGAAGGCGAGTGCAGATAGGGTCAGCGAACCCAGGACGTGAGATAGGACCATTCGCCAGGTGGGGGTGTTGGATCCCTAGTTGGATTTGGTCTAGGTTCACTAATTACGATGTCTGACCCACAATGTATAGCCAGGGTCATGTCTTTGAGTCCTAGAGTTTAGGCTAAGTTATTTACTTGGTGTTTCAGAAGGATGGAAATAGAGAATGCCAATAGATTTTGAAATTTATCCATGTGCTCAGCGATGCATCTTGTTTGCTTTGGAGATAAATTTTGCCGACTAGATTGTTGTGGAGGAGTGGCCTGAAGCTCATAATATAATAATGTTTGAATCCGCTAAATTCATATCGGGTCTCTCTCGCTAAATCAACACACCACAACTATGTCGAGCCTATTAGATTACACGAGGCCAATCTTATCTACTCCCACGGAGTGTGATGGTTGATAAAGCATTACTCGCAACATGTAAGCCAAACCAGGGGATCTCCCTTGGTATCAAAGTGATTGAAATTCAACTTCACGTAGCGCGATACACCTCTTTTGTTTGTCTGACTCATGCAGTATTCGAAATGCAGTGTAATTTGGACCACCTTGATTAGATCTTGTAATCATTTGTTGTTTTATTAGCGGTGGTGGCATGTGCATGTCCTCAATGCGAGCCTTAAGGGCCTCGAGTGTGCTGACATTAACGACATGTTATTGGGCAGTCTAGAGGCTTGATCAACCATTATCCTTTGAATTAGCTCCATTACCTGGTCAAGTGTGAGATATCTTTTCTCCACAGGTGCTGTAGGGCATGGTAGAACCTTGGACTGATTGATTTGGTGAGTAGGACTTGTCGCCAGGAGTGGAAGGAGTGGTGGTTGTGGAGATTGAGATTGTTGGGGGTTTGTTGGGTGGAATGTGCGCTCGTGGTTTGCTGGAGCGCTCAACGCGATTTAAGTAAGTGTCAATCGGTTGGTTTACACCATCTGATGGAATTGTCATTCAATTCGCTTAACTCACTGAGAGTGTGTTTGATCGTTGGCGGTGTGTGCATGGATCGCTAGAGCGCCATGCTCGGTCGGATGCAGAGCCTGTGTCAGTTGATTGATTTTGCGAAGGGATCAATATTTTGGGCGATGTTTTACCTGTGGAGGCCGTGGGCAGTGTCCTGTAGAGGGTGAGGTAGCGTTAGCGGATTGGTTATGTGGCCATGAGTAGTTGGGGAGGAGATCCTCCCAATCAATCTTGGGCCTAGATTTCCTAGTGGTGGAGAGGGTATGGGGAAGTTTAGACTTAGAAGAAATCAAGTTCAGAATTTAAGTTTGACGTTCGTCGAACTCAGCTCGACGATAGTCGTGCTCTACTCGACGAACTCAGAGTTAATTCTCTGAGTTGAGCTCGATGTTATTCGATCTCAGGTCGACGAAGTCTAGAGTTCAGCTTCAACACATTCTTTCCTGATTAATTTCTCGGAACTCATCTCGACGAAGACAGATTATCAGCTCGACGAACTTGGAGTGCAGATTAGGCAAGTTATCTCCAGAATGTAGTTCGTTGAGCTCAAGTCAACGAACAGGTTTTCTCAGATCGATGAATAGAATTTCTCAGCTCGATGAACTTGGATCTCCGGTCGACAACATCTGTTCAGAGATCGACGAATTCTGTCCAAGCCTAACTTAGAGTTTTTCCCTTCTTTTTGTCCTTACTTGTTATATTATTTGGCAATGATTTCATTGAGTAATTAATGCACATATTCTCTTGAATATAGCCATTATTGGCAGTATTGATTATGGTTTTCATCAGAGATTAATTACTTGCTTAATTAAATGGGACAGTTGGGAAACTCATTAAAGAAAATATTATCCAGCCGATTTTCATTCTCTAGGCAATCAACAATCAATGTAAGGAATTAAAAATTCAAAGGAGAATTTCGACAGAGAATATATAAAAGAGATTCTCTTTCAAACAAAAAAACATATACAGCATAGAGATAGACAGATATACAAAAAGATATTCAGAAATACTCTGTACAAGAAAATAACCTGTTTTCTCCTTGATCTTACTGAAGAAGAAGAAGAACAACAACAACAATCACAAATCAAGAGTCTTCTTCAACTTCAACTCCAGGAGCTTTCAAGGACAACAAATTCAGATCAGTCAGAAGTTCCTGGAATACTTCAAGTCAAGGCTGATGACCTACACCCTGAGCAAGGCTCCATGTGATCTTCAAAGGAGCTCTTGACAACAACAAATCCACTAGTCTTCTCTATTGATTAAAGAAAGAGAAGACACCATAAAATCTCTCTCCCCCTCCTGTATAAAGGGTTTATTAACTCCCTTGAAAAGTTTATGTTTGGTTTTTGGGCACCTGATCAAAAGCTCAAATGGTTGTGAGATCTCCCTAGAAATAGATCTTGTGGTGGCAGTCACCTGATCAAAAATGTGATAGTGGATTCCTACCAGGGTGGTAGAAGAATGGATGTACCCAGGTTGGGGAACCACTATAAAATTTTTTGTGTTGTCTGGTTTCCCTTTTTCTTGTTGTTCTTGTTGTGGCTGTGATAGGCTAGCTGTGGTGTGATATATTGTTGTGTTGTGTTAGAGTAGATTAACTTAGACTATTTTTCCTTTCAGTTATTATTGGTATCACATACTTTTTACTCTGATAAAAATCTAAAACAGCCAAAAAGTTTCATTACTCTATTCACATCCCCCCCTCTAGAGTAAATCAGATCTAACCCCTATCTTTCAATTGGTATCAGAGCAGGTTTCTTTAGTTGTACAAGTTAACACTTGAACCAAAAGATCCTTATTAGATCTGATCTCCTTTTTCATAGTTTTTCTGATTATTTTCACAGCATGGCACATAACAAGGATTATGCAAGCACCAGACCTCCAGTTTTCAACTTAAATAAGTTTTTCATCTGGAAGGCAAAAACCAGACTTTATATGAATTCAAATGATGAGGACATATATAATTCTATTTTGGTAGGTCCTCCTTATAACACCCTCATCTGTCGCATGGCATATAATAGAAGGTCCAGCTGGAACCCGACGTCATATACCACAGACAGTCGGAAGGGTTACATAAGAATATTCAAACTATCCAATTAAGACTACTCGTCCTACACAGAGCATTCTAGCGGAAGCTTTTAAAAGTTACAAGAACCCAAAACTTAAATCCAATAATCATGAATGTCCACAACCACACCACTGGAATGAAAATCAAATACACTGAAAGGGTATACGGCCTTATGGCCTAACAAATGTTCACTTAACAAAATAGTGTCTTACATATATCGGCTCGCAGGCCGGCCACACATGACAAAATAAAAATAACTATTATTTACGGCCTTTGAGGGCCAGCACAGTAACATGTGCTCCAGCCCGCTATCTAGCACTCAGGGCACATTAACGGTGAATCCTAACACTTCAGCGTCTTCACCACCATCCCAAAGATGGCAACCACGTGAGCATTTAGCCTTTCTGACCACCATCTAAGGCTCACGACTATGCCAACGGCCAGTCCCCTTTTCGGGTCTCTCGCACCAAACCACATAGCCTAGGTCCAATTCCACTTGCTCGTTGCTCACACCACGTAGTCACTTTAAGACATACGCACGATCCAAGCTTCTCTCGGATCCCAAAACTTTTCCAAACAATCACATAACCCAGTTATGTTCAAGGCCGGTTCCCTGACCGCCAAGTTAGCAGAACAGGTTTTCCGCTCAGTTTTTCGGGTGCGCCTTGGAGTTAATCCCCAAGGATCCCTACTGCAATCTACCGCGTATAAACCCGAAAACCCAAAGCACGGAGTCTTATCCGGCAAAACATATAAAATGCAACATCACCGATCCAGACAATACACGTCCGGGTAGGCTTCACACACAATGTCTATGCCCTTACTTCGATTATGGACTCTATATGCAACACAAGGGGGACTATTCACATCAACCCCAAGGAACACCATGCACTCACCGAACACTCGCGGGAGCGGGTTTCCCTATGCAAAAAGGAAGAGAACTTCACATGCTCAAGTAGAGAATCGTTACCCTTATAGTCCGCTTTTGCGCCATGGAAAAACTACACGGATAGAAGTCTTCGCAACGACCTTTCCTCAATGGATCCGCTCTCAGATCTCAAAATGGTGCTTCGATGCTCCGCTGGCGGCCGAAATCCTCCTTCTTCTTCCTCCTCTCTCTAACTCCTTGGAAAGAGAAACCTTGGAGAGAAATGAAGGATTAACTTCCCTATTCCCGGCCTTAACAGAGCAGGAAACCATCTGGGTCGTTGGATCTTATTTAAAGAAAATGAACGGCTCAAATCCGCTCAAAAATCCCCAAACCTGGGGCGAACACGGCTTGGCACATGGTCGTGTCCCAGGCCATGTGCCTCGATCCAGGCACGATTGTCGAACACAAAGACTCATACTGGCTATAAAACGCCCGTGTCTCACTCGACATGCCCGTGTCGGATCCTTGACACGCCCGTGACTAGGGGTGTGTCACATATAACCGCCACGGCAATGGACACGACCCAACTGAACACTGGTAGGGATACGGGTATGAACACGCCCGTGTCACTCGATAATCATCGAGCAACAATCGTCAATCGTCGAACGCAGAGGGTCACTCGACAATCGTCGAGTGCCTTTCATCGATCGTCGAATGTAGGGGGACACACCCACCCGACACGCCTGTGTCGCCTGGCGTGTTCCTCATGAACACTTTTCGTCGAACTCAATCGGTCAAGACACGGTGCATGACACGCCCGTGTCATTCAGCCGTGTTTCTAGCTGTGTCCTTCTCGGGATGAAAACGGCCAAAACACCAGCCAGACACGGCCTTGGACACGCCCGTGTCCTAGGCCATGTACCCCTATACTGGCACCAAAAATCCCTTTTTATGCGACCAACTCAAATACAATTTTCGGGGCATTACACTCCTCAACCTACAGCTGCTACATCTACCTCTACTTCAAGCACTCATGTTGTTCCACCACCTGAGTGGGCAGATGCTCAGAAAAATGCAAGATAGCAGATGCAAAGTCCATGAACATAAAGGCTCAAACTATGTCAGATGATATCTTCCAAAAAGTGGTTGAATGCACATCTGCCAAAGTAATCTGGGACTCTCTCAACCAGATGGTTGCTGGATCAGCAGATGACAGGAAGGACAGGAGATAAACTCTCATCTCATAGTATGAGAACTTTAAGAAAGATGAATCTGAGACTGTCACTGACATGTACAATAGATTAAGTTCAATTATCAGTGAGCTGAAGACCTTGGACAAAGACATCTCTCTCACTGAGGTGAATGACAAAATCATAATGTGCTTCCCTAGTACTTAGGATTCTAGGATATGGCCAATAAAGGAGGCCAGAAGTTTGAATGAGATTTCTACAACATCTCTTCTGGGAAAGCTCAAATCATATGAGCAACTAATCAAGTCAAGAGAAGTTGTAGAGCAAAAGATTCCTCCAACAACAAGAAAGTAGTAGAACATAGCTTTCAAAGCTTCAGAAGAAACAGAAGCTTCAATTGCTAGTGAATAACTCCTGAGTCTCTTAGCCAAGAGATTCTACAAGATGGCAAGGAAGGACTTCAGAAGAAAGTCATCCAGGCAGGATGACAAACCAAGGTATGACAAAACACCCACTAAAGAATTTGTTTGCTTTGGGTGTAGGAAACCAGGACACTTCATTTTAGAGTGTCCTGAGAATCAATAGAAGGAGAAAAGAAGAGAAAAAGACTCCAGGAAGCACCATTACAGCAAGCCTTCCTCCAGCAAACATAAGAGAAAAGAGAAGCGCTTTGTGGCTGAGACATGGAGTGACACTGAAGATGAATCCTCATCTTCTAGCTCCAGTGAAGAGGAAGAAGAAGCTAAGACAAGAGAATTTTTCCTTATGGCTATCAATACCTCATGCAACCCATCTGATGCTGAGGATAAAGCAGAAGAGTCAGACAATGAAGCATCTGAATCAGAGGCAGATCAGGTATTGTCTTCCTTTGATTATAATTCAGATAGTTTCAAAACTGAATTTAAATCTTTATGAATAGATTTAATAAATTCTGAAAAAGAAATTAAAATACTTAGGGAAAAATTAACAGATCATGAAAACTTTGTTTCTGAAAATATTAAGTTAAAAGATGAATTAACTTTAGCTCAAGAATAAATTATATCAATAAAGACTGAATTGGCTGAGGCAAGGCAACTTGAAGAATCCTTAAGTGGGAGAAGAATCAAGTTGATGTACATCGCAAGCACAGTGAATGTCAGGCTAAATGACAAGTTGGGCTTATGTGCTTCATCAAGCCAACCCCCACTAATTTAGAAGAATATATTAACAACTCCAATTAAGTTTGTTCTAAAAAAGGAAAAGAGAAGACAGATAATGATAAAATTGTTAAACAAACTGAATTAAAATAAATGAATAAGAATAAGAATAAGAAAAATCCCAATTATAACAATGTTCAATAGATTTCATCGAACTCAGATCGACGGAATGTGTACAGTTCGTCGAACTCAAGTCGTCAAACTCCGAACGCAAATGTCTACTATAATTATTCGTTGAACTATGATCGACAAAACCAGTATGGTTCGTCGACCCAAGATCAATGATTTTGGGGCCCAGAAAATGACTACTTTCATTCTCTGAGTGGAATTCGACGAACTCATCCCCATTCGTTGAACTCAGATCGACGAAAACACTTGAATTCGTCGAACCCAGTTCAAGTTAACAGAAATTTGAATTTTTCTAAAACTTATAATCAACCAAGATCTTTCATAAACCAATTCAATCAATGGATTATACAACCTAGAAAATATCATCCATTAGGTTATAAATGTCAAATTAAATATTCTTATATCTCTAGTTTTAATTATGTGAAGAAAGAAGGACCCAAGGTAACCTGGGTCAAGAATAACTAATCTGTTTCCTTGCAGATGAAAGACTATCCCACTACAGAGCAACAATGGTATCTGGATAGTGTCTATTCTAAACACATGACTGGAAACAAGGACAGCCTAATCAATTACAAGTCAAAGCTATGACCAAAAGTAATATTTGGTGACTCCAATTGTGCTCAGACTGAAGGCTATGGAAAGGTCAATATTAGAGCAGTCACCTTCAAGAAGGTAGCTTATGTAAATGGACTAAAGCACAACCTCATCTCCATAAGTCAGTTATGTGATGAAAGCTTTCAGGTATCCTTTAATAAAACTTCTTGTATTATTACTTCTTTAGATAATCATGTAGTATTGACTGACACTAGAGTAGGAAACATTTACATAGCTAACTTCCAGTCAGCTAAATCTGAAATATGTTTATGTAATCAAACTAGCAATAATAATGACCTTTGGCATAGGAGATTAGGTCATGTAAATTTGAAAAACATTGCCAAACTCTCTTGGGACAACCTTGTTAGAGGATTGCCTTCTTGCCCCTACAAGAAAGAAAGCCTTTGCAGGGCTTGTTAATTAGGCAAGCAAACTAAAAATAGTTTCAAATCTGTAAATAAAAGTGACTCACCTACAATATTGTACTTGCTACATATGGACCTTTTTGGCCCAATTGCAGTACAAAGTCTAGGAGAGAAATCTTATACTTTAGTGATTGTAGATGACTTCTCTAGATTCACTTGTGTATTCTTTCTAAGATCTAAGTCTGATAACTTCAAGGTTCTTACAGATTTTCTCAAGAACATACATATTGAGTACTCTACTCTAGTTGCATTGATAAAAAGTGATCATGATACTGAGTTTGAGTCCCTTCTTATGTGAGAAGGAAGGTATCAGGCACTGCTTCTCAGCTCCTAGAACACCTCAACAAAATGGGGTTGCTGAAAGGAAGAATAGAACCCTAATTGAATCTGGAGGCACATTACTTGTAGATGCTCATTTTCTCCTATCCTTGTGGGCAGAGGCTGTGAGCACAGCAAATTATGTACTGAGTAGAAGTCTTATACACAAGCTTAAGAATAAGACTCATTATGAGCTACTTAAAGGGAAGAAACCTAAAGTAGACTATTTTAAAATTTTTGATTGCTTATGTTACATTCACAACAATAATAAGAAACACATTAGAAAATTTGAAGCCAAGACTGAAATGGGAATTTTTTTGGATATTCCCAAGTAAGCAAGGATTATAGGGTATATAATAAATCTACCGTAAAAATAGAAGAATCTGTCCATGTTTCATTTGATGAGACGAACATCTTTTACAAGGAGAAAGAAATTTCTACCAATAACTCTTTGCAGGAACCACATTTGTGTGAGAAACTGAATGAATTAACCCTCACCAATGAGGCTATTAGCCATCCTTCTTCACATATTGCTGAAGACAGTGAAGATGAAGACATTGAAATCAGTGAAGAACCAACCACAGCTGTAATTCTACAAGAGGAATTAATTCCCCAAGTTGTTCTTCAACCAACTCCTCCTACTGAATTTGTCACACTTAGAGATCACCCTGTATCTAAAGTGATTGGAGACATTTCAGTTAGTGTGCAGACTAGGCATTAACTTAACCAAGACTTGATGCATGCCTGCTTCATATCTCAAATTGAGTCCCAATCCATTAAAGATGCAGAGCAAGATCCCCACTGGATTATTGCAATGCAAGAGGAGATCAACCAATTTGAGAGATGCAGAGTTTGGGATTTAATTCCAAGACCAAAAGACTACCCAGTCATTGGAACTAAATAGGTATTCAGAAATAAGCTTGATGCCTAAGGTATTATCATAAGAAATAAGGCAAGGTTGGTTGCTCAAGGCTACAGACAAGAGGAAGGGATTGACTATGACCAGACATTTGCACCTGTTGCAAGGCTGGAAGCAATCAGAACATTTCTTTCTTATGCTGCCTACAAAAAGTTCAAGGTATACCAAATGGATGTCAAGAGTGCATTCTTGAATGGTGAACTTAAAGAAGAAGTTTATGTGGAGCAACCACCACGTTTTATCTCTCCTATGTTTCCCTCTTATGTCTTTAAATTGCATAAAGCTCTCTATAGTTTAAAGCATGCTCCAAGAGCTTGGTATGAAACCTTAGCTAGCTTTCTTCTAGAGCACAAATTTTTTAGGGGTATAGTAGATATGACATTATTCACTAAACACCATAAGGATCAAATCTTATTAATACAAATCTATGTATATGACATTATTTTTGGGTCTACATATTCCAAACTATGCAAGAGGTTCTCTGACCTCATGCATTCAAATTTTGAAATGAATAGCATAGGTGAGCTATCCTACTTCCTTGGTATCCAAGTGAAGAAGCTACCTGATGGCATCGTCGTATCCCAATCTAAGTATGCTAAGGAGCTAATCAAAAAGTTTGGGATGTCAAATGCCTCAGCCAAGAAAACACATGGCTACAAATGATTTAATAGATTCTGATGAACATTGGAAACCTGTAGATCAGAAGTTATATAGGGTCATTGTTGGGTCCCTATTATATCTTACAGCAAGTAGACCAGACATCATGTTTGCTACATGTCTTTGTGCTAGGTTCCAGGTGAACCCTAAAGAATCTCACCTTATTTTCTTAAAAAGTATTTTAAGATATATAAAGAGTTGTTCTAGTCTAGGACTCTGGTATCCAACTGAGTCAGAGTTTGAGTTGACTGGATACTTAGATGCTAACTTTACTGGATATAGAGTAGACAGAAAAAAGCACCTTAGGGACATGTCAGTTCCTTGGTATGATACCAGTGCCTTGGTTTTGCAAAAAGCACTCATCTGTGTCAACTTCAACTACTGAAACAGAATACATAGCAACTGGTAGTTGTTGTTCCCAGATGCTATGGATTTCGAACCAACTCCTAGATAATGGCTTCAACTTAAATAATTCAACCTTACTATGTGATAACACAAGTGCAATTTTCATTACACAAAATCCAGAGCATCATAGTAGAACTAAGCACATAGGCATCAGACATCATTTCATTAGAGAGTGTGTGGACAAAAATAAAATTAAGCTTGTCTACATCTACACTGATTTGCAAAGAGCAGACATCTTCACCAAACCCTTGGATGAAAGGAATCATCTGTTCTTTATAAATCAGCTAGGTATGATCAATGGAAAGGCCTTAATTTAAATTTCTGTCTGCGTTCGAAGAATTTGCCTCAATTCGTCGAACAGAGATCGACGAACTGAGAAAAGTTCTTGAGAAATTCGTCGAACGGAGATCGGCGAACTCTCTCTGTGTTAAGCTCTTTTCATTGAACGGAAATCGACGATATTGCATCAGAAAATTTTCATCGAACTAAGATCGACGAAATGTTTTCACTTCTTCTGACTGAGATCGACGAATTCTTTTATCAATAAAATATTTCGTCGACCTGAGATCGAAGAATTATTTATTTTTTTCGTCGGACGGAGTCTGCTGCTTCATATTCTGAAAACCATATATTTAGGTTTTCTTCGAGCTTCGTCCCGCGCTTTCTGTTTCCTTGCACTTGATCTCTGTTTTTCTTTTGCAGGCGAACTAATGGCGATTCAGGCGACCTCCCTTGCTGCAATGAAGTTCGACATGGGCTTTGACATTGATTTTGATTCCTTCCAGCACTCAGACCAAATCTTCTTGGACATACTGCAATTGTTTGAAGAACAAAATCTGAAGAATTTCATGACTCACAGAATCAAGATCGCAGCAACTGAGATTAGAGAATGGGTATTCTCTTCCACAACACCAGACGTAGATAGCATGACCGGGACCATATCCGGTAACCCAATTTCTCTTTCCCCCGCCATTTTGACTGAGATTTTTGGTTTGATGAATGGAAATGAAGATATAGAAATGGATAGTGATGACTATGATAATATGCTGATAAAGATGGGTCATTCTGGAGAAAACCCAAATAAACTGCTGAAGAAAAACTTATCTTCTGAGTATAAGTTATTGGTCGATGTAGTTGGCAAAGTTCTACTGGGAAAACATACCGCCCACAACTACATTACCAGGCACTAGTTCTTGGTGATGGGTGCTCTAGTTGAAAAGAAACGGGTAAACTGGGGAAAACTCTTGTTTGAGTTAATAAAGAAGAAGAACAATAAGAAGGAAGTATTCTTTGGAAGAGTTCTGGGAATCTTCCTTCAAGAAAAGGCTCCTGAACTACTGGTCTCCATGACAGAGTTCATCAATGCTTCTAAAAGGCTGACTTGTGCCTTATTTGGAAGGTGGGAGAGGACCATCTCCAAGCCATCCAAGGCTTCTTCCTCTTTCAGGACTTCTGAGAGCACCAGGGCTGTGATAGCCACTCCTCCACCTACAAAAGATGTCATTCCCTCCACCAAATTTCCTTCACCTCCTCCTCAACAACAATCATCATCTTCTCCAGCCCATACTCCAACAAATAAACAACAACATCAACCCTCACCAGTTCCAACACCAGTTCCATCTACAGAACATACCACACCACCTACATCTCCAACTTCTCATTATACACATCCAATTAATCTCTCTAACATTCCATTTACCTCAATTCAGGAACCCTCCTTCAATATACTGTCTCCTCCACCATCTCCTCATCAATCTCCAGTTCAGGAAACCACATCTCCACCCACAACCATAGTTCCCACTGAAATTCCTTCAGTTGACATCCCTTCAGTCATCCACACTGATATTCCCTCTACTGCTCCAGACTACACACATACAGATTTTTCTAATGCATTCTCTGTGTGTTCCAATTATGGACATCACACTCCCTACTCCTCCTCTGCTCCAGAACCCCTATATCTAAATTTTTCTGATATAGCTAAAGATATTCTTGCATTTATTTCTCCCACTCGTGAAAAACTCATAGCCACTGCTATTACTCCTCTCACTGCTTCCATTACTTCTCTTTCTTCCAGAATTGCTGCTCTGTCCTCTGTCACTTCTTCTGGAGGACTGGCTTCAGGACCCTCTGAACCCAGTCAGGGGGAGATGCTCTATGAAGAAGCTTTAGTTCCCCCCTATACAGCGGCAGAAGCAGCAACAACAGATTCTGAGATGACTGAGGATTCAGCAGAAACATCCCCACCTGCAGATATAATTGATTTAATTGATTCTGATACAGAGATGGATGATACAGTTATAGCAGAAATAAATATTGTTGGTGATTACATTTTAAATCCCATAGTCAACCTAAATTCTTTACTATATTTATTCATTTTTGTTTACAGAGATATTCTACCTATTCTTTCTCAACAGTATTCTATGGTTATTGTACCATATACTTCTCCAGTAAGTCCTATAGTTGCTAAGCAACTTAAGGAAAGTTTTGCTGTAGAAGAGTCTCCAAACGTATCAGCCCCCAATGCCAGTTCCTCTCCAAAGGCTATCTCACCTCCCATATATAAGATTGATGATAGTCCCCTACCAGATCTAGATGCAATCATTATGGCTGACATAGAAGAAGAAAACTTATTAGTTTTTGAAAATGTTGCTGCAACAATAGTTCCAGAAGTAACAGAACCTCCAGTGCAGCCCCAGGCTGAAAAACAAATTTCCCAAGATATTTTGAAGGCTCTTGATGACTTATATGACAATCCTCAGGGATATTCTGATGATGAAGATAATGATGATGATTCTGACAATGCTAAAGTTAAGAAGAAAGCTGTTAAGAAGAGAAAAGTTGTTCCTAAAGCAGCGCCCAAACCAAATCCCACTCATGATACTCCATACTACATTCTAGAGAATATTACTCCATATCCAGGGATGCCTACTTGGATGTGGCTTTCCAAGAATGAGCAAAAAGCCAGGAAGAAGAGTAGAAGGTACTCTCCTCCTCCTCCTTCTCAAAGGAACTGGAGAGGCCCTCCTCCTCCTCCTCCTACTGCTGGTGCTTATGGACATATTTCTCAGAGATCTACTCCATATGATCAAACATATCAAAGACAATCAAGTAGATCTTCAAAATCTCAAGGAAGCAGTCAGCACAGATACTCAAGCAGCATCAGACATCAGCAACATCAACAATAGTAAGACATTCAACAGAAAGCATCTGAAACTGAAAAGACTGAAAGTCCAAAAAGGCCAGATTCTCCTCCAGTTCCATTTGTAGATCCAGAACAAGATAATACTGCAATAATGACCAGATTCCAAGAGCTAGTGGGACTCTCCATGATTAATAAAGCCAAGGCTGAAGGCAGAGATCCTTCTCAATACTCCACCATGTCATCTTATAGAAGAGAAGAACTTAAAAGGTATGAAAAGGCTAACAAAATTTTCAATGTTGATGGTTACATGAACTTGCATCCAGAAGCTGTGGTACCAAGAGCCACTTCTCTCAACATTATTGGAGCTGCTGACATGACAATGTCTAGAAGAGAACCAGTCAATCCTAATAGAGAAATCAAATTCAGTCAGCCTACTGGAAGCTCTGAAAAATCTGAAAAAGCTGACAAGGAAAAGCAAAGAAGAACAAATGATACATTCTATTTAGTCTTTATATTGTCTGAACTATATTTGTTTTAATCTGTCACAAAGCTTATGTTATGTACATATCTGCTGAATGATTTAAATTTTCTGCCAGATATATTTATGTTGCTTTGTGATTTTCTTTTTATATTATTAGTTACCTCACCCAAATAGGGGGAG
This sequence comes from Platanthera guangdongensis, assembly GCA_039583875.1. NCBI lineage: Eukaryota > Viridiplantae > Streptophyta > Magnoliopsida > Asparagales > Orchidaceae > Platanthera > Platanthera guangdongensis. Next base: position 189,360,343 of record CM077152.1, read on the forward strand.
ATTGTTGGATCCCATGTTAAATTTGGGCTAGGTTCACTAATTAGGTTGTCTGACCCACAATGTATAGTCAGGGTCATGTATTTGAGGCCTAGAGTTTAGGCTAAGTTTTTAGGTTCAACCTTACAAAGACCAGCCAGCAGAAGACCTCAGATTGACTCAAGACTTAGAAGAAATCAAGTTCAGAATTTAAGTTCGAAGTTCATCGAACTCAGCTCGACGATAGTCGTGCTCTACTCTACTAACTCAGAGTTAATTCTCTAAGTTGAGCTCGATGATATTCGAGCTCAGTCGACGAAGTGTAGAGTTCAGCTTCAACACATTCTTTCCAGATTAATTTCTCTGAACTCAGCTCGACAAAGATCGATTATCAGCTCGACAAACTTGGAGCACAGATTAAGCAAGTTATCTCTAGAATGCAGTTTGCTGAGCTCAGGTCGACGAACAGGTTTTCTTAGATCGACGAACAGGATTTCTCAGCTCGACGAACTTGGATCTCCGGTCGACGAAATCTGTTCAGAGATCGACGAATTCTGTCCAAGCCTAACTTAGAGTTTTTCCCTTCTTTCTGTCCTTACTTTCTATATTATTTAGCAGTGATTTCTCTGAGTAATTAATGCACATATTCTCTTGAATATAGTCGTTATTGACAGCATTGATTATGGTCTTCATCAGGGATTAATAACTTGCTTAATTAAATGGGACAGTTGAGAAACTCATTAAAGGAAATATTCTCCAGCCGATTTTCATTCTCCAGGAAATCAGCAATCAATGCAAGGAATTCAAAATTCAAAGGAAAATTTCAACAGAGAATATATAAAAGAGATTTTCTCTTTCAGACAAAAAAACATATACAACATAGAGATAGACAGATATACAAAAAGATATTCAGAAATTCTCTGTGCAAGAAAACAACCTGTTTTCTCCTTGATCTTACTAAAGAAGAAGAAGAACAACAATCACAAATCAAGAATCCTCTTCAACTTCAACTCCAGGAGCTTTCAAAGACAACAAATTCAGATCAGTCAGAAATTCTTAGAATACTTCAAGTCAAGGCTGAAGACATACACCCTGAGCAAGGCTCCAAGTGATCTCTGAAGGAGCTCTTGACAACAGCAAATCCACTAGTCTTCTCTGTTGATTAGAGAAAGAGAAGACACCATCAAATCTCTCTCACCCCTCCAGTATAAAGGGTTTATAAACTCCCTTCAAAATTTTATGTTTGGTTTTAGGGCACCTGATCAAAAGCTTAAAGGGTTGTGAGATCTTCCTGGAAATAGATCTTGTGGTGGCAGTCACCTGATCAAAAACCTGCTAGTGGATTCCTACCAGGGTGGTAGAAGAGTGGATATACCCAGTTGGGGAACCATTATAAAATTTCTTATGTTGTCTGGTTGCCCTTTTTCCTATTGTTCTTGTTGTGGTTGTGATAGGCTAGCTGTGTTGTGATATATTGTTGTACTATGTTAGAGTAGATTAACTTAGACTGTTTTTCCTTTCTGTTATTATTGGTATCACATACTTTTTGCTCTGATAAAAATCTAAAACAGCTACAAAGTTTCATTACTCTATTCACCCCCCCCCCCCCCCCCCTCTAGAGTAAATAAGATCTAACCCCTTCTTTCAGGGGGAGGTAGCCCTTTCAGCAAGTTCATCGTCTCAGCCCCGGTTCCATACAGTTTTAGAGATACATAGTTGTCCTACTACATGGATAGGGATGACCCATTGCAACACGTTCACTAGTTCGAGGATGTCATTTCCATCAGGTAGATGTCAGATGCCTTAAAATGCTGACTTTTTGTCATCACCTTGAAGGAAAAGGCTAGGGACTAGTTTCACTAGCTTCCTGTGAGTTCTATCTACTGCTTTGAGGACTTGCGGCGTGGGTTCTTGTTGAGGTTCTCAATGTCGAAGAAGTGGATGAAGGGGCAGAATGTTTGTTCGTCATTAAGCAGAAGCCAAAGAAGATGTTGGGGAGCTACGTCGACTGGTTCCAAGAAGAGATCCTTCTGGTTCAGGAAGTCCGAGGATATACCATAATGCTCGCCTTTACCCTTGTCTTGAGGTAGGGATTCTTTAGCATGGCGCTGAAAAGGGTACCCCCCTTCCTTCGAGGAGTTGATGGAGAGGGCAGTGAAGGAGATAGAATGTGAGATGGCCAACCCAGCGTTCGCCAAGAAGCTAGCCAAGTTGGTTGAGGTGGAGGTGAAGGAGCCGTGAGTAGAGACACATCGAGAAGAGAGGGGGAGAGAAGAGCCCCGAGGCCAGGGGATCTAGGGATAGTAGCTAGGTTGGCGCATCACGAGCCAAACAACTAGTTAGGTCAGTGGACCCAGGAGGGACCTACTTAGGGGCAAAGGAGAGGATTCCAGTGTGGGGAGAACTTCTGTGGGGATCAGGGGAGGTTCAACCCACCGACGTGGAGGCAGGGACAGAGTGCCCCCTCCCACCGCATCAAGAAGCGATGGTGATCACACGAGGAAGGGGAGTTAGAAGATGAGCTAGGAGAGGAGGAATGAGAGAAGGGAGTAGGGTGGCATTGTCATTTTGTGACTTCCATCAGGAGGAAGGTCACACAACGGCCACCTGCCCGGAGTACTTGGAGGTAAGAGAGGCTGGATGGCAGGTTCAGCAACAGCCGCCGGTGAGTATAGAGAAGGTTCTGTTGGGAGGAGAGGAGGACAGGTGCGATGATAGGGCTAATATGGTGGCCCGTGGTAGGATCAGAGTGATCCATGGGAGAGTAGGGATTGAAGCCATTTGTAAGGGGAGCTTCCAGACCATATTCTGGAGGAGTGCCGCCTCGACCTCCCAAACTCCCCCCAGAAAAAAAAAAGTTCAGCTTCTCATCAAAGGACACGTCGGACTACGAAGTCCCATTCTGCGATGCCTTGGTGATCCAAACGGCCACCGAGAACTTCACTGTCTCCTAGATAGTGGTTGATAAAGGGAGCTCAATGAACATGCTCTTCAAGAAGGCATTCTATGAAATGAAGGTTGAGACTACGAGGGTGTTGGCCTCGGATGGACCGTTGTTTGGTTTTTTAGGAGAGAAGAAGGAAATTGATGGGGAAGTTGGACTCCACGTGACCTTGGGGGGTGTCGAGGAATTGCCGGTTTGTCATCATTGATGCCCCGAGAAGCTACAACGCCATATTTGGGCTCCTCGTCATCAGCACCTTCCGCTGCATCCCCTCCTCATTTCATCAGTGCATCAAATTCAACAATGGGGGGTCCAAGTCCGGATCCGATGAGACTCGAAGGTGGCGAGGCAATGCTACCTAACCTCCGCCAACACCATAGTGTGGATGGCGAAAGCAGAGGAGTTGGAAAGAGAGTTGGCGGCCAGGGAGGAGGCAGGCGACGAGATGGAAGTGAATGAGGGAGCATCTGCGGAGAAGTTTGAGATGGTGGAAGTGGTGGCAGAGGAGCAGAATGAGGAGGAAGGTGTGATGCGTGCACTAGAGGTTGGGGAAGTGGAGCTTCATGAGAGTTGGGTAGAGATGATGGAAGTCAAAGAAGCATAGGGCGAGAAGGTGCTTAGAGCAGGGGGAGAAGCTGAGAAGCGAGTAGGAGCAATCCAGGTTGGGGCCGGCTAAGGAATTTGTGGAGATGTAAGTCTTCAGCAAGGAGGAGAAGGTGGAAAGGGTGCGGGTTAGTGACGGGCTCAGTCCCAGGGACCAGGAGAGGATGCGGGAGTGCATCCAAAAGAACATTGATGTCTTCACTTGGAGTATAGAACACATGGCAGGAATCGAAGCGGATGTGGCATGTCACCTCATGAACCTTAACCCCAAGACACACCCTATCCGCCAGAAGAGGAGGATCGTCACCACAAAGCTTGAGGAACCCATCCGGGAAGAGGTGGAGAAGCTCCTCAAGGCAAGTTTTGTATCAATGATCCAATATCCAGGCTGTGTCTCAAATGTTGTAATGGTTAGGAAGGGGGATTAGCAATGGAGAATGTGTGTAGACTTCTCGCTTTTAAATAAATCATGCTCTAAGGATTGCTACCCCTGCCTCGAAACAACTACTCAGCAATTAGTTTTTCTATGATGAGTTTTTTAGATGTTTTTTCAGGTTATCACCAGATCAGGATGCATCCACCCGACGTCTAGGACGTCTCCTTCATTACAAGGGAAGGGTGTTTCAGCTACAAGATGATGCCCTTCGGGCTGAAAAATGCAGCAGCCACATACCAACATATGATGGATCGGGTCTACAAGGGTCAGAGATGGAGGAACTGTAACACCCCAAATCCCAAGTTGGGTTCAAGCTGGGTGACACAGCCTGGGACACGGGCGTATCCTAGGACGTGTCTTGCTCTGTATGGCTGAGTAGTCTGTCGAGTGCTCTACGAACTACACTTGATGAGTTCTCGAGAGGGAACACGCCCTGCGACACGGGCGTGTCCCCCTCTGGGCGACGAACTTCGCTCGATAAAGCGCACGCTAGAGGCGTGTCTGCAGCCGTGCAAGGGCACATGGTGTAACGCCTCTATTCGTCACATGGCATATAACGGTGGGTCCGGCCGGGGCCCCATGCCATATATCACAGATAAGTAGTGGAATTTCTTGTGGAAATCAAATTCTATTCAGATCCTTAACTCAATCCATTCTAGCGCAGCATTTTTAAGTTCAAGAACTCAGCTCAGAGAATGTCCACCTTTATATAAACTCCACATTTATATAGCAACACCAGGAATGTATACAACGCACACACACTGTCCTTAAGGCCTTACAAATTCCTCTTTTCACACAATTACATTTTCGTACATCGGCACGCAGGCCGACCACACATGAAATCCAAACACACTTTTTCGCATGGCCTTCAAGGGCCTTTAGAAGCAATCCATCCATTCCACTTGTTCATTCTACCTACAATTTGCCACTCAAGACAAAACAGAAAACAAAGGAACGATCAGCATTCGCTGACCCATTATAACGACCCTACCCCCTACCCGGGGCAGTGGTTCCTTCCCTGTATGCATTACCATCATCGATCATCAAGCATCATCAAGCATCAGATTATCATTCTCTTTATCAATCTATCAAGCACATCACATCACAAACGCTGGAATCCACCAGACGCTCCATGCACTCTGGGCACCTTCTTGGTGTACCGGATCTCCTAGTCGTACAATGCCGATCAGAGGTTTTAACTTGTTGGTTGACCGAACCTAGTCCACCAGTCTTGCAAGCTGGCGACATACCGCCCAAACCACTCAGAGGTACAACCTCACAGCATGCATAAACAACCCGAGCAGATCGACTCACACTATGTGGTGTAGCAAGCCGGGTTTATCATAGCTACCCAGGCATTACCACCAATCGACCCCTCACCTATTCCTGATCGACCCACCCATGTGGTGCAACAAGCCGGGTTTAACTCGGCTCCCCAGGCATTGCCGCCAATCGATCCCTTACTAACCAGATCAACCCACCCTAGTGGTGTAACCGGCCGGGTTTATCTCGTGCTCCCCAAGCGTGCTACCAATTGATCTCTCCACATAACTAGGAGCTTAACCAAAGCCTCCCAACATCCATAATCATCATCACATAGCATTCATTCATTCCATACACAAAGCATAAATCATCTTTACAAATCCACGGAGTCTTCTCTAGTTTACCCATGATCATCACCAATCCAGACTAACAGTCCAGATGGGCTTCACACAGCATGCCTATGCCGTACTCCACAATTCCGACTCTAGATGCAGACTCAACCGAGGAATCGCTTACGAGATCCACCTCATGGGGGAGTATTCTAAGCACATGCATAAAGAAAGGACTTTGATGTCTAAGAAGGAGATTGTTACCCTTGAAGATCGCTTCGGTGCCATGAAGTAGCCGGATGGAAGTCACCGTCTCGGCTCTGCCTTCACGAATCTGCTCTCGGATCTTCGCTCTGCACTCCACAGCTCCTCCAGTAGCTGGTTTTACTTTCTCCTTTTCTTCCCTCGCTCTCCCTTTCTCTTTCTCTCTCTTGAAATGAGATGGAGAAGAAGAAGATGAAGATAAGGGGCTTACATCTCAATTCTCGGCCAAATAAACACCTGGACCGAGCCTAGCCCTTGGATACAGGATAGGGAAAAGAATGGCCAGAAAACCACTACAAACCCACCTTTCGGCCCTGACGCACCCTGTGACATGCCCGTATCACAGGCCCTGTCCCCTAAAGCGGTGCACAAACCGACTTATCCAAACTTATCCACGCCAAGATGACACGTACATGTCACGCCCGTGTCAGCCCAGTCACGCCCGTGTCATAGGGCGTGACACCCACTCGACGATCTTCATTCTACGATCAGGCAGCAATTCGTCGAGCTCGCCAGCGATCGTCGATCTTCGTTCGACGATTTAGGCTCGACGAACAGCGCGTTCGACGATTTCCGTTCGACAATTTACGCTCGTCGACCTCCGCTCGACGATCGTCAACAAAATCGTCGAACCGATGAGACACGCCCCCTGTCACGCCCGTGTTACAGGGCGTGACCACCCAAACATTTCGTCGACCGAAAATTCGTCAACCTCGCGCCTCACTACGCAACCCGAGCGGGACACGCCCGTGTCTCAGGCCGTGTCACCCAATTTTCCCACCATTCCAGAATTTGGGATGTTACACACAGCCTTTGACACGGGTGTGTCACATGGCCATGTCCTTTTCTGTATTTGACCAGGGCAGTGAGGCCTGGTGAGCACGGGTAGGACACGGGTGTGTCTCTGGGCACACGGGCGTGTCACATGGCCATGTCCTTTTCTGTATTTGACCAGGGCAGTGAGGCCTGGTGAACACGGGTAGGACACGGGTGTGTCTCTGGGCACACAGCCTGTGACATGGGCGTGTCACATGGTCGTGTCTTGCTTGGGTTGAGATGGTTGTGTACCACCTGAGGTACACGGGCTAGACACGGGCGTGTCTGAAGCCGTGTCAAGTCACACGGTCTGTGATACAAGCATGTCACACGGCCGTGTACTCTTATGGATGAGTCGGTTGTATGCCGCCTAAGGTACATGGCCTGTGACACGGGCGTGTCACAGGTCGTGTCAGCCAAAAATTAGCCTTTTGTGGCAAAATTATGACCGTCCATTTTCTTCAGCTAGGATCTAATGGCTTAAGCTCCTCCCTGCTGCTTTAAGGCCGAACAATAGATGAAATTTCTCATTATTCACTTGGCCACTCTCTTTCTAAGGGAGCTAGAGAGAAGGGAGAGCAAGGAGGAGGAGGAGGAGGAAAGGAGCCGGCCATCGGTGGAGCTGCTGAGTTCCGATTTGAGATCCGAGGCTAGCATTGTGGAGGCAAGGCCGCTGCGCTGCTTTCCATTGGTCCAGAATTCCATGGCTCCAAAGAGGTCGTCAAGGGTAACGATCTTCATTCTTGGACATGTGAGGTCCTTTCTTTTGGCATGTGCATGGGTTCCCCCACCAGAGGGTGGATTGCTAAGGGATTCCCTTGGGTTGATTCTTGGAATCCCCAATAGTTTGTCATATAGATCCGGAAATGTAGTATGGAATAGGCATGCTGTGTGAAACCCATCTAGACAGGTTGGTCTAGATTGGTGATGTTGTATTTGCACACCGGAGAAGACTCCATGGTTAAACGTGTAGTTTATGAAGTCGATGGGTTGGATCTGTGAAGGGTAGTAGCAGGAAGTACTGGAGTGGTAGTCCAGGAAAAGACCCTTGTGATGCTTGTGATGCTCGATGGGTTGGACCTGTGAAGGGCAGTAGCAGGAAGTACTGGTATGGATGTCCAGGAAAAGACTCTCTGATGCTTGTGATGCTTGATGGGTTGTGCCTGTGAAGGGTAGTAGCAGGAAGTACTGGTGTGGAAGCCCAGGAAAACACCCACTAAATATTGGTGCTTTATCACGCGAGGCATGGTGTCTAGCTAACCTATGAATGTAAAGCCAGTCCCTTGAGGACGGTCTGGCTATGTGTGAGCTTGATGAGTTCTTAAAAAGGCTTTATGGCAAACAGGTAAGGTGAAACCGACCCGCGCCTTTTACTTAGTCATGAGTACATTGGTATTCGGTGATGGCAAGGCGACTTGAGCAACAGGGGGGTTTGATCCGACCTGCGTTATGTTCGTCTGACTTGAAGACCTGAAGGTGCAGTCTGTAGGAGCGCATAGCGAGAGTCTTAGGACTGCGTGCCACTAAGACTAAAGTCTCCGGCTGAAGGCCATGGAGCAAAATGCTTAATTTTATCTTTGGGTTTCGGCACTAATATAGTGATGGGACCATCGTTCGCCGGTACACCAAGAATGTGCCCTGAGTGCATGGATCGTCGGGCCGCGTGGCTGGCGGTTGTGATGAATTGTTTGTGCGTGAGAGCACAATGTGTGATATAATATATCTGCATATAAATTGCTATACCAGCAGGGAAGGAATACCACTGCCCCGGGAAAGGGGTAGGGTCATTATAAATTGGTCAGCTGAATGCTGACTGTTGCCTTATTTTCCACCGCTGGGTGGGCTGTCCTTGTATAGGTGTTGAAGAGCCGAGCGGGACTTTTAAAGACCAAAGTCTCTGCTGACGCTGCTGCTAGACCTTGAAGGCTAAGCTGAAAAATGTTATATTTTGTTCATGTGTGGCCGTCTTGCGCGCTGATGTTTGGAAGCCACTCTTGTAAAGAGCAACTGTAAGGCCATAAGGCCAAACAATATTGTATTTGATGTACATTCCTATATAAATGTGGGTGTTTATATTAGTGGACATTCATGGTTGGAGTTCAGCGTGTATGTTAAAAGCTTCCGCTAGAATGCTATGAGTTAGGATGCGCAACTCTGATATCAACCAGTGACTTCACCGCCTGTTTTGTGGTATATGGTGTGGTTCCCCGACCGGACCTTCTATTATATGCTATATGAACGGATGGAGTCGTTACATTTTTGGTATTAGTTGTCTCGATCTTTCCCTTTCGAATTCGTGGTCGAATTATTTTGGGGGATGGCGAGCACGTGTACATGCGAATCGTGTTAATACTAATAAACTCTTGAATGTCCACTTAGGAATGCAAATACACTTGTTTGAGGAACCTGCACGTTCCTATCTTATTATTATTGCTTGTGTGAGATCGCTAATGTGTGTGTCTTGTTCACCTATAGGTGACTCATAGTGGTGTTGGGCAGTCAGAGTCATAGCGTTCTGATGAGGGTACGACACCAGTTGAGGTGCCTACACCTCCGCCTTCTGCGGAAACTGTTCAATTAGTTGCTGAGGCACTGTTTGCCATGATTCAAGCACAGCCTGGTAGGCAAGCACAACCAGCAGTGGTGTTAGAACAGGTTGTGGCGAGGCCAGAACCTGTTGCGGCTGTTGATCCTCGAGCAGCTGAAAGGCAGTTGAAGCAGTTCATGAGCTTCAATCCGCTTACGTTTACGGGTGTGGGATCCCCTACGCAGGCAGAAGATTGGTTGTCACGCGTCAAGCATATACTAACGGCGATCAGGACGGAGGAAGATCAGAAGGTCACCTTGGTCATCCTCTTATTGGAAGGAGAGGCTTGGTTATGGTGGGACGAGATCGAGTTACACCACTTAGCGGGTAGGCAGTTAACACAAGTGTCGATTGAGGAGTTCTCACGCCTATTCCTGCCAAAGCACCTACTAGCGGCATAATGCATTGCCATGGAAAATGAGTTACAACGGCTAACGCAAGGAGAAGGGAGTGTGGAGACGTACCTGCATGAGTTCACACGGTTGGGACGATATGCGGGCTCTATTTTCGCCGATGAGCAGCGGAAAACCAATAGGTTCTATGAAGGATTGCGGGATGAGTTGCGATTCCTGCTTTCGAGTTCAGTGAACCAAGGGTTTCAGGCGTTGGTTGATACTGCGTACGCGCTGGAGAAGGATATGAAAAGGGTACAATGAAAAAGGGCCTTGGCTGTGACAAAGCCAGAGTTCAAGGCGCCCCGACCTGGGAAATCGTATTATAAAAAGAAATGGAGCAGGAGGTCCAAGTCTTCTGGACAAGCTCCTTCTACGGTTGCATCGGGTGCAATGTTGGGGGCCATTTTGACGTCGGAGACTCGTACTTGCTTTACTTGTGGACGAGTGGGGCATATAGCGCGTGATTGTCGGGTTAGTCCGCCAAAGTGAGAAAATAAGGCAGGAGCATCTTATTCTGAGAAGGGAAAGGCAGTGGTGGAGTCCTCTGCATCCCAGGCGCAGCCCCGAGTCTACAACCTTGGCCTGTAGGATACCATAAAGCAAAGTGACATCATCACATATATGATTTATGTTATTGAATTACTTTGCTTATTGCATGCTTTGTATGTGGCTTGTGTGTGATATGGTTGCCATAGGCTTTGTTATGATTCGGAACACGTTGGCGTGAGCACTGTTTGATACGAATGCTTCACATTCATTTCTGTCTAAGGACTTTGTAGCTCAAATCGGAGTACCTAGTCATGTGAAGACAGAGAGCGTAAATGTGTTATTACCGAATGGTTGTTTGATGCCTGCGGATAGGGCTTGCGATGTGGCGGTTCAAATTGGAAGTCGGGATTTCTGTTTGACTGCATCTGTACTGCCGATATCGAAATTTGATGTGATTTTTGGTATGCACTGGCTCGCGGAGCAGGGTGCCTTGATTGATTTTCAGTCCAAAGAGATTACATTGGGCCAAAATACTGAGCATGAGACTAAGTTCGCTGGTATGCGAGGAGTGGGCGGGACCTTCATGTCTGCACTCCAAGTCGTCAAGGCTGTTCGGAAGGGCGCGGCGTTATACTTCACACTAATTCAGGCTGTTGAGCCAAAGGCCAATGTGTGTGATGTTCCGGTTGTATCTAAGTTTGCGGAGGTGTTCCCTAAGGATCTTCCTGGGCTACCACCCCAGCGGGAGATCGATTTCACGATTGAGTTGGTGCCAGGTGCGAAACCTGTGGCCCGCTCTCCATATCGCGTCGCGCCAAAGGAAATGGCTGAGTTGAAAGTCCAATTTCAAGAGTTGCTGGAGCATGGATGTATACGCCCAAGTATGTCACCTTGGAGCGCACCTGTTCTGTTTGTGAAAAATAAGGACGGTGGTTTGCGGTTATGTATTGATTATCGTTAACTGAATAAGCTGACAGAGAAGAACAAGTATCCGATTCCACGGATAGATGAATTATTCGATCAGCTGGTGGGGTCAACCGTCTACTCGAAATTAGATTTGAAATCTGTATATTACCAATTGAGGATTCGGGAAGGTGACATTCCCAAGACCGCATCTGGAACACGCTACGGGCATTATGAGTTCACGGTAATGTCGTTTGGGCTATGCAATGCGCTATCGGTATTCATGGACCTGATGCACCGAATGTTCCGAGATTACTTGGACTTGTTCGTAATTGTATTCCTTGATGATATTTTGGTGTACTCTCAATCTGAAGCTGATCATGCAAACCACTTGCGGCTGGTGTTGCATACCTTGCGAAGGATAAAGCTCTATGTCAAGTTCTCTAAGTGCGCGTTTTGGCTGTCGTCAGTGGCTTTTCTTGGCCATGTGGTAAGTGGAGAGGGCATAACAGTGGATCCGTCAAAGATAAAAGCCATTCAGGAGTGGCCGGTGTTTTCTTCGGTGGCCGAAGTCAGGAGATTCCTTTGACTGGTAGGCTACTATAGACGTTTTGTTGAAAACTTCTCGCAGATCGCTTTGCCTATGACAACACTGACGCAAAAGGATCAGAAGTTCGTTTGGACGCCGGAGTGCGTGCGAGCTTTTGAAGAGCTAAAGAGTCGGTTGACTACGGCGCCTGTGTTGACATCGTCATGTGGTACCGACGGATATAAGATCTATAGTGACACTTCAGGAAGCAGCTTAGGCTGCGTTCTTCTGCAATTTGGAAAAGTGATTGCTTATGGCTCACGCAAGTTGAAAGTGCATGAGCGAAATTATCCCGTCCACGACTTGGAGTTGGCGGCGGTGATCTTTGCACTGAAGTTATGGTGGCATTATCTTTATGGTGTAAAAGTGGATATCTTTACGGACCATAAGATTCTAAAGTATTTATTGGAGCAGAAGGATCTGAATATGCGACAACGAAGATGGCTGGAGTTCCTTGGGGACTACACCTTTGAGATTCATTATACTCCCGGGAAGGGAAAAGTGGTCGCTGATGCCTTGAGTCGAAGGAATACGTCGAGGGAAAATTTGTTGCAGATGCATGATGAGCGTCTGATCCAGGAGTTGGAAGCATTAGAGATTTCTTGTGTTGACAAGAATTCCGATGCATGCTTGAACTGGACGGAGGTACAATATTCCCTTGCGGACAGAATTCGATGAGCAACAGAGCTGGATGAAAGTCTCCAACGCTATGCAAAAGATGGGCTGGATGGTCAATTCTCCTGGGATGACGGCCTTTTGCGGAAAGAGGGTCGTTTGTGCGTCCCAAAGATGGGGAAGTTGCGAGAAGAGTTGATGTACGAAGCTCATTTACAAAGTACTCAATTCACCCCGGGAGCACAAAGATGTTCAAGGACATGAAGAAGTTGTTCTGGTGGCCGCGACTAAAGAAAGATATCGCTCGTTATGTGGCTAAATGCCAAACGTGTCCTTTGGTGAAAGTATAATGCCAGAAGACTGGCGGTTTCTTGAAGTCGTTACCGATTCCGGAATGGAAGTTCGATGATATTTCAATGGATTTCATGCACGGGTTGCCGACATCTCAACGCGGGAATGATTCAATCTGGGTTATTGTAGACCGGTTGACGAAAGTGGAGCACTTCCTTCCGAACAGACGGGACGATTCAGTGGAAATTTTGGCAAAGCTCTATGTGGAGCAGATTGTACGGCTGCACGGTGTTCCTCGTAGCTTTGTGAGTGACCGTGATGGGCGATTTACATCGAATGATTGGAGGCTAGTCCATCAGCTGTTGGGCACAAAATTGACGTTCAGTACAGCCTTTCATCCCCAAACGGATGGCCAAACTGAGAGGACCAACAGGACAATGGAGGATATGCTCTGAATGTGCGCCCTGGACTTTGGTAAGAGATGGGAAGATCATCTCTATATGGTGGAGTTTGCCTACAACAATAGCTACCAAGCGAGCATCAGGATGGCACCGTTTGAAGCTCTGTATGGTCGGAAGTGTCGTACACCGTTATCTTGGGCAGAAGCAGGCGAATCCAAATTATATAGGCGTGAAGAAGTCGATGAAGCTAACTCGATGATACGTGCTATTCGGGAGAGGCTACTGATAGCCCAGGATCGAGAAGCAAAGTACTACAACGCCAAGCACCGGAACGTGGAGTTCGCGGTAGGCGATTGGGTATATTTGAAGATCAAACCCTTCAAAGGCGTGTCCAGGATTCAGCGTCTGGAAAAGTTGAGTCTGAGATATCTTAGTCTGTTTGAAGTGAAAGAGCGAATTGGGGAAGCTGCATATCGTCTAGCTCTTTCGGCAAAATTGAGTGGATTACATGATGTGTTTCACATCTCGGTGCTTCGGAAAGCCATCAAAGATCCAGCTTAAGTGATGGAGAATGATCGTGTGCCGGTGGAGTATGGGCTAACGACGAAGGTTGGGCCCATTCAGATAGAGGATCGAGCCGAGAAGTAGTTGCGAAACAAAGCAATCGTGATGGTCAAAGTCCGGTGGGACAACTGTGGTCGTGAGGAGCTAACATGGGAGCGAGAGCAGACTATGCGAGCTGAATTTCCCGAGCTATTTATGTAAACTGTTATGCAGTGCGTATCAAGGTGTATCAAACATTGATGAAGTTATAACATCTTGTTTTCAATTTCCTTACTGTGTGCAAATTTTGGGACGAAATTTATTGTAAGGAGGGGAGGGTTGTAACACCCCAAATCACAAGTTGGGTTCAAGTTGGGTGACACGGCCTGGGACACAGGCGTGTCCCAAGGCGTGTCTTACTCTGTATGGCTGAGCAGCGTGTCGAGTGCTCCACGAACTGCACTCGATGAGTTCTCGAGAGGGAACACGCCCTGTGACACAGGAGTGTCAGAGGGCGTGTCCCCCTGTGGTCGACGAACTTCGCTCAACGAAGCGCAAGCTGGAGGTGTGTCTGCAGCCGTGTTAGGGCACACGGCCTGTGACACGGGCGTGTCACATGGCCGTGTCCTTTTCTGGATTTGACCAGGGCAGTGAGGCTTGGTGAACACGGGAAGGACACGGGTGTGTCTCTAGGCACACGACCTGTGATACAGGTCTGTCACATGGCCGTGTCTTGCTCGGGTTGAGATGGTTGTGTACCACCTGAGGTACATGGGCTAGACATGGGCGTGTCCGAAGCCGTGTCAAGTCACATGGCCTGTGACACGGGCATGTCACACGGCCGTGTACTGTTCTGGATGAGTCGGTCGTGTGCCGCCTAAGGTACACAGGGCGTGTCACAGGTCGTGTCAGCCAAAAATTAGCCTTTTGTGGCAAAATTTTGGCCGTCCATTTTCTTCAGCTGGGATTTAATGGCTTAAGCTCCTCCCTGCTGCTTTAAGGCCGAAAAAGAGATGAAATCTCTCATTATTCACTTGGCCACTCTCTTTCTAAGGGAGCTAGAGAGAAGGGAGAGCAAGGAGGAGGAGGAGGAAAGGAGCCGGCCACGGGTGGAGCTACTGAGTTCCGATTCGAGATCTGAGGCAAGCGTTATGGAGGCAAGGCCGCTGCAGTGCTTACCAGCTGGCCAGAATTCCATTGCTCCAAAGAGGTCATCAAGGGTAACGATCTTCCTTTTTGGACATGTGAAGTCCTTTCTTTTGGCATGTGCATGGGTTCCCCCACCAGAGGGTGGATTGCTAAGGGATTCCCTTGGGTTGATTCTTGAAATCCCCAATAGTTTGACATATATATCCGGAAATGGAGTACGGAATAGGCATGTTGTGTGAAGCTCATCTAGATAGGTTGGTCTGGATTGGTGATGTTGTATTTGCACACCGGAGAAAACTCTGTGGTTAAACGTTTAGTTTATGGAGTAGATGGGTTGGACCTGTGAAGGGTATTAGTAGGAAGTACTAGAGTGGTAGTCCAGGAAAAGACCCTTGTGATGCTTGTGATGCTCGATGGGATAGACCTGTGAAGGGCAGTAGCAGGAAGTACTGGTACGGAAGTCCCGGAAAAGATCCTATGATGCTTGTGATGCTTGATGGGTTGTGCCTGTGAAGGGTATTAGTAGGAAGTACTGGTGTGGAAGCCCTGGAAAACAACCACTAAATACTGGCGCTTTATCACGCAAGGCATGGCTCCTAGCTAACCTATGAATGTAAAGCCAGTCCCTTGAGGACGGTCTGGCTATGTATGAGCTTGATGAGTTCTTAAAAAGGCTTTATGCTAAACAAGTAAGGGGAAACCGACCCGCGCCTTTTACTTAGCCGCGAGTACGTTGGTATTCGGTGACGGCAAGGCGACTTGAGTAATAAGGGGTGGTTGATCCGACCTGTGTTATGTCCGTCCGACTTGAAGACCTGAAGGTGCGGTCTGTTGGAGCGCATAGCGAGAGTCTTAGGCCTACGCGCCACTAAGACTAAAGTCTCCGGCTGAACGCAATGGAGCAAAATGCTCAATTTTACCGTTGGGTTTCGGCCCTGATACGGTGGTGGGACCCTAGTTCGCCGGTACACCAAGAATGTGTCCTGAGTGCATGGATCGTCGGGCCGCGTGGCTGATGGTTGTGATGAATTGTTTGTGCGTGAGAGCACAATGTGTGATATAATATATCTGCATATAAATTTTTATGCATGCAGGGAAGGAATACTACTGCCCCGGGAAAGGGGTAGGGTCATTTTAAATTGGTCAGCTGAATGCTGATCGTTGCCTTGTTTTCCAGCATTGGGTGGGCTGTCCTTGTACAGGTGCTGGAGAGCTGAGCGGGACATTTAAAGGCTGAAGTTGCTGCTGGTGGTGTTGTTGCCGCTGCTGATAGCCCTTGAAGGCTAAGCTGAAAAATGTTATGTTTTGTTCATGTGTGGCCGGCCTGCGCGCCGATATTTGGAAGCCACTCTTGTAAAGAGTAACTGTAAGGCCATAAGGCCAAACAATATTGTATTTGATGTACATTCCTATATAAATGTTGGTGTTTATATTTGTGGACATTCATGATTGGAGTTCAGCATGTATGTTAAAAGATTCCACTAGAATGCTATGAGTTAGGATGCACAACTCTGATATCAACCTGTGACTTCGCCGCCTGTTCTGTGGCATATGATGTGGGGCCCCGGCCGGACCTTATATTATATGATATATGAACGGATGGAGTCGTTACAGGAACTTTAGGGTCAATGTGGATGATCTTATGGTGAAAATCATGGATGTGGATTCTCAGTTGCTCGACTTAGAAGAAATGTTTGCCAACTTGCAAAAATTCAAGATGCAGCTAAACCCCCTGAAGTGCATCTTTGGGGCGAGCATAGGAAAGTTCTTGGGCCATCTCCTTACCACAGCAGACGTATAGCCCAACCCCAACAAGATAAAGGCCATAATGAAGTTTGAGTCGCCACGCAATTTCAAAGAGGTTCAACGCTTGACGGGGAAGCTCGCTGGGCTGAGTAGGTTTCTATCACATGCAGGGGAGAAGTGCTCACCCTTCTTCAGGGTGCTATGAGGGAATTATAAATTTGAATGGATGAGAGAATGCGAAGAAGACTTCCATGCATTGAAGAGTCAACTCTCTCAAGCCCCACTCCTTTAGGGACCGAAAGAGGGGGAGGACCTGATGTTGTATCTGGGAGTGGGGGTCGAGGCCGTAAGTTTAGTATTAGTTCAGAAAGAGGACAAGAAGCAGCTGCCCCTCTATTACGTTAGCAGGATCTTGAAAAAGGCGGAGCTTCACTACCTTATCCTAGAGAAGCTGGCCTTTGCCTTGGTAATCTCAGCTAGAAAGCTTACGCCATAATTTAAAGCACACACGATCAAGGTGGTGATAGACCACCATCTTCGCAAGATCTTCGAAGGGGTGGGGCACTCGGGGAGGTTGGCTAAGTGGTCCATTGAGCTCAGCGAGTTGTACATCTCTTTTATACCACGGCTCTAAATCAAGACGCAAACGGTGGTTGAATTCTTGACCGACTAAGTCTTCGAGGTCGAGGGAGAGGGGCTGTCGTAGCAAGTTTCTTGGATGATGTTGGTTGGTGAAGCTTTGGGAAAGCATTCTATAGGGCTGGGGTAATGTTAGTGAGCCCTCAAGGAGTCAGAATAGAGTAGTTCGTGGTCCTGCATTTCCCGGTCACTAACAACCAGGCGGAGTATGAGGTCGTAATAGTAGGGCTACCCCTGGCCAAGGAACTGGGGGTGAAGGACATGGAGTTATCCACTAACTCTATGGTAATGGCGTCATAAATCAAGGGAGAGTACAAGGCGAGGGAGTCAACCCTCATGAAGTACCTGATCAAAGTGAAGGATATCATCAGAGGGTTTCAAACATTCTCCATTCAACGTATGCCCTGTAAGGAGAACGTAGTAGATGATCAGTTAGTTGAATTCGAACCCAGGGCCGGAGAAACTTGGATAGATCTGTTTCATCCGGCAATCGAGGAAGGTGAGTTGATAGAGGTGGATCGGTGCCCCTCACGGGTAGACCCCTTCATAACTTTCCTGACCACATGCAGTCTCCCGGAGGACGTCAAGGATGAAAAATGCTTCAAGCACAAATCGGCTAATTATCTAATGCACGAGGGAGAGTTGCACCGGAAGACACTCTTGGGGCTCCTAGCACGGTGTGTAATGGAGGAGGAAATTCTGAAGATCCTGGAAGAGGTGAACTTTGGCGAGTGCAGGAGCCACTCTAGAGGTCGGACCTTGGAGGCAAGGGTAGCCCGACATTGGTATTTCTTGCCAACCCTGAGGAGGTATGCAACAAAAAATGTAAGGAAGTGTCAAAAGTGTTAGTTGTACACTTGACTTTAGCTTCTGCTCGCCCAAAGGCTCAAGAGCATCATGACGTCTTCGCCCTTCGCTATTTGGGGAATGGATCTTGTGGGGCCCTTTCCACAGGCAGTGGGTAGAGGAGATTTCTCTTACTCTTGATCGACTACTTCTTGAACTGGTTAGATGTAAAAGCGCTGGTCAAAGTGACCTCCCAGGTGATCCGTAATTTTGTATGGGGGAGATCATATGCTGACATGGACTCCCATAGTCCATAGTCACAGACAATGGACCCCAGTTTGCCAGCAAGGAGTTCATCTGCTTCTGCACTTAGCTGGGGATAGATCTCATGTTCTCTTCCATCCACAACCCTCGGAGCAACGGGCGGGTGGAGGTGGAACAACTTCCTTCGGTATTATGAGCTTTGAGGATGACCCCCAACACAGCCACCTGATAAACCCCCTTTAAACTTTCTCACGGCTGTGAGGTCGTTCTACCCGTAGAGTTCGAGGTTAGATCACCATGAGTAGAAGCTTCCAAAGTAGGAGATGATTAATGGATGGTATAGAATAAAGGGGAGCTACGGCTCTCACTAGATCTAGTAGAGGAACTCCGCGATACGTCCACCGTCAGGCGGGAGGAGATAAAGCAACGACTAGCCAAGTACTTTGATAAACATGTCAGAATCAAGCAATTCATGGAGGTGATCTAATCTTAAAGAAGGTGGATACCGCATGAAGATCAACAAAATGGGGAAGCTTCACCCAAATTAGGAGGGTCCATACATCGTTAAGGAAGCGTTGAAGTCAAGGGGGTATTACCTCTAGAATGTGGAGGGGGAAGCCCTCAGTCACACATGGAGCGATGATGATCTTAAGCGTTTCTATCCTTGAACCTTATATGTAGTATATAATTTGTTTTCATTACCAATCATTAATTTTTTTGTGGATCAAAATCTTTGGCAAGTGAGTTGTGTGGATGAACAAGGAGATTAAAATGATGACCGCGAGAAGATCCGCTATCGGGCTCCCATCAGCTGACAGGGCTGGAAGTCACTCTGTAGTTGTTTGAAATGTTGACCCCGAGAAGATCCATCTATCGGTCTCCCATCAGCTGGTAAGGCTGGAAGTCACTCGGTGGTAGTTTTAAATGTTGACCCCGAGAAGAGCCCGCTCCTAGGCTCCCATTGGCTGGTAGGGCTGGAAGAAGCACTTGGTAGTAAGATGAGAAATGCTGACCCCGAAAAGATCCCACCGCCAGGCTCCCATTAGCTGGCAGGGCTGGAAGTCACTGGGTGGTGGTTTGAAATGTTGACCCCGAGAAGATCCCGCTGTCAGGCTCTCATCAACTTGCAGGACTGGAAGTCACTCAGTGGAAGTTTGAAATGTTGATCCCGAGAAGATCCCGCTGTCAGACTCTCATCAGCTGGCAGGGCTGGAAATCACTTGGTGGTGGTTTGAAATGATGACCCTGAGAAGATCCCGCTGTCAGTCTCCCATCAGCTGATAGGGCTAGAAGTCACTCGCTGGTGGTTAGAAATATTGACCCAGAGAAGATACCGCTGTCGGGCTCCCATCAACTGGCAGGGCTGGAAGTCACTCTGTGGTAGCTTGAAATGTTGACTCTACGAGGATCCCGTCGTCAGGCTCTCACCTATCTGGCAGGTCTGGAGGGACCTCGGTGGATATGGTGGAGCACTTTGGAAGGGGTTTGGTCCAAAGAAAATGTCACTTATCCAAAACATGGCAGACGAGATCTAGATGCACAAGTGGGGTATGTATTGCACAAAGACCCACTTAGAAAGACCCACTCGGCAAGGATTCACTCGGCAGTCTCACCTGGCGGGTTGGCCTCTTGGAGTAAGGCATCGAGGTCATCTTGTCCCAGATTGTCCACACATGCGCGGTTGTTATGGTCACCACCTAAGAGCCTAAGGCAAGTGCGAATGCGCATAGCGTAGATCAGGTTTTCACTAATGGTTCTCTTTTGGGGTTGGGAGCGGTCCAGTCAAAGCCTAGGAACTAAGTGTCGGCGATGAGTGAGGGAGCGAGAGCCATTGCAAAAGACCAGAAACGAAAAATAAAAGGAATTGACAATAAACAGTAATTTTGGCAGAGATAACTTAGAAAATTCGTATTCATATCATAAAAAATATTCTTACAAGAGGGTCTTTCGCCCCGGGCATAACTGATTAAGAAAAATAAAATAAAATACAGTTGAAAAGCAAAGGGGCAAACAAAAGGTCTTCAGTAAGAATCGATGGGCTTCTCGCTAGAAGACCCTCCACTCCCGCTAAGAGGTGAGTCGGCGTCATTCCCACGCTGAAGTTCTTCATTCTCGTGCACGTCGAGAGGGGTGAAAAGCCAGCGAAGGTTGCTCCGCGCCATGAGCCTCTCGCTGCCTTCCATCAGAAGCCTGACCCCTCATAGTATCTCGTTTGCGTGCTTAGCCGCAACCTGGGATTTTTCCTTCATCAAGATAATTAAAAAACTAGATTTTTAGATAGATTCATAAAAATTAAGTAAAATGTGGGAGATAGTTAAAATTGAAAATTAAGTTTAATTGGTAAATTAAGCGTTTGTGTGCTTTATCTCGTTTTACTTATATACTGTGATTAAGGCAAGCATACCTATCGCATAATAGTATATTATGTTTTTTAAATATCAAGGTCTTATTTTTTCACGGATCTGTGTCGAGTACTCTACTTTAAGGACTGAAACTATTATTTTATCGAAAAGAGTTTATGATTTTTTAAAAAAATAAAATAAAAGTAATACGTAGGGGTTTTGAAAATAGATGAGGTAGAGAACCCTCGATTTTGACTTACTTTAGAAAATACCTTTTAATTAATAAAAAACTCTACTTTTCTATTAATTAAAGTACTTGACCGTGGAGGTTCCCTTTATATGAGTGCACCTCTATCGAGGATACATCCACCTATGATTACGCACTTTGATTGAACTTTTGTATCTAATCAAAAATATCTTTAAAATGCTTTACGCGGTGAACCTCGCTATTGACCTCCTACTGTGATTTGAAGGTTCAACCCCAGAGGCTTACGTTCATCTCTTTCGAGAGTGAGGCGCAGTTTCTCTTTACCTGAGAATGATCAATTCCTTAAAAATCTTAAGTTATTAATTTATAAAATAGGGTTTTTAAAATGTAGAATTAATAGTCTTCCCAAAGCTCACCTCGGAGTGCTAAGAAGTCCTTAGCCTCTCATCGGGATGGGGGTGGTAGTAAAAAAGTAAAAGACATATAAAGGTACAAAACTAATATCCATCCCTAGTATCTCAATTGATGCTAAAAAGTTCTTAGCCTCTCAATTAGGATAAGGGTGGTAGTAGGAAATTGAAAAGACTTATAAAAGTTCAGAAATGATATTCATCCCAACCATCTTAATCAAGCGTTAAAAAGTTCATAGTCTCTCATCCGGGATGGGGTGGAAGTAATAAGAAAGAAAAAAAAGTACTTACGTACACACCCTTTCTCAACAGAAATAAAAGATAAGTTAAAAAGCAAGAAGAGATGAAAAATTACTGAAAGCTGAAATTTATTACTTAAAAAGTTTTACACGCTAGGAGACCCAAACTAGAGTTAGAAAAATAAAACTCAAAAGCTACTCCTAACTACTATTTACAGCTATATGGAACTCTACCAGTTCCCTACTTACAACAACTATATATGTGGAACTCTACTAGCTCTCTTCTAAACATCAACCTAGGAGGTTGATTTATATCCGAAATTTTTGAGGTACATTCCCCCCTTATACGGCCCCCTAGTGCATGTCACCTGGGCGTGTCACTGATGTGGCAACTTCTGATAGAATTTCCTGTGATTTCTGGATTGGATCGAACAAGTACACGAGCGTGTCTATTGGGTGTGTCATGCAAGGCGTGGAAGCATGGCTCCTTCGGGGCGTGACATTGAGTTTCTTGCTTGGTCATGGCTGAGGTCATGGGTGTGACAGCTAGCACATAGGCATGTCGGAGGGCTTGACATTTGCTTGCTGGCTTTAAGACTTAGGTAAGGCACAGCAGCTAGACTTTTGCATGGTCACGGATGATGTCACGGGCATAACATGTGGCACACAGGCGTGTAACCCGGGCGTGACTTCGCTTACTGCATGAAATTTGCCGAACAGCTGGAATTGTTTGTTTTAAAGTTACAAGCCCTAGGTCATGGGCATGACCTAGGGGCATGACTTAGGAAATTTTGTCGAATAGCCCCAAAAGTCCAGAAATACCTATAGGGCACAAAAACAGATTAGTTAGAACTAAAAAATAAAAAGAAACGATTTATTTAGTTATTTATATAATATATTTATACTTTTTATTAAATCAAAACAAAAAATACACTAAAAATATATATTGTTACTTATCAAATACCCCATACTTAAGCTTTGTTATTCGAGAGCAAAAGTATAAGTTGATTATACAAACAGTTATAAAATTTCTAATTTAACTATTAGTTTATTATATCAAAGGAAAATAGAAATAAAAAAATTCAGAGTATAAGCGTTAAGTCCTATATTATGCAGATTATTTCTCCAGAGATAAATGTTCGTAACCAAACGACTTCTTGAGAAAACCAAATAGCAAGCAGCATTGCACTCATTAGTAACAAGTTAGATTTGCATTATCAAAACCGTACTTTGAAAGAGATATGAAGGAAAGCAAACGACCTATATATATATATTGCTACTTATCAAATGCCCCATACTTAAGCTTTGTTATTTGAGAGCAAGAATTTTTTATCCTCTCACTTTATTCAATATTCTTGCTTTGTTACAACTATTTAGGAAAATATTTTCCAAATAGAAAAAAAACTTAGCAGAATTGCATTTTATTTTAACCCAATATATATGTTTAGGATCACATACTCCATTTCATATAATCTTTTAAAAATTATTGGCTACCTATGTTTATGGAATGAAATCTTATTCTCATTGACATAAGATCTTTTCTTTTCTAGGAGCACATACTCCTATATGCTTGCTTGATTAAGAAAGCATGTCAAACAAAAAGTAAATAGGTTGGGGGTTTAAAAAAATTTAAATTTTGTTAAAAATATTTTAGTGCAACTATAATAGCTTGAAAATTCCAATATTTTGATAAGAGTAAAGTAAAGATAATTACAGTCTACATATGTCTGGCTAACATAATACATATGCCACTATTTATAATAAACCACAAGTAGTGCTCAAAATAAATTCTCTTAAAAAATAAAATGCACAAGATATTCTTTATCCTCAGATATTTAGATCTATTTATTTATGATAAATAAATGACTAGTAAATTGAAAAAACTAGATAATTGTTTATACATCAACTCAAAAAATTACTTTTTCTTATTTTGGAAAATAGATAAAAGAAGTAGTGGTTTTAAATTTTATTTTCAGATGATTGATAAAGCAACATATATACACAAAAAGACTTTATTTTTTATTTTTATATTATTATTTTTTATTTTATTATTGTTTTTTAAGAAAATTTTAAAAAACTATTTATACGTATAAATGCGGTTTATAGAAAGAAGATTTTGGAAAATAGGTATACCTATAAATAAGTTTTTAGCGAGGAAATATACCCCTATACTTATGTTATGCCTAAGTATGAAGAAAAAGAAGGTATATACAAATCTGAAAGTTCAATATAAAATAAATAGGCTTGTCTGATTAGAGGTCGGGTAGGCCGTAAGAAAACCTATAAAAAATATAAAAGACAAGTAAAAAATAGATAATTATGGGGTGTCTCTCACAAATGCTCTGTTTACAGTGTTTCATGGTAAAGCTCCAGGTTATGATTGCGGTGGTGGTGATGGTGCAAATCAAATTGGACTTGCATTAGGCGGGCGCTGAGCATTATTGGGGTTGCTCCATGATAAATTAGAATGATTCCAAAAACCTGAATTGTATGTATTATTATTAATATTTGGGTTATAGGAGGTAGGTTAATATGGATTCCTCATATAATCAACGCGCTCTTCTATTATATTATTATTAAAATTCCAAGTAAGGGTAGTGGAGGAAGTTGACATCTCCGCTACTTTCCTTGTTAGATATTCTACTTGCATTACTAAATTAGAAGAAGTGTCGAGCTCGTAAAGCCCAGTTTTAAATTATTTATTATTTATTATTATTATTATTATTTTATATATTTTTTTCTTAAACACAAAATAAAAAGACTAAAATAAAAGTGTTGTTAATAAAACTAGTTTTGAAATGAGAGAATTTGTAGTGTGTTTACTTTTATAAAAAATAGTGGTTTTTAATAACGACTAAGATAAAAATAATAGTATTTTCTTTTTATTTCAAATATCAACACAAAATGATCCCCAACAACTGATCCAAAAACTTGATAAGTAAAAAACTAGATTTTGAGATAGATTCATAAAAATTAAGTAAAATGTGGGAGATTGTTTAAATTGAAAATTAAGTTTGATTTGTAAATTAAGCGTTTGTGTGTTTTATCTCGTTTTACTTATATACTGTGAATGAGGCAAGCGTACCTATCGCGTAATAGTATATTATTTTTTAAAATATCAAGGTCGTATTTTTTCACGGATGTGTGTCGAGTACTCTACTTTAAGGACTGCAACTATTATTTTATTGAAAAGAGTTTATGATTTTTTAAAAATAAAAATAAAAGTAATATGTAGGGTTTTGAAAATAGATGAGGTAGAGAGGACTCGATTTTTACTTACTTTGGGAAATACTTTTTAAATAATAAAAAACTCTACTTTTCTATTAATTAAAATACTTGACCATGGAGGTTCACTTTATATGAGTGCACCTCTATCTAGGATACATCCACCTGTGATTATGTACTTTGAATAAACTTTTGTATCTAATCAAAAATACTATAAAAACGCTTTACGCGGTGAACCCCGGTATTGACCTCCTACTGTGATTTGTAGTTTCAACCCGGGAGGCTTACGTTCATCTATTTCGAGAGCTAGGTGGAGTTTATCTTTACCTGAGAATGATCAATTCTTGATAAATCTTAAGTTTTTAATTTAGAAAATAGGGTTTTTAAAATGCAGAATTAATAGCCTTCACAAATCTCATCTCAATTGAGTGCTATTAAGTTCTGAGTCTCTCATCGGGATGGGGGTGGTAGTAGAAAAGTAAAAGACATATAAAGGTATAGAAATAATATATGTCCCAAGTGTCTTGGTTGATGCTAAATAGCTCTTAGCCTCTCAATCGGGATAAGGGTGGTAGTAGGAAATTGAAAAGACTTATAAAAGTGCAGAAATAATAGCCGTCCCAACTATCTTATTCAAGTACTAAAAAGTTCTTAGCATCTCATCCGGGATGAGGGTGGTAGTAATAAGAAAGGAAAAAAAAGGAAAGTACTTACGCGCACACGCTTTCTTAACATAAATAAAAACTAAGTTAAAAAGCAAGAAAAGATGAAAAATTACTGAAAGCTGAAATTTATTACTTAAAAAGTGTTACACTCTAGGAAACCCAAACTAGGGTTAGGAAAATAAAACTCAAAATCTACTCCTAACTGCTATGTACAGCTATGTGGAACTCTACTAGTTCCCTACTAACAACTACTATATATGTGGAACTCTAGCAGCTTTCTTCTAAACATCAGCCTTTGAGGCCTATTTATAGCTGAAATATTTGAGGTACACACACCCTTACATGCCCTTTACGGCGTGTCACTGACGTGTCAGCTTCAGATAGAATTTTCGAGGATTTCTAGATTGGATTTAACAAGTACACGAGAGTGACTTTAGGTCACAGGCGTGCCTGTTGGGCATGTCATGCAAGGCGTGGTAGCTTGGCTCCTTCAGGGAGTGACATCGGGCTTCTTGCTTGGTCACGGCTGAGGTCACGGGCATGACAGTTGGCACACGAGCGTGTCTGAGGGCATAACATTTGCTTGCTGGCTTTAAGAATTCAGCAAGGAATGATAGTTGGACTTTTGCTTGGTCACGGGCGTGACACCTGGCATAGAGGCGTGTAACCCGGGCGTGACTTCGCTTACTGCCCGAAATTTGCCGAACAGCTGGAATTGTTGGTTTTAAAGTTACATGCCCTAGGTCACGGGCATGACCTAGGGGCGTGACTAGGGAAAGTTTGCGGAATTGCCCCAAATGTCTAGAAATACCTATAGGGCATAAAAACAGATTAAGTTAGAACTGAAAAATAAAAAGAAATGATTTATTTAGTTATTTATATAATATATTTATATTTTTTATTAAATCAAAATAAAAAATACACTAAAAATATGTATATTTTGCTACTCATCAAATTCCCTCATACTTAAGCTTTGCCATTCCAGAGCAAAAGTATAAGTTCATTATGCAAACAGTTATAAAATTTCAAATTTAACTATCAGTTTATTATATCACAGGAATATAGAAATAAAAAATCCATAGTATAAAGCGTTATGTATTATATTATGCAAATTATTTCTCCAGAGATAAATGTTCATAGCCAAAAGGCTTCTTGAGAAAACCAAATAGCAAGCAACATTGCAATCATTTGTAACAAGTTATATTGGCATTATAAAAAGCGAACTTTGAAAGATATATGAAGGAAAACAGACAACCTATTAAATATGCTCTCTCAAATTTTAAGCAAAATTAAATCAAATGGTAGTGATTTATGGGATACAAACTTGGTGTTCGCCTATAAAGCAGGCTATGATGTAGAAGGTGATGAATTTTATCCTCTCACCTTATTCAATATTCTTGCTCTGTTACAACTTTTTATGAAAATATTTTCAAAAATAAAAACTTAGCAGAATTGCATTTTATTTTATCCCAATGTATATGTTTAGGAGCACATACTCCATTTCATATAGTCTTTTAAAAATTATTGGATGCCTATGTTTACGAAATAAAATCTAATTCTTGTTGACATAAGATCTTTTCTTTTCTAGATGCACATACTCCTAGATGCTTGCTTGCATAAGAAAACATTCCAAGCAAAAAGTGAATAGGGAGGGGGTTTCAAAAAAGTTCAAATTTTGATAAAAAATTTTGAGGACTATAAAAGCTTGAAATTCCTATATTTCGACAAAAGTGAAGTAAAAATAATTACAATCTATATATGTTTGTCTAACATAATACACAAGCCTCTATTTATAATAACAAGAAGTAATGCTCAAAACAAATCCTATTAAAAAAATAAAATGCACAGGATAATCTTTATCTCCAGATATTTAGATCTATCTATTTATGATTAATAAACGACTAGTAAATTTAAAAACTAGATAATTGTCTATATATCAACTCAAAAAATTATTTTTTTTTATTTTGGAAAAAAGTTAAAAGAAGTAAGGGTTTTAAATTTTATTTTCAGATGATTGATTAAGCAACATATATCACAAAAAGACTTTGTTTTAAATTTTTTTTCTTTTATTTTTTTATTTTTTTATTATTATTTTTTAAGTTTAAGAAAATTTTTAAAAAATATTTATATGTATAAATATGGTTTTTAGAAAGAAGATTTTGGAAAATAGTTATACGTATTAAGTTTTTAGCAAGGAAATATACCCCATACTTATGTTATGCATAAGTATGAAGAAAAAAAAGGTATATACAAATCTGAAAGTACAATATAGAATAAAGAGGCTTGCCTGATTGGAGGTCGGGGAGGCCGTAAGAAAACCTATAAAAATATAAAAGACAAGTAAAAAAACATATAATTATGGGGTGTCTCCCACAAGCGCTTTGTTTACAGTGTTTCCTGGTAAAGCTCCAGGTTGTGATTGTGGTGGTGGTGGTGCAAATCCATTTGGACTTGCATTAGACAGGCGCTGAGCATTATTGGGGTAGCTCCATGATAAAATAGGATGGTTCCGAAACCCTGAATTGTATGTATTCTTATTAATATTTGGGTTATATGAGGTAGGTTGATATGGATTCCCCATATAATCTATGCACTCTTCTATTATATTATTAAAAGTCTTTGTTTACAAGGATAGCTAAATTACCTAGAGGGGGGTTAATAGGTTATTGGTTTCTTAAGCTATATTTTTAACATATTTACTTATGTGAGTGATGTGATAATGTTAGTAGTGCTTTCAAGATAATCACACAGACAACACAAAAAAATTTATAGGGGTTCCCCAAATTATTGGTACATCCACTTTCCATCCCACCATTCTAACTTCTAGTTAGGCAAGGCACTTCTCCAATCTCAGCTCTTAAGATCTTACACCTCAGATTCTTCAAGATCTCTCAGTGTCCTACAAGACTTATAGCTCAGACACTAAGCCATACAACTTAGTGACCAACTCATCTCCTACCCCATGCCAAAGTCCTACCACTCAGGATGGGAGGACAGCCCTACCTCAGATCCACAAAGGATCCTACTTCAGAGAGAATGACACTCCTACTTCTCAGTCACAAAGCCCTACCTCAGATCCAAAGGATCCTACAACTTAGGCCCAAGTGCCATACAACTCAGAGAGAATGACTCTCCTACCATAGGCTCAAAAGCCCTACAGCTCAGTGATCAACTGATCACCTACCTCAGATCCCAACTCGATCTTCCTTAGATTCAAACTTGAATTCTACACTCAAATCCACACTTGGATCCTACCCTTTGACTTTATAATACAGGCTTACAACTCATATCTATTAAAATCCTATAGGGAGTGAGTTTGGGTGTAGTTGATTTGGCTCCAGAGAAATTTCTCTGAGCCTACCTACTTCTGTCCTGAGTTATCTCAATCCAGACTTCTTTTACACAATCCAGAAAGTGTCTTCAAGAAAGCTTGGCTGGAGTTTGTGTGGCAACTGCAGTTAGGGTTGGCCCTTTGCTGCTTCTTCTTCCTTAGAGGTTTCCTCTGAACATGTTGGTACAGGAATGGATGTCACCAGCTATCTTGCTTCAGCTTTCAGCTGCAGCAGCAATAGACCTTGCTGCTTCCTTGTAGATCTGTTGTTCTGCTCCTTCCAGAACTAACTCACAAGTTCAGACCTATCTTCTTCTTAGCTCCAAAATTTATCTTCAAGATTAGGCTTGCTGGAACTGTGAAGTAACTTGTAACAAGGGTTTCTTCCTTTGTTGTAACCTGAGCTGAGATAAAGTCAGCCCTAACTTCTTGACTGTAGAACTAGTTATCTCTGCTTATCCATATTCCTTAAAGAGAAAGCTTTTCAGGCCTTGCTGGTGCAGGTCAAAATGGCACCAGGTATCTCTTTGAACTCTTAGATCTGAAGCTTGAACTTCTCCTTCAAGGCTCTGCTACAATGGAGATGAAGAAGGTGAGTCCAACTATGTTTTACCAAAAA